>VWZV01014993.1:31143-118260 GCA_013397155.1 Irena cyanogastra
ACATTGAAAGTTCAATTATAGCTCAAGAAATGTCTATCTTATTTTGTAAGATAAACATGGAACATGTGTAGCTAAGATACTCTATCTCCTTTGGCAAAACTGATGCTTTTTGTTTGAGATCTGTTCACAAAATTACAGTCTGTTGAGTCTTCTTTTTTTCTTCTCTTCTTTCATTAGGATTCAATTACAGCAGAAACATTCACCAAACACTCTAATTCTTTACCACTTTGTTGGGAGGCCCATGTCTACTAGTTCAGAATCTGCATTGATAATTAAGCGCCTTACTCTGAAGGTAATGCTGTATTACATGCCCTGCATTGCATCTTTCTTTGTGTGTCTGTTGTCTGTGTATGTGTGTGTGTGTGCGCAAAGATAACATTTGCTACAAACTTTTCAGCATTAGTGAAAAGTAACACAAATGTAGTAGAAAAATATTCAGGTTCAGATTGGTTAGGGCTCTGGGCAACCTGGTCTGGTTGAAGATGTCCCTGCTCATTGCAGGGAGTTTGACTAGGTGGCCTTTTAAAGCTCCTTCCAATCCAAACTCTTCTGTGAGTCTGTGAAATGTAAGGCATTATAGAATGAGGGGAATCTGATCCTATACACTTAAAGTAGTTCAATTAAATAACATCTCTGGGGTATTCATAATAGATCAGCGTTAGCAGTTGTGTTTCCAGTGACCTATATTGATGACTTATAAAACCATATAAACTCCTTCCAAAATTCCCTGCCATCTGGCCAATGGTATGTCTTGTGTCTATGCGCTTAGAAACCTGAGGCTATACTGGCCACTTGGCACCATCTTGTTCCTAGACTAGGCTCTCTTCTTTATTAATTTATTTTTAATTGTGTGCTAAATACAGAAATAAGAAGGATCATTTTTGTGAACTTGCTTTTTCCATCACAAGAGTGGCACTAAGGGCCTTACAGTACTAAAACCTGTAGAAAAATGAATTCAGTTGTGCTATCCTTGCAATTTTCTCATCTTAGATGTTTGCCTGTTTAATCTGTGCAAATTCAAATCCTTTAAGTCTCCATATTTCTTCTCTGTTGTGTAAAGGTTATCTCTCTAGAATTTATACACTGACTTGAAGAAATACTCTTTGTTTTGCATATGCCAGCTTTCTGCATATACTAGAAGGGAAGAACTCTGTGTGAACTTGACTAGAAAAATTGCCTCCAAATCACATGGAGTTTTTTGGGGGGGCAAGGTTGACGTAGGGGGGGAGAACTGCTTTTTTTTTCACTTTTGTGTCTGTAGGACTTCTTTCAACTATCCTAGCTGATATTTAAGGTAGAATTTCTTGTACACGTTTATAATTCTGCAGCTTATGCAACACTCTTGGTTAGTATCCCCTCTGACTTTCGATCCAGCTAAACTTCTGGAAGAGTTTCCCCGTTGGCTGGAAAAGCTTTCTGCACGCCATCAAGGCAGCATTATTATAATTATTGACTCTATTGACCAAATACAGGTATGTTTTCAAAATCCTTGCCATTTGTCAGTCTAACAGGAATCTTGACTATTGTAATAGGTTCAGTCGTAGCTATGTAACAAAAATATTAGTGTTTGCTTTGCTCTTGAGTTATTTTTGTAGATAAATTTTTTTAGGGTTGCTTTGGTATTTTTCTTCTAAATTTTATCTTTACACCCTAATTTTTGAGCAGTCTGGTTACATTACTTGTCCAAAGATTCAAGGCTGAGTTGACTTACTGGGCATGTAAATAGCCTGGTTTTTATGAGATGAACATTTCAACAATAGTATTCTATCTGCTTTATTTAGTGTACAGTTGTGCTGAAACATATAAGTGGGTCATTTAGTACTGTCTAGAGGACCAGATCATGAAAGATTTTAAAGGACACTGGAGAATTTAAGACTGCTTTCATTGGGTTGCACAGTTAATGAAACATAGCAACTTCTGGCGTTGTTTTGAACAACCTCTGTGTTAAGAAATGAATATTTGTTTTTAAGCAAGCTGAGAAGCACATGAAGTGGTTGATAGATCCACTGCCAGTAAACGTGAGAGTGATTGTATCAGTGAACGTAGAAACGTGTCCACAGGCGTGGAGGTATGTTATATTTCTGTGATGTGTCAAAGTATCTTGGCTTAGAACTATTATTTTACATTGCAGTTACTCACTGAAGAGCAGACAGATTTGTCAAGACATGGAGATTTAATAGGATAAGATTTTGTAACCTGTGAGGAAAATGAAAGCTTCTCTGTTGTAGCTGCAATGACAGATTTTAGCTGTTGGAAAACCAGATTTTTGTTTTACTGTGATGGATATATCCACATGACTGTATGAAAGACAATATTAAATGCAGTCAGATGCACATCAAGAACTGCAGTACCATGGTGTAGACTCAGGATAAGGCTAGAAGTGGAAATTATACTTCAGATGACTAGAATTTCATAGTAGCAGGAAACAGCTTCAATTACTGCTTTGATATAAATCTTTAAAAAGCCCTGGAACTCTGATGTCTTTTTTTTTCCTTTTTTTGTGCTATTTAATAAGGTTCAAATATGACTTTGTTCTCCCTTACCAAAGGTTATGGCCCACTCTTCATCTTGATCCACTGAATTCCAAAGATGTTAAATCTCTCATTAGTGCAGAATGTAACTCTGCAAATGTTAAATTGACTAAAGAGCAGGTATGTCTGTTGCAGTTTTTCTAAAATACCTTACTCGAGTATAATTTTTAATGAAAATGTGGAAAGATTAAATAAGCCCAGCTGCCAGAGTAAAGAATTATATTTAGCTAGCTGAATACGATTGCTCAAGATAGCATGAAGTTGGAGTATTTTTATCCCATGGCTCATAGCACTGAAACACAGATGGAACAACATAAACTTTTAACAGAAAAACTGTGCAGTTGCACATACTGCTGTAAATGTGGCATTTTATTTTAGAATACCAGAGGGTTTAATTATTGTCTTAGTTAATTATATTTGCATAATAGTGTAACAAAGATTGACAGAATGGGAAAAACAGTATTTTACCTTTGCCCTTGAGACCGATTCTGTAAGGTAACCTTCATTTTGAGATATAATGTGAGATCCTAACTCTTCATCTTAAATTCAAATGAGAATTTTCATTCATATGCTCCTATAGCTGGAAATGTGTGCAATTTTGTGCACTACTTACCATCTTATATTCTTCAGATGCTGCAGATAAAGGAATATCTTGAACTTTTGTTTTCTTATCCAACAGTGAGTGTTTTATTTGTATGGTTAGTTTCATCTCAGTTCACAGATTTTATTTAAAATGTTGTAGGAGAAGAAGCTTGAGAGACATTGTCGTTCTGCCACAACTTGCAATGCTTTGTATGTCACTCTCTTGGGAAAAACCATTGCTTGGTAAGTTGAGATGTTTTGGAAATTACTATGGTCATCACTAGATTAGAAGACTTCAAGAAGGTTAGCCTTTTGGAATACTTTCATTTAACACAGAATGAATCTTGTTAGGAAAAAACAATGGAGAAGTTTTGCCCTTCACTGACTCTGAATGCAACAGGAACAGAAATCAGAGTGTACAGTCACCAGTTTGATACTAAGTGAATCCAAGTAATTGTATCTGTTTGTTTTCAGCTCTTGTATTTCTATTTTATTTTAATTTGTTCTTCTCTATGGGTGTATCAGTTGCTTCAGTGGTTTTTAAAGGTATTCAGAGAATGTTGGTATTGTGTTGTTAAACAGTTAAATTCAGGTGTGTTTATTTACTGATGTACCAGAGAGTTTGCCCCATAGATTTTTAAGGCTACAAGGAAGTTCAACAACTGTTTAGTTTAACTTGCTGCATATGGTCCTTAGCCTTGTAGTTCCTGCTTTGGAGAAAATTAATCTTCCCTGCTGTGCAAGAGAATATCTAATAAGTGCATTGGCTTCCTATTAACCTAGACTTCATCTTGTTGAGAAAGATGCATTTTTAGTTAAGAAACTCCCAGAAGATAATACACTAATTGGTAATTTACTCCGGGTGACTGATTTCATTATTTTTGTTCATGTTTTATGTTGTAGAAGATTTAATTGCTCCTGAAAACATGCTTTGTAAATGCATTAAATGAAATAGCAGCATGTGGTTTTATCTTTATTGATCCTGATGTTCTTACTTGTACTCCTGCTGAAGAAAAGAACACTGCAGCATAGGTTTTTTAATAAAACTGTTGCAGCTATTTAGAAAAATCAGACAATATGACAGAAATTGCCTTGGAAGAACTCACATCTTCTTTGTTTAAATCTCACCAAGTGCTGTGCACCTTTTGAACCCAGTAGAAATCCAGAGAATATTTGAGATAAAGCTCTTCTGTAGTTTCAAATCAATCTTATTCAGCCAAATTTAATATGCTAAACCTTACTCCTTCTGCTCAGTGTTGGAAATACAGGAAATATTGATGAGATTCTTCAGCAGTGTTGCCAGTGTCAAGACACAGTGTCACTGTACAGGCTTGTTCTGAGATCAATTCAGGAATCATTGCAGAATGATAAAGAGAAAGATCTTTTGAGAGAGGTAAGCAGAGAATGCATCACTGTTTCTACAGGTGATGAATACTCTTCCCTGTAAAGAGTTTTTCTTAATTTAAAAGTAAATAAAAATTTTTATTAGTTCATATGTATGATTCAGAGATTATCGTGTATTATTAATATAAAAGGGACAGTTTAATTAATGTAATTACATCTGTTGCATGACTATAGAATGTATGACTGCTTTGTGTTAAATATCAACTGAGCTGTTGTCTTACAGAATAAAGCAGGGCTTTCTCACTATGATGTGATAGAGAATTAGCACTTCCTTGCTGATCACTACCATGATCTAGTGATTAATTACATTGAGCATAGTAAATGCAATCAAAACATGGTGTCTTGTGAATACAGGCATTGCTTATTACATTTCTGACTCCTCTTCTTACCTTTGCAGAATTTCCCTCTTGTGCAAAACATTTTTTTAATTAGGATACAATACTCTTACTTGCTACTTCTTTGGTTCTGGCTGCATAAAGACCCTCAGCATATTTTACTTAGATGCAAGTTCCTCGTGATAATGGAGTTACTCTCTCCCAGTGTTTTAGAGGAAAATCTGAGGAGCCATTTGTTTGTCCCAGAGTGTCCCATTTGGTGCTTTTATCTATTAGAATATTAAACCATTAACACTGAGGTCTCTTCTTTGAGAATAGGGGAAAGGGCTTGTATAGGCAGAGTTTTTAACTGTGGCTATAAAATTATCACAGTGATAAACAGTATTTTTCTTGAGATTTCAGTGTAACTAAGTCTCCAGGAATCATTGCTAACTGTGTGAAATCTTGTTTTCTGCTTCATGCAGATACTGTGTGTCATTGGTGTCAGCCACAATGGGGTGAGTGAGTCAGAGCTGATGGAGCTTTATCCTGAGCTGACTTCTGCAATGCTGGCCTCACTCCTTCATAGCCTGCACAAAATGTGTCTGCTAACGTATGGCTGTGGTTTGCTGAAGTTCCAGCACCTCCAGGTAAAGTTTGTAATTGTAAACATGTGCAAGTGAAGCTCCACCCCTGTTTTTTTAGATAACTTCTGTTGTTAGCTAGGTAGGCCTTAAAATGTTGATGTTTGCTCATCCATTCTCCTTAACATCTTGTCAGATTTAGAAACACCTTGAAAACTACCAGAGCTGTCATAAACCAGTATTGCTGAAAATCTGGCTTTTCAAACCTTCATAAATTTCTAATCTATTAATTGTAAACTCCATGCATCCTAGAAAACATTGGCTTTCCAAAAAAAACCAAGAAGAGTTGAAAGAGAAAGTAATATTGCTTGAATAACCAGAGCTGTGGTCTAATGTAAGACAATTTGTTTGTAGTCCCTTTGTCATTGAAAGATTTTCAGTTCTACAACATGTGTTTCATCATCCTGTGTATCATCAGCACTTAAACAAATTAAATGCATTCTCTTTCTTTTAATTGTACTCTCTTTCAG
Source organism: Irena cyanogastra (assembly GCA_013397155.1). Taxonomy (NCBI): domain Eukaryota; kingdom Metazoa; phylum Chordata; class Aves; order Passeriformes; family Irenidae; genus Irena; species Irena cyanogastra. The sequence goes on from VWZV01014993.1 coordinate 37,089, forward strand.
GCTTGGGAGATGGTAAAACTAGAGTATATGGAAGCACGTGAAAATGTTATTTCTGCCTATAGACAAAAACTAGTGGAATATTTCACCATGCAGTTAAGGTAGGTCAGAATTCTTCAAGAAATGCTAAATTGCAGATTTCATGCCTCATAAATAGTTGGTTTCTTCATATACTTTCTTTGAGTTTAGTAAATTATTATGGCAAAATAACTATGCAAAATTGTCAGTTTAGAAGTTTACTTACTGATATAGTTAAGAGACTACCAGAAGATGATACTTCTGGGAAGCAGAAGTTCCTTTTTAGTCTTGGAAAAGAATGAGGTCTGTGAAGGGGAATAGGCATATGATAAAGTGATCATGGGGAAATGTAAGGCATGAAATTTATACCATATCAGTTATTTTGTGGTCTCCAACCCTCCATGGATTTTTAACTCCCAGTAAATGCTAAGAAATTTGAGTTTGCTTGGGACTTGAAGCAGAAAACCGCTTGTGTTTAGCAAGCAATTAGCACATAGGTAAGAGGAGATCTGGTAGGACAGCTGGACATCTACAAGTTCATATCCAGCTTGAAAACTGATTTGCATTTACATCCTGAGTTACTGTGTCCCTGCTGTGGGCTGCTGTTTAATGCTCCTCCAGGCATCTACTGTTGGGTAGCAGGAAGCCAAGAGGCCCACAGTGTGCCAGACAAAGGAGGTACAAAGGGACAGTGAGCTTTTGCAGGGCTGCAGTCCTGCTGGCAGGCATAGCTTAGCCCATATGGGATGGAGAAGCAGCTTCCTGTGGAGTGCCTGGGGGCTCTAGTGCCTTCTGAAATTAAAATGAACATATAAGAAAATGGAGTACATAGGTCTTACAGTAATCTGTTTGTTCAGACATTCAGGTATGGAAACTGTATGCTTGCCTGGTTTTCACATCAAATTTACAAGATGTCAGGCCTGTCAGAGTTTTAATTTTCATTTGTTTTTCTTTTAATAGTCAGGACCGAGTGACTTGGAGAAGTGCAGATGAACTTCCCTGGCTCTTCCAACAGCAGGGTGATAAGCAAAAGCTACACAAGTGTCTTTTGAATCTCTTTGTGTCCCAAAACCTTTACAAAAGGTACAAAGGTAGAAACTGCTTTGGCCATTATAAACATTTCGTAGTAATTTTTTGTCAATATAAATCAGAAAGTGACAGATTCAAATACTTAAATATTAGAGGCTGAAGTGCTAAATGCTGTTTCCATATAAATAATGTTTTTTTTCTATTCTGTTACACCCTGGGGGGTGGTAAAGGAATAAATATTGCTGTTGAATAGCGTTAGTCTCCATGGATTGTCTCTGTAGATGCTGTAGCATAACAGCAACATTTATGCATGTAGGCCTTTTTTCCTAAGCTAGCATCGATCTGAATAGAGAGGTATCAGAGATAAGATTCTTCTCCTTGTTAAAACAGGGGACATTTTGCAGAATTGCTGAGTTACTGGCAGCTGGTTGGGAAAGATAAGAGCTCTATGGCAGCAGAGTATTTTGACTCTCTGAAAGAATATGAAAAAAGCAGTGAGGGAGAGGAAAGTATGATCTGCCTGGCTGATCTTTATGAGACCCTGGGACGGTTTCTTAAGGACCTAGGTCTTCTCAGTCAGGTAAGTACATTTAGAGATTGTTGTAACAGCAAAAAGGCAAATGAAGCAGAGATCAGTGTGTGCTTTTTATGGCAGTAGTTAAGCTATTGAAGCATAGAGGATGCCACCTGCTGCCCTCACGCTCTGGCCTTGGCTGTTACAGGCTGTAGCTCCTCTGCAGCGCTCTCTGGAGATTCGAGAGACCGCGCTGGATCCAGACCACCCGAGGGTGGCACAGTCACTCCACCAGCTGGCAGGAGTGTATGTTCAGTGGAAGAAGTTTGGAAATGCTGAACAGCTGTATAAACAGGCATTGGAAATCTCTGAAAACGCCTATGGAGCTGAACACCCTCGGGTGGCCCGTGAACTTGATGCACTTGCAACCTTGTACCAAAAGCAGAACAAGTAAGCTTAATTACACTGCTGGTTGTGTTTTATGTGGAGGTAGTACAAAAAAAAATTAACAGCAAAAGTTTTTGTCCTGAAGCCAGAATTTTTCTTTGGTTCTTTTTTTTTTGAGTTTCATACGTTCAAATGCAACCATGAGCATCCCCTCTCTATCCTTGTATCAGGTCACATAGGAAGGGCCAACTTTTGTACTTAGTTTAATGAAAAACTTGTAGAGATAAAAGAGAAACATTGTCTGTCCCTAATAATTTTGTAAATTTTATATTTGAAAAATAAAAGTGGGATTATTCTCAAGAGTCTTAAATTTTCAAATCTGTCCACTTAAGTAACTTAGAATCTTTCCAGCATACTTACTGATACTACATTTGACATTCTTCTCACACTACAAATAACTACTTTCAGATATGAACAAGCTGAGCAACTGAGGAAAAAGTCCTTCAAAATACGCCAAAAATCAGCAAGGCAGAAAGGCAGTCTGGTAAGGCAGTGCTTGATATTTACGAAGAGGTACAGGGCATGTTGCAGCTGTGGTAAACAGATGATAAATTGTGTCTGCAGAGCTGATAATGCTCCAAGGATTTTGATAATTGTGGGCATAGGTAGTGAAGTACCTTAGCAGCAGCTTTGGTAACTGTCCTTTCAACTCTGCTGGAAGTGGAGATGTATCAGTACAACTGGAATGGAGTTGAAATAAGTGGAAAAGAAAGAAGTGGATATATACATTTCAGAGGTGCAGAATTACGGCTGATACAATTGTGTGTCAAAGTAACAAAGGACAAAGGTGATCTCCAGAATAGTTGAGACATTTATCCTACTAGTGAATACAGTGCTTACTGCAATGGAAAATCCCAGTAAAAATATTAGGTGACATACGGAGTTTTCTTCTTTGTGTTGTTTTTCAGCTACAGGGTTTCTCTTGTCATTTTTGAGCTAAGGGTTTATCATATAATGCCTGTACTCTAAGAGTCCAGCTAATAACTCCAGAGCTCAAGTCGTACCTCTAATGAAAGTAGTAAAAACCCATAAACATATTGCTATTTCATTTATGATTAAATAAAAATGAATTTGGTTCATGAAGATTTGGTCTATTTCTGTAACAAGTCCTTCTGCAAAAAGATTTTTATCAAGACTGCAAAGATCAAAAATAGGCAGAGTGTGTAAAAATGGCTGCACTTTTTACTTTGACTTATTTTGTTTGTAAGCATCGATGCAAAGCCTTGAATAATATTTTACATGCGTTTGTATGTGGTTTTTAGGATTGGAGATTATATTGGCTTTAAGTTTTGAGGTTCTAAACCTAAGAATTCAATCTGAACTGGTTATTCAAACTGTGGAGTTTAAGCAAATTAGCATGTCTTATACAGGGAGAGTGGTGTGACCACACAGTAACCTGTATTGCCTGGAAATTTTCGCCAAAATTTCATATTTTTGGTGCAATTTGCGGATAGATTGTAAGTAAGCGTTTTCCATGTAGCTCAAAAATAGAACTTAAGGAGGATTATTGTGCTACTTTGGCACCAAACTAAGTATTTTGGTTTTCTGTCTTCAGTGTTAAACTTTAAAAGTACTGGTGACTGTTTAACATTTCCTTCTCTTTGCTGTAGTGTGGCTTTGCTCTCCTGCGACAAAGAGCCCTGCAACTGGAAGAGCTCACGTTAGGCAAGGATACATCAGATAATGCTCGAACCCTTAATGAGCTTGGAGTCCTCTACTACCTGCAGAATAATCTTGAGTGAGTTGTACTGATGGTGACACATCCACTCAGATGTTTGAATGGAGGCAGAGCATGGACATCTAGCACTAAATGCAGACATATGATCAAATACTTGTTCCTTATTCATTCTACTGGTTTTTGTTCACTGTGAAATTCACTCCTATTTTCTATTTGGTGCTGTTGGCATGTGTTTACCAAGTCAGTGCACTTCCTGCATTCAGAATTGATGTTCCACAGTTAATTAGTCTTTGTTGCAAATTCCAGTTCTCTCTCAAGCTTATGCCTTCTCTGCTCAGCGTCACTATTTCATGACTCTCCTTTGCAGTGTTCATCTTTGAACAGCAGGATTGTTGTTTTTCTGTGACAGTTTTACAAGAAGTCATGACCTAAATATTCATTGTGCTTGTAATCCTTCAGCTTTTACCCTGATGTCCTGTTACAAGCCAGAAAGGGCCAGAACAGCACAAAGGTGTTCTAAAAGCAGTCAGAGATAAACAGGTGTTGAAGAAGGGGAATAAAAGGTGCTAGTTCTGATTGTATGTTTAACCACTCTTCACATCAACTTCTTTAGCTGACAGAGGAATCTAAGCTATGTGTTATGAGGGAATTGTGAAGTCACCTAAATCCCACTCTACTGAACTGAGTCTTTTCAGAGAAGAAGAAAAGTGCTCAGCAAAAAAGCACAGAGTGAGTTCTGGAAGTTTACTTCCAGTTCTTCGTGTAACTGATGTTTAAGGCACCTGTAGCTTTTGGATAATTACAGAAGTATATAATTATTTAGGATCTGCATACAGAATCACAATCTCTGCAGCAAAGGAATTGATTTTTAACATAGTTGGACATGCAGAGTTTTCAACAGTTTACCCTCATGAAATGACTGATTATAGAGGAGCAATATTTTATCTACTCTCATACAAGATTGTTTAATATTCCATGTTATTCTTATGTAGTTCCTGTTAAATGCAACCTACTTCAAAAGTAGCTGTATCTCCACTATTTCATAGGTGAGAAAAGGTATAAACTTTGTTCTAGTGGAGGTTTAAGGGACTTTTTAAAATTGATATCCCTGCTCTGAACCAGCAAGTCCAAGACTTCATGTAGTTAAAATGAAATCAGTAGCAGAAGAGTATGTCACTTAATGAATAATTATTTGTCACACATGATCCTCCAACCCTTGCATAGAGTGAACACCTTTTGACATTTGTCTAAGACCTCCAGAATTGAACTTAGAGTTCTCTGTAAAAATGGTCTTTTTTTTCTCAACGTAAAATGGATTTTTCTGATTTACTAAGCTGACCTCTTGAGAATAGCATGACAGGGTTTGTGTGGATGTCATGATGAGGAGCTGCCTAGTAATAATGGATGCTATCAGTCTTATGGGGGAGATCACCTGCAGTTTTGATGGAGGAGCTGCTGTAAAGCTGAAATGAAATAGCAGCACCCTACTGTAGTGAGATAAAACATGCTCTTTGCTTCAGTGGTGACATTACACAGAGTCTTCTCTACTTTGTCAGTTCTGAACAGATTCTACTATGAGTTTCCAAGGCTGAGTTTGTTGTTTCAAACAGGCACTTCAGCCTGTACAGATGTTACCAGCTTTAAAATATTGATGAGTAAATATGTTGTGTAGGACAGCAGAGCTTTTCCTGAAGCGCTCCTTGGAAATGCGGGAGCGAGTCCTGGGATCCAACCACCCAGACTGCGCGCAGTCTCTGAACAACCTGGCAGCCCTGTACAACGAAAAGAAGCACTATGACAAGGCTGAGGAGCTCTATGAGAAAGCTTTGGACATCAGGAGGAGAGCCTTAGCTCCAGATCATCCCTCCTTGGCTTACACTGTGAAACACCTGGCAGTGCTGTACAAAAAGATGGTGAGCGCACACCTGTCACCTCTTCTGATCACCTAAATTAACTGTAATGTCTTTGTCTTAATGAAAAAAACCCCATGTTTTAGGGGCTAGGAATAGGTTTTTTTACACAAGGACCTTGAACTTTACAGTCAATTTAAGGGCAACTTTTAGAATTATGAGGGAGATAGCAGTTCACAAATAAACTGTCTGGCTGAGTCACCTTCAGCTTCTATTGACTCAGTGAAAGATGAGCATTACTCCTGTGAAAAATACACTATGAGGAGTAAAATTAACAGAAGTATAGACTTCTACATTTCATAATTTCAAAATGTGTTATGAATATTTGTGTTTGTAGATGGTTGTTCTAACCATTTAGTATTATTAGTTTAATAGTGATATATTGTTTCCAACAGTTGAACTAAGATCAAGTTCAGTGGGTTATAGGAATTATATTTATTTTATATTTTCACATTTTACTGTTCTTCAAAGAGAAAAAAGACCTTGAAGATCATCTCTTAGATCAAATTTGCTCGTGTTTTTGCTAAATAATTCTTACCTGCTATTGTTTGCATTAAAAGGCTTTGGGTCATGTTATTTTCTGCTCACTTCAACTTCTAATTTTCATGATGCTGGAAGCTGCAAAACCACTCAATATTTGCATCAAAAACCTCTTTGCTAGTTTGAAGGAGCACAAATTAAAAGTCAATGGAGACAATTATTTCGATAAAAGTACAACTGAAAATTCTTTTTACAGCCTTCTCAATGAGACACTTGTGGGCAAAAAATAAATTAAGAAAGGAAGAAAGAGACCTAGCTGAGAAACACATTAACTGGGAGTTGAATATGCTCAGTATTTTAGAAAATTAGGTTCTAATAAATACTTATGGTAAATAATCTGTGCAGAATATACATGTTATTTAGTGAAGTTATCCCCTTATTCTAGAAACAATTAAATCTTCTCCAAGGCTTTTGTTTAAAATAGGTTTTGGTGTTACCATCTTGATACCAGAGAAATGAATTGGTTTTTCCCTGTTATTTCTAGGGGAAGCTTGACAAGGCTGTTCCTCTGTATGAGCTAGCAGTTGAAATTCGACAGAAGTCATTTGGCCCAAAACATCCAAGTGTAGCAACTGCTCTGGTAAACCTGGCTGTCCTTTACTGTCAGATGGTAAGTTTCATGCCTAACATTTATTTTTCCTGTCTTAGGCTTTTTTATGACTTGTACCTAAATGAAATGAAAGAAACTTGATTGTATTGAAAAGTGAAATTCCTTATAGTAGTTGCAAATTCTTGGATTCCATTTTAAACGTTGAAAACTTATTTAGCAAGGAAAATGTACGCAGGGCAAAGATAATTGCTGTTAATGGTAGGCATGATATCGCATGGAGGATGCATTGATACTATGTTGGCAAACAAAACCAAACCTATGTAATTTTGATACATCTGTATCAAAGAAATACACATCTGTAACAAAGAAACTTTCTGCTACCCAAAGAAAAAGCAGATTGAAGCTTTGCCTCTCTATGAACGTGCACTAAAGATTTATGAAGACAGCTTTGGCCAAATGCATCCTCGTGTGGGGGAAACACTGAAAAACTTGGCTGTGTTAAGGTAAGATTATATTCTTCAACCCTATAAATGCAAATTACTGCATGAAACAAAACATCTGGGCTTGGGTACTTTCTAGGAAAGTAGAGACTTTTAAGTAAACTATGTTGATAGTATAGTGTATATTTCAATTTAAACAATTAAGAGACTTGTTTTATTTGTATGTTTCAACTTTGTTTTGCTCTTTTCCAAAGCTATGAAAGGGGAGACTTTGAGAAGGCAGCTGAACTTTACAAGAGAGCTATGGAAATAAAAGAAGCAGAGACTTTGTTGATAGGTGGAAAAGCAACTTCTCGACACTCATCAAGTGGAGACACATTCAGCCTAAAAAGTGCATTATCGCCAAACACTTTGCTGGAACATGGACAAAGGTGATACAAACCTGCTCCAAGAAAAGGCAGTCTCTATTGATATTTTAAAGTAGACAGAAAATTACTAAGACAAATCCATTTTTCCAAGGATTATGTACTGTTTTGGGACTGACACCTGTCTTCATGAATTCTCCTTAACTTTGCAGACTGTATGGTACAAAGTGAGCTTCTTTCATTGTACATGGGTACACATATTAGTTATAGCTCACATTGTAGCTAATACCAAAAACATGGACTTGATGCCTCCTAGCCTAAGTGCCAGGACTATAATAAATTAAGCTGAACCACTTGTATAAACTCTAAGAGGCATTTCTTATTTCTGTGTTGTAATAGCATGGCTTAGAGGATTTGTGTATTTTTGTATCATCAATCCTTCCTCCCTTTTTACAAGCCTTTAAAGTTGTTTCTGAAGAAATGGTAATTTTGAAAAAACTTCGAAAATACTGTTTAACCTGATGTTTTACCTGCAGGGTTATTTCAGCTTAAGCAAACTTTCATTCAAGGTGCAAAATTAAGTGGTTTCCTTGGGAAACTAGGGTATCTAAATATATCTACAGTTAAAGCTGTTGTAAGATTGCACTCTGTTCAATAAAAATACTTTCAGTGAGGAATCGGAATGAAAATTATTATGGCCAGATTTCCTGTTCTTAAACCTTTAGCAATACTTTCACTGTTTAATCTTACTGAATCCTTTAAAATACAAGAATGTTTGTTTTAGCTGGGAAAACCTAGTGATGCAAAATAGTTTGCCATCACATAAAGAAATGTTAATCAAATCTACCTGCCTGTTGTATTTCTTAATACCTGAGTCATTGAAAGAATCAGTCTGAATTCTGTTCTCATTCAGTCCATAATTGCATGCATCAATTCAAATACATACTAAAAAAAGACTTTTTTATAAAAAAATAAATGTAAGTGGAAAATTATTTGAAACCCTACTATAATATTTCAGAGGCAACTAATGTTAATTTGATCCAGTTTCAAAAATGCAAATGGCCTTCACTTCAAAGGACTACTTGCCTTCCAAGTGTTTTTTCTCTTTTATAGTGGAATTAAAGATTACCCAATTCAGCCCTTGTTCTGATTAGGAGGAATTTAGAATTTTGTTACTGCAGTAACTTGGCAAAAGAAGAGGTATATAAAACTGACAGCACAAATATAAAACCCAAATTTGATTTTTAAGATTAAGGTTTAGTTGAAAACAAAAATCAAAAATAGTTCTTGAAGGTGTTATGATGGAGCACTAAGAGTTGACACTTTGTAATAGCTCTCTGGATATTTTCCTCTTATTCAGAAAATGGGTTTGTAAGCAAAGGAAGGGTTTACCACTCTATTTCAGCCACCTTGAAAAGTTTTGAAAACTGGAAAGTTCTTTGCGGGATTGTCACCAGCTAAGAAGAGGGGCAAAAGGAAAGAGAGACAAATACATATGCAAAAAAACCCCAAACAAAAATAGCCAACCCCCTTCCCCTCCAAAACCTCAACCTACTCAGCTTGTTTGTGTTTATGTTGCCTAATGTTCTTAGACGTGGTAATTCTCTCCTCTAAAGAACTTTCAGATGTCTGGTCTAGCTTGTCACGTCTGTTCTGATGTTAACATGTACAGTGGTGCATCTTCCTCTCCTAAATAGTTTCCCTTATTGTTGCTCGTTTAAAAAAGAAGTTACTTCCTAGATCCTCAGTGTTACTGTTGCTGAACTGTTACTATTCTTCCATTACGCAGTTTCTCTCCAACTTCCTCATAGGTTGCAGGGTTGGTTTTGGAATAAGAAAAAAAATTAAAATAAAGAATTGGTCCCTAAAAAGTAGCAGATCCAAACCATTCATTGTCCTTTAGCAAAGAGGGTGAGGAATCCATGTGCCTACCCTGTGAACCCACAGAAAGCTTATGAGACAGCTTCCATGGAGCTATACCTCACAGACAGCAAGGAAAAGTTATTTCTATATATGGGATATACCAGATAATACTTCTGAGTAGGAAATTCCACCTCAAAGCAGAGGGTCACCAGTCTCAATGGAGATTTAATTACACTGTCAGACTATCAACATCTTAATAATGTTCATGAGACACTGTAAAAACTGAACCCTTTTATAAGATTGCCAAATAAACAAAGCTGGACTTAATTATGGCAATGTACTTTGATTTGTTAGTTCATAACCAAGGAAGCAATCTCAACCAAGGAACACACTCTCTTGTGTATCTTAAAGGTAGTACATTATACTTGTAAATATCTTTTTAATTAAAAAAAAATCCTTAATGCTGCTTTTTTGGATGTTGTTTATTTTTAAATAATTTTAACCATTGACACATACAATTATCTTTTATTTATTTTCTGATTATTTCAAATTCTTCTTGTATGTACAAGGTGAAAGTCTAAAAGTAACACAGGAACCATTTTGTGTACTCTCTAACAGGGCATACAAAAGTGTATTTATTCCCTCATGAAAGTGTACTTGAAGTTGCCTCTCATAAAGCTGTCAATCCTGTGATAGCAGCCATATCAGCCAAATAGTTAGGAGTCAGGGTGAACTGAGCTGTTGTAGAAATGAGTCAGCCATTTGCCTCAGGATCTCCAGAGCCAGCTGTGTGCCTGACTTCTATTGTTCCCAACAGAAAGTTAAAAGTCACACAGAAATGCAAGTATACATAAATTGACACAGGATCAAGCTAACATAGACTTAGTGACACAGATTCAACCTTTTTAATGGTCTCATTATTCTATTTCCTATCTTTCTTTGCAGTTCATTTGTAAAAGCTGGTTTATCCAAAACAGAACTCAATCCAAAAAAGCCACTTCAATTTTACAGTATAATGCCCCACACTCAAAACCCACCCAAAATCTCCCTCACTGGTTTCAGTAATACTTTTTCTGTGTATAATATAATTTTATGTCAGCTGCGGAGGAAACTGATTTTGAATTTTGTAACCATTACTTAGAAATGAAGCATTTTTTAAATTAATAATTAGTATAACTAACGTATTCATTCAGCTCCCCTAAGAAACAGAAGCACCACCATGGTATTGCTGTCTCTTTTCATTTTAGTGGGATACCACTACTATCATTACTAGCTGGCTCTTTGTTGGCTGCATCACATTGGGGAAAAGTTTTTTGAAGAGCCCAATTTGGAAATACTTGTATTCTACTGCCAAGGCTGAAATAATTACCAAGTTATGGATCAGATGCCCACAGTAGTTAAAATATTTGAAACTGATCCTTCCAGTTCTGCAGGGTACTGATGCTCCAGGATGCAAATATTTACAGGTCAGTTTAACACATGGCCATTTAAAAGGTTATATGATTGTACTAATGTTGTTTGCAAGACAAATACAACAGGTGATCTACTCCAATGAAGATATTTGCAAAACTAAAAATTTATAGCATCTAATTTTAGAAGACTTTCTATGCAAACTCAGATTTATATTCCTTATACAGCCCATGTGATGGAGAGTGATCAGAATTATACCTAAACTTTCAGTAACCAACAAAAATATAATATTTAGACTTTTGAAAAGGCAGACAAAATCTCCGGTTCTTTCCAAAGTTGCTCATAATTTTGCCATGAAAAGCATGTGCCAGACAAAAGAGTGGCATGCTGCTAATGTAATAATAAAAGACTTCACCTTCTTACAGTATACTCAAAACATCACACAAAACATAGGCAGCTGTTTAAGGACAAGCAGTAGTAAGTCATTGATAAAGAAAATTCCATCCCAGGGATGTTTAAGGCAGATGAAAAGGCCTATACATTCTCATTACTCAGACAAAGTAGCCACAGCACGATCCATGCCAAGACTTTAGACTAGTGAATGGCAACAAAGTACAAGTGCCTGGAAAATCAGGAACAGCAACATGAGAGAGGCATTATCATCTGCCCTTCAACTACTCAGTCCACTCCAGCAGATTTCATCTTTCCCTTGGCCTGTTCTATGTGCTATCCTTATCACATGACAGGGTATATAATGTGCTGTGCCTGCTTTCTTAGTTTATTCAGGTCCTTTTATTTGCCACCGAATATCTGGACACTAGCAATGCTGAGAAACTAAAATTTACAGTAGCACAGCTCTATCTGTTAATAAAGACATGATGAGAAAACAGAATATAAACAATGTAAGTCTGTGTCCTTCCTGCCCCTGTAACAGTTCTGTTTCATCAGAAAAGTAAAGGCAAGCTTCAATGGAGGTAAAAAAAAGAAAAAAGTTAAGAAGTTTGGTCTTCTCAAAATCCAATGTCCATCCAAACTCATGGAAGTTGCACTTAATATTTGTTTTTCTACATGTTTCTCATTTTGGCCATGAGTTCTTCTAGGCTTTCTTCAGACTCTGCTACTGTCTCCCCAGTTATTAAATTCTCTTCCTGTTAGGAACAGGAAGAAAAAGTTGTCAACAAAAAAAGTAAACAAAAAACTCCCCATAGATCAGCTTTATTGCTGTTACACCACACCATTTTCTTAGAACCAGGCATTCAGTTGTGAGATTAGGCCTAAGTGATTATAAGCTTCAATTGTAAAGAATTTTGACTAGGAGTTAGAATGTTCTTACTGCAATACATTCAGATTCTATGTTCCCCAGGTATACTCATTGCTCTTTGACTACATACAGCTTTTACAAGATACGCATGGTAAAAATTAATTAGTCATGAAAATATCAACTGAGAAATTGATATTTGCTGTCCTTCCCCCAGCCCCCAAATACATTCATTCCTATCATCTCAGCAGTACATTCACACTAGCATCCACACTTAAAGAAGTATCCTTCCCAGGAACACAAATGTAGACCATAAAAAGGAATAATCAAATGAACTGAGGTCACATTTCACTGCAATTGTTCAAGATGGAATTCTGTTTTAGGTTTAAAGGGTAATCAAACTGGCTGGTATTATAAATGTAATCTACAATGTGTATTTCAAAAATTCATAAGGAAGAAGTACATTACCTTGTCTGGGATAGTATATGCTACGCTAATTCCCTCAGGAAGCTCAGGTACTGGGCCAGATGCAGCCTTCAGCTCATCTTCTGAAATTTCTGATACTAATTCAATGCCTTGGCATTAAAAGGAAACAAAAACTCCATTAGAAGTTAGAAGAAAAAGTTCTTTAATCACCAAGTTATCACAGGAAGACGAAAGATGCAGCTACTTTCCCAAAACAGAATTAAATTAAACTAGAAACACCTTTGATTTCAACAATTTCATTCCATTATCAATAGAAAATATTTTCCCTTTACAATATATGAAATAATTCTATATAAGCAACTTATGAACCAGAATGGCATCTCTTCCTTGTCCTTACCATTTAAACTTTACCATTAGGACACTTCTCCCAGTTGTAAAATAAGATTCTTTTCTATAGCATGTAACAAACAGAACATACATCTCCATTCTTAAAATGGTTATATAAAACATATTTACCATTCCTTAAGATAATTCTTTCTAATTTAAAACCCTAAGAGAAATGTAAAAACCCATGGAATGCCTCAGCACAGTGGTTATGGAAATGACAATTGCTCTTTAGTATCTTTTAAAGGAATATGCAGTTAATACATCTTATAGCTCTCTCATCTTCAGACCATCTTCTAAGAAAGTTTTTTATTCAAGTAGCAGTAACATTTTGAGCCTAAAACTTGCACATTGCACTAAAAACATATCATCAATTGTGGTAAAATTACTTTCAAAACCTGTGAAATGTACCATAAACTGTGTTCACCCAAACTGAATCTCAGTATTGGGAAAATCATTCAGTCTCCAGGTGATGACTTACCCCAGTCATTGTCTTCATGTACTATTTCTTCTTCCTTTTCAATTACTTCTTCTTTTGGTCTTGCAGCTTCTTTTTTCTGGAGGGAAAACACAGAAAAATAAACCCCTGAATAACTAAAATTTAACAGTCCAATTTCCAAAAACAGCAAAGAAGTTCAAGCCTAATATTCACATTTCTTCCAATATGTAAGATAAAGTTCTAAATGGTGACTGCTTAGGAGCAAAAAGGCAGAATATCTGCAAGTTCAAAAAAACACCAAACCCATTAACACTCAGAAACATACGACTGCTAGAAAAGTTTGCATTCAGTTAAGTAACATTTTCTTCTACATAATTGCTCAACCTTTCTTCCTACCCTTTACTTTAAGGTAACTGTCAGTACTGTATATTTAGAAACATGTGCAACCATCTGAAGATGACTGCTGCAAACTGGAGTAGTACCAAACATTTTCTTTTACCACAGATTTGCAACTTGCTTTGTTCTCTAAGAAAAAGGAAATAAAAACAATCAACCCACAAACCCAAACTGTTTTTACCTTATAATTTTCTTGCTGTTTTCTGCAATTGTGGTCACTACATTGGGGGTTTGGCTTCATGGACATGGTTGGGAAGAAATCCTGCATCGCATTGTAACCAAGATAATAACTCACAGTACCAAAATTTAAGAGGTATCTAGAACCACAGAGAAAGAAGGAGCTTGTAATACAGGTGCAAACCTAAAACTTCAGCTGTTCAGTGAATAATTTTTCCTCAAAGAACTTTTAGAATATAGTTTCAGACTCATGCAGTTGTAGAGTTACTGTAATTGCTTTAAATCCAGTTATGCAGTAGTCAGCTGGCAACAGAATAGCTGGATCAATACAGAATCCCATCTTCTCATGGTGTGTCAGAATAATTCAGCTACAGGCAAGAGAAGTAATTTATTCTTTGTCCATGTACAAAATTCAAAGACAAGTCAGTACTGTAGCATTTTTTATATATAACTTAATGATGCCAAATCAGAGCATGTTTAAATATTTAAATATTTTGCTGTACACATCAAATAGCAACAACTCAGTCACTTACTTGAGAACATTTTGTACAAGCATTCCTGCCACAACACCCATGGTTGTAGGAAGACTGGCTGCACAAACTCCTTCTCGTTTCAACGTCTTCTCATCAATATTTGCAGCTACTACCAGTGGAGGAGCACACTGAGGGGCAATAGAGAAATTAAGCTGTAAAAAAGCATTCAAGAAATCCAACAGATCACACAGATTTTTAATGTACTGCATCAGCTGTGCCCAGATCCCACTTACAAGGCCAGCTAATCTTCACATTCCCAGTCCCACTCTAAAAGGCAAGTGAGCAATTCAGCAGAGCCCCACATACCGCAAAACAAGCGGATTCACCAGGTATGATCAGCTGGATGTGTCCTGACACTGCATTTTCACTCACTCCAGACTCCATCCAGATTTGTCCAAGTTCATTGCAGGCCTTATAAACACAGAAACACACAAGTCAGCACTGCAGGAGTTTAATGAAAGGAAAAGGAACCCAAACAATGTGATAAATTGGGAGTGATGAAACACATTCATCTCCCTGCTTTCAGGTAAAAAGGCTATAGTCAGAAAAAGGAACATGAAGAGATAGAAATTATTTATCAAAGGACAAATTAAACAGCAAATGAAAGTTGCCCTCATGAAGCCAGCCCTTTGTGCTTTCCTGAGGATATTTTAACAAATACAGACATTAGTGACCCAGTTACAGCACACTACAGAATATAATTCCACAAACTATTTTTAGAGCTTTGGGTACAGTGTATCTGTGTGCCTTCCTTGCTTGCAATTCATGGATCAAGTCAGCTGAATGGTAACAGAAAACATACATTTGGCATATACCCTACACTGGCTGCTACTATAAAGAAGAACAGTTTGATTAAATAAACAGCATTTTCAGTATACAAAAAGTCATGTGAAGTATACAATTAGCTATAGAAAATCTTTAGAAGTTTGTAACATAGACAGATTTAACATACCAGCCTTTAAAAATACTGTTATATAAACAGAGTAATTAGAAAAGACAGAGTTTATGATACTTTGATCTTTTACTAACCATTAGCTCATAGTAACTTGAAAGTTTTTAGTGATATTTATACACATAAAATGAGCATATAAGAACTGGGTAAAAACTCAGATTCCTCAAGCCAAGGGGAACATTTCTTAGGAGATTGTCTATAAGTTCCTGTCTTTTCTATAGTTCCACAATTCCTAACATTATTTATAGGAGAAAACAGCTCCACAAGCTCGTGCCTTTGGTGGCCTTACCGTGTTAATTGCCATGCGAGCTTCAAAGTTGTCCACGCAGCTTAGAACCAGATCCACAGGCTTCCCTTCCTCCAGTGCACCATTACTGAAACAAGCATCAGAAATTCACATGAAATTACTGGCAGAACAAAACACCAACACAGCAACCAACATGCTGCTTTAGAGTACAGAAGCCCAAGAAAAGTGAATTTCTAACAGAGCTTGGGCAAATGCAGTACAGGATACAACCAGCATCTTAGATCTCCAGTAGAAACAACACCATGCTGAAGCTGGGATTTAAATATGTGAGCATTTTAGACTGTTTTATATAGTATGCACTCACAGTACAAAATATTGGAGAATTGTATCTTTGTACAAACAGAACTGCAAATGGTGTAAGTTATTTCAGATCTCTATGAGATCCACTAATAACTAATTTCTTCTTCATTCTATAAATCATACCTGAAACTACTACAGAGCACTCAAGATATTATCTGATCTGTTTTCCATAATACATCTAGGCAGGAATGTCTTCATATACATATATTTTCCAGAGGTTTTCAATTGGAAGTTATTAAATTGAAAAAGAGCCCCAACAAGAAAAATGTGAGGCTGTGTAGAACCACACATCAGCAGAAGTTAGCCATATGCTAAAGTTGGGGTATTTTACCTTATTCTATCCATGAAGTGCTCAAAGTTGTCCAGTGTTGTGATGTTGTAGTTATGTACTTCAAACTGAACGTCAGGATTAATATCCCTTATGGAGGAAATAATACAAGTTAGTAGTAACGAGTACAATGATAATTTGCTAACTTCACGACTGTTGCTACAGTCTTAAATTTCCACTCTGAACTCTAGAATTCACCCATATTTGTCAAAAATTCAGACTAGATAAGGAAAAAACCCGCAACATATAGAAGAGGCATTGTTTATACCAAACTTCTGAGCAAAACTGACTATGCTTAAAAAGTAGACTCACATTAAGGTTTTGGCTAGTACAAAAATGTCTTTGAAGTATCATCAATATTTTATACTCAAATTCCGAAATTAGATCATGCTCCTTTGCAAATGATTAAGAGTGAAACATTGGTTTTCTGGAGCAGCATCCTGGCTAAATACATTTTGATACCCACTTCTCCAAGTTATACCTCAAAGTATGTTCTGCTGCTTGCACTTTACTTAATCCAGCTTGATGAGGTTGGAAGAAGAGTCTGTTCATGTTTGCCAGTTCCACCTTGTCGTAATCAAAGAGAAGCAGCTGCAATGAAGATTGTTTTATCATGTGTGAATCTCCAGAGAATCTGCAAACTGAGCACTTTGGCACTTTCGAACAAAACTAATTATAAAACCAAAGCCATAGAAAACTTCCCCAACCAAACTCCCTCCCTCAGAGGCCCATTCAGTTCACATACAAGCGGTACTAACATCATAACGACATGAAAAACTGAACCAATCTGTTAAGTCATTAAAACTAAGAATATTCAACAGATTAACCTATATGAACAGCATCACCTCTATTATCACCTTCCTACTTGCTGCCACGTGACAAACTAATGTTTGAGATAAAGATTTCTGTTTGTCATCTACTACATTTCAATTGCATGATATAAACTTGGTTCTTATAAGACTTTATCTTTTATGTGAAATACCCCCTCCTTTTTTCTTATTTTGTTTTCCTTTTGCAGTATGAGGATTAGAGAGATGGGTTCACATAAGAATATGGAGATGACAAACATCCAAACAAGAATCTTCCACATGATACAGGATTAAGCCCTAAATAAATCGATTTTACCAGTGTAATAAAAATACAGACTCTTCATGTGTGATGTTTACATAAGTGCTGTTCTTGAGTGCTTTCTTCACAACGTTATTTTTATCTGGGTAAAATCAAATCTAATTATTTATGAAGAGGACTGGTCCATCTACTATAAAGATAAAGAAGGATAAAAAAACTCTCATTACCTTACCAATGCCACACCTTGTCAGCATTTCAGCAGTCACACTGCCAACGCCCCCTACACCTACTACTGCAACTGTGAAGCTACGGATTTTCTGTAGAAAGAAATAATATACAGATCAGTGTCTCAAAAGTGGTCCTCCCAGGGAAAAAAAGGCAAGCAATGTTTCATTACAGATAGAATCCTACCTCATAGTCTTTGACAATCCCCATTCTTTTTAACGCCATCAAGCGACTGCAAAGAAAAAAAAAAAACCACAAGATTACACAGAAAATGTTCTTTATGTTTCTAAGACCAATTTTGCTTTTCAGGTATTTAAAATCACTTTTACTTTAGAAATAACCTCACCAAGCAGAAAACTCAAGCCTGCTGTTTCCACTGCAGTTGTGATTGCCAGCTAGGTACAGTCTGAGTGACAGAGTAGATGCTTTCCTATTTGCACCAGAGTCCTAACCCTGCAGACACTCATGCACTTGTTCCTCTGGTAATATTCCTCTGGTTAGGAGAACACAGATATTTTTGTAAATGAATCCCTGATTTACAGAACGAAAGGTGACACTGTTTTTTGGTAATGAACCATATGGCAGCAAACTAGTGAAGAGTTGCACTGTTTTCTGATCCATTTGATTATATTAACATAACATTAAAAATAAATAGAGACTATCAGTTTTTGAGGATAACTGAAATGATTTTGAAGTAAAATTTTATCCCTTTATGACATTTTTCAGGAAAGTACAAGTATGAACGTGTATTAAGGAAAAGTAAAACCAAACCCAAACCAACAAAACAAAAACCAAAAAATCATCAGATTTCTAGAAGGGAAGGGGTCTCTGAAACTCAAGAATTCTATAAACCAACTTCTAAAATAGGCAATTTGAAGGAATAAGACTTCATATAATACCAACACCTGTCCCATTTATTAGCAACCCAGCTGAAAAACTCACAAGGTTTCCTCTCTCTCCCTGCCTGTATTGTAAAGCAATAATACAAATATATACAAAGTAATCCTAATATCTAGCCCTGCGAGCCCAGCCAGGTGGGAAATCCGAGAGCATCTCTCCCGGAGCATCTGCCTCCTGCACCGCCGGACACCCTCCTGAGCACGCCCAGCCCCATCCCTGACATTCCCACCCGTCCGAGCCTCCTCCACCTCCATGGCCTCTCCCGCTTCATCCAGACCCACCGTTCCGAGCCACGGCGCTTCCCCTTCCCCATCCTCCGCACCCCGACAGATCCCCCGCAGCCCTCACAGCCCCTCAGCGCACCTGTAGGGGTTGGAGTCGGTCACCTCGGCGCTCATGGTGTCGATGCGGGCCCGCGCCGCTGCCCGCCCGCGCTTCTCCCGGGCCAGCTCCTCCTCCAGCTCCCGGACACGCTGCTCCAGCCGCTCCAGCCGCCCAGGATCCGCCATGGCAGCGACACGTCTGTGCCCGGCCCCGGGAGCTTCCGGGAAGCGCCGGGGCGGGCCCTTCCCGGGGCCGCCTCCTCACAGCCGGCAGCGGGAATGGGCTGAGGGGCGGTGTCTGCCGGGGCGGTACCTGCCTCCCGGGAAACGTCGTGTTCCGGCAGAAGCCACCGGGCCCGACAGCCAGGGGGCTGCGAAGCGCTTTCCTTGGCGGACCGAGGTGCCTCAGGGTGACGCGGCTGGGGCGGGCTCCGACGCGGCCTCCGAGGATGGCGGCGGAGCCGGGCACTAGCGAGGTGCGGCGGCAGCACCGCTTCGACCAGGGCAGCCTGGAGCGGTACCTGAGCAGCCGCTTGCCCGGCTTCCCTCGGCAGCCCGCGGGCGCGCTGGCTGTCAGGCAGTACAGGTAACACAGGTGACACTGGTGACAGGGCACTGACACAGGTGGCGGGGCCGCCGCCGCTCTCCTGCCCCGGAGCGCCCGGGAGGGGCGAGCAGAAGAGCCGCTCGCTGCTGCCTGCCAGGGGAAGTGGTCAGACGTAGAGCCCTTTGCCGTCGGGATGGCGGGCAGCAGCCATCGATGGATGTTTAAGATGCGTTCTTAGTCCACTTAAAGGCACGTCCCAGCTCATCCCTTGAGCTGCTGGAGAAGGCAAAGTTCGCGGTGGCGGCCAAAGTGACCTTTGTCACCCTCAGTCTGTGGCTGTCTATGGGCGGGCTGTGTGTTGGGTGGGCTTCCCGCTGTCCTCAGAGTACACCCACGATTGTTTTATTGCCTACACATAAATCACAATTGATCTGCTCACTCTTTAATTGCACAGCAAATAGTAACGTTCAGAAGCACACACATGGCTTAAGAAATCAATGGTAAAAGCGTTAGGCTGTCACTAGGTAAGCAAATGCACGAGAACAGAGTAAGGATGTGCCGAGATTCCCATTACTGCCCGGGGAGCATTATGCAGTGTGCCAGGGAGGTGCTACACCCTGGCTCCAAAGCCTCTGTTCCATAGAACCCTGAGTTCGTTTGCATTCAGCAAATCACTGGTGTGGCTGCACGACTTCATGTCAGAAACCAACAATTTGAAGTAAAGTTATTGTAAAAATAAGGATTAATTCCTTTGTAGGCATGACCTTGACTAACTTATTTGCAGCTATCACTAAGAAACAGTGAACAATTTTTCATTGTCTTCTGGTGTAAATATAAAAGATTAATTCATTCAATCCATCCTAATCTTCCTAAGTACCTCAGCTGAGAAGACTGTAGGAGGGGCCTTAGGAGAATAGCTAATAGTAAAGTCTGCTAAAATTTTGTTAGTATTTATGCTTTTATTTCTTTGTCTTGTAATTGCTGTTCAAGGCTTCAGCTGGCCTAAATTTGTTTTGTTCCAGGCAGAGTATTTGTCAGTTAAACTTTTTAAACTATTACAAAGTGTGCCCGAACTGCTTTGGGGAGAATGGAAATGTAATGGGGAGAATGAAGGCAAAAGTTAATTTGATTTTTATTTTCCAATAGTTGTCTAATTGTTTATTGGACTAAGTGAGAATACATCTTAAAAATGAACCAGAATAAGGAGAGAAAAGCATGCAGATTAACATAGAGCCTTGAGGAAAATATGGATCAATGAGTTTGATTAGAATGTGATAGACAAGGTGTTATGAAGGGTTTAACTGGGCTGTCCTTCTCTTTTACACGTGATTGAAGTGTCTAATTTTCTTTGTGACTCCAACATGCGTTCTTTAAAGTTTTACAGTTCCTATAAGCTGTCCCTTAAGCATAATCTTTGGACATGATAATCAGGCTGGCAAACAGTGGGGCTTGGTACTAGAATCATCAGTAATTTAATCATAGAATAGAATCATAGAGTGATTTGGGCTGGAAGGGATCTTAAAGGTCATCTGGTTCTGATCCCCTTGCCATGGGCAGGTACTTCTTTCTCTAGACCAGGTTGTTCAGAGCCCCATCCAGCCTGGGCTTGAACACTTTCAGAGATGGGGCACCCGCAGCTTCTCTAGGCAGCCTGTTCCAGTCCAGATTTGAAAAAAACCCACAACACAAAACGGCTCTGGAGAAGATGCTTTCCTCCATCCTGCCATTTTGTTCAGATCAAGTCACAATGCATTTTGCAAGTATCATTTCTGTTAGAAGTTTACAAATTTGTAAGTACTTGAATTTTTGAGTAATCATAATCTTTCTCTTTGCAGCTCAGGCCAGTCAAACCCAACTTTTTACCTTCAGAAGGGTGGGCAGGCATTTGTGCTCAGGAAGAAGCCCCATGGTCCCCTTTTACCTGGAGCACACAAGGTAAGTAACATTCTTCATTGAGCTCCAAACACTTTGTTTTACAGGTGACCAGAGTCTATACACAACGGTCCAGCACACTGGTGAATGTGTCCAGAAGCATAGTGAGTTGCTGGATTATTTCCCATGTTCTGTGCTCTACATAGGATTAAACATTCAAGAGGATTCACTGTGCTCATTTATGTTTGGGAGGTTTTAATTGAACCTAATTTTCTGTGTCTTCTTCAGGTTGACAGAGAATATCGTGTACAGAAAGCCTTATTTTCAGCTGGGTTTCCAGTGCCTGAGCCCCTTTTGTATTGCAGTGATGTTTCTATCATTGGAACAGAGTTTTATGTGATGCAGCATGTGCAGGTTGGTCATCTAGCGTGAGAGAGTCTTTCCTTCTCCCTAAGACAAGCTGCTTTTAAATTGTCTGAAACCTTTCTGTTGAGCCTTGCTCACCACAGCTTTGTGATATGAGAGTAAATAATCTTCTGATGTTTGGAAAAAATGCTAGCTATCAGTGATTCTCACAGATTTCAGCTTGTCCAGGTCTTATTTCACACTTTATTGATTTTTTTAGCTCAGTATTTAACCTCTTGTTCTTGTTTGAGCTCTTGGGAGGATATCTTAAAATGAGGCAATATTGCTTTGTGAAAAGTATGCACAAGTCAGAGGGGAAAAAAATCAGTCTGTAAAATGAATCTTTGGACATCCTGGAGCCTTTTTAGTATTGAAGATAGGAGCTGATATAAATCACCTATTCTTGAAAACAAAGCAGGATTCCAGTTCATACACTAGTTTCAGAAAGAACACAGCGTATCTCCATCTGTGGTCCACCACTCTGGGTGTGCTGTAGCTGAAATGATATGCTTTTTGTTAGATTTTGGTGATTTTGAGCATAAGTCTGATGTATTGTGTCTTTTTTTCATCCCGTGGGAGGAGGAGTTGAATTCAGCCCTTTTCATTGCATCCTGTTCTGTTATCAGGTTCACTGGGAAATTAGAAATGTAAGTTTGTGAGCCAGTTTCTGAAGATTAGGTTAACCTTCCTACAAAAACAGTAAACCAAGGGTAATAGAATGTAAGGACTGTGAAAAATTTGAAACACATTTCTTACATCAGAGATGGAGAGTTTTACAGGTTTTGATTAGAACAAAGTGGTCCTTAAAAAGAAAGCTTGTTACATTTCTAAGTATGTAAAAGTACAGTCTGTCTATTCTACGATGGTCAGCACTGCTCTCTTTTTAGCAATTGTGAAAATGGAGCAACAAACCCATCTTCTAAATGTATTCAACTGCTCTTAAGGAGAAAAACAAGTGAATTTCTTTGGATTGGTTGAGTCTTTGTACCCATAACCTACCTATTCCCCTCCCTGTCTCTCCTTTCCCCTGGGGTCTTCATTGGTATTTTTTCTGCAACTTAGCTTTTAGAGAAAATACAGTAATGTTGTTTTTCCTAGTACTTTCAAGCTTGAGGATAGTTGGATTGAGTGTTCTAATTCAGAATTTCACCTACACATACACCATATATTATTGTGGGTTTACTGTGAATCCCTTCATTGGCCCTGGGTGAGTAATAAAGTAAATGAGGAAGGAGTTCTTGATTGCATAGGGAGTGTTGGTTCACAACATTTGTTTTTGCATGTGGAATGTATAGCTTTACTTCTTTTCATCTGATGTGTGCATCCCACCAAATACCTGGTTTATGGTATTTCTAGGGTCGCATTTTCCGAGACATCTCTCTGCCTGAGGTGGGCCCAGCAGAGCGTTCTGCTCTGTATCTTGCAATGATAGAAACTCTGGCCCTGTTGCACTCCTTTGATTTCCAGTCATTGGGTCTCCAAGGATATGGTAGAGGACCAGGATACTGCAAAAGACAGGTACAGCTCTTAACATTCTCTTGGTTTTTTCTGCTCTTTGAATGTTTATTTGATTTGCAAGCTAAATTGTTAATTATTAATGATTGTATTTTAGCTATTAAACCTTCACTTAGTTCAATGAATTGTGCACAATCTGAAGCCACTACTACATTTGGATTGATTATGTAATGCTGTACTTAGGCAATTATATGCATTTGCTTTTGGAATAACACTAGATTTGGGCTATGTAAATAGGATGGAAGTAGATGTAGTCTTCATTTCATC
The DNA here is from genome assembly GCA_013397155.1 of Irena cyanogastra. Lineage (NCBI taxonomy): Eukaryota > Metazoa > Chordata > Aves > Passeriformes > Irenidae > Irena > Irena cyanogastra. The sequence continues at coordinate 60,472 of VWZV01014993.1, forward strand.
TTTTCATATCTCAGTTCACATTTGCAAATGCAGAGGTACTGTGTTTTACTGAATTTTCAAGCAACATGGTGATAGCCAAAGCCCAGAAGCATGTGCTTCAACATTTTTTACTCTTGAAAAACTTGTGAATCAACTGAAAAATCTGTTGGAGTGTTTGTATTTTTAAGGTATCAACTTGGAAAAAACAGTATGATGCAGCTGCTCATACAGATATTCCTGCCATGAACAAGCTGGCTGAGTGGTTAGCAAACAACTTGCCTCCAGATGATAATGAGGAAAGCCTGATTCATGGGGACTTCAGAATAGATAACATCATCTTCCACCCAACAGAGGTATTTGAAATGTATTTGTACGTTTAGTAGGTTTTGCCTCTCCATTTGTACTTCTATCATGTAATAGGACACTTATATGTGGATTATTTTAGTGCCTGAAACATCTTTGAAAGAAACAGTAGAAAACTGAACTCTTCTCTATGCTCTGTGTAAGGTGTTCAGGTACCTAATACAGTCCTGGCTTTTGTTGCAGGAGGTAGATAGAATCATAGAATGGTTTGGAGTGGAAAAGACCTTAAAGATCGTATATTTCCAACCCCTTGGCCATGGGCAGGGACACCTTTTACTAGAACAAGTTGCTCAGGACCCCCTCCAACCTGGCCTTGAGAGATACTCTATCTATTAATTAGTTTTAGTCCCTGCTTCAAAGTACAGGAACAAAGCATTTTATATGCATAGATCCTATTGAGCTTTTGGAGCAGGAGCTGAATGTGTGATACGTGACACTAGTGGAAGCAAAGGAAAATCTGCCAAAGCTGTTTAGTTATGGAGCACATATAGATCACAGAGACCCTGAAAGTTCCCCATTTATCTTTAAGGAGAAAAAAGAGATTTTTGTTTGTTTGTTTGTTTCTAGTTTATGGAAATAAATGGGTGCTACTTATATCAACACAGTTGCATTTTCATTATTTTTTGTGACCAGAAGACATTCCTGGAACTTGTGACCATGACTGTAATGCCTGCTTCATGACAAAGCAACAGATCTCAGAGATTCCTAGAGATTTTGTGCATAGATTAGTTGATAGACATGATTTGTAGGCTTAAATGTGCTGATTGATTCCCTGAGCAGGGAATTTGACTGTCTTGATGTTCCTGACGGAACTAAAGGAATTGACCAAATTGTATGTAGGTAATTTTAAGTCATCTACAGAAACCATTCCTGAATATGCAGGACTGACCATGTAGGAAAGACTTTTCCACATATTTCAAGTAGCCAGGGATCATGAGTAGGCTGGAGGGGTCATTCAGGTTGACAGGACAGCTGGATTATAGGAATTTATCAGAATGACACTGTGGGGAGTCTCAGACCACACTGAAGACACCATTGCAAGGATGCTTGCAGCAGAGGCTCACTCTGAGCAGTGACTGACTTTCTGTTTAAGAAATTCAGTTCCCCACAGAAGTGTTAATCTATGGACAAGATTGTGATAAATTAGGTTTTCTGATGCATGGTCTGTCTGTGAATTTCTGTGTTAAAGGACTGTGCAGCAGGACTGTGAAAGAAATACAACAACTCTCAGTACTGCTGTTCTTTAGGATATTTTAATTCAATTGTCTTTTATACTAGAAGAATTTGGAAGTTTCTGACTGGAAGAACACTACTCAAAAATGTAGATTTAAATGAGATTTTCTTTGGAAAAATGCCTAGATTTCTGTCCCTATGTGAATGTTAATTTTCTGCAGATATTTAGATAGTGCCAGAAGGAGTTCTTTTTGCTGTAGACAGCTACAGTGTGTGTTTTTAATGTAAAACATAGAGTAACCAAACAAAACACTTGGATTTTGAGTGGTTGTGCGTTTGTAGATGGACAGAATGTGTCTTCTAGCACTCACATGAGGCTTTTATTTTTATTTAAGGCTCGTGTTTTGGCAGTGCTCGACTGGGAACTTTCAACTACTGGTCATCCCTTAGCAGATTTAGCATATGCCACTCAGTTCTACTTTTGGCCTACGTCTATTAAGGACTTAGGTCGAGGCTCTATCTTGGGTTTCAAAGACACCATAGGTATGAAACTAATTATTTTCTTGAAACAAATCTTAGGCTTGATTTCTATTTGAAATGTTATAGGAGTTAAATGGCAAACTCACAAGCATATAGTTTTGCATTTGTAAAAAACTTTTTCCATCATTTTTTTGTTGTAGCAAACATGCTGATAGTGAGGCTTTAGATAGTTCTTTTGTATCAAGCTTTGTCTTCTGCAAAACCTTATTTTTAACCTTTCTAAGAGATAATGGAAGAAAAAGGAAATGCAAATACATTTTTTTTTTAAAAAAGCCTTTTCTCCTCCACGTGAAATTATTTACCTGACTGGAGTGGAGACAAAGGGCAGCAGGAAATGTTATGGTTGTCTGAAGTTCTGGCAACTCCTACTGCCTTTGGTCTCTTCATATCACAGTTACATTATGGGAAATGATAAATCATGGCGTTTACTATGTAAAAGACATACCTCATGAAGTTTAAAAACTGTTCAAATGTTTGAAGAATAAGGTGAAAAAAATAATGGAAAATGTTGAGTATTCTAAACAAATCTGTTCTGGTTTTTTGTAGAAACTCCTTCCTTTGAAGAACTGGTTTCCATTTACTGCCGCTGCCGGCGTATTTCCACTGCTTTACCCAACCTGAACTTTTTTCTTGCTTTGTCCTATTTTAAATTGGCAGCAATAGCCCAGGTAATACCCTCACATTTGCTGAAATGTCACATATCTTTGTGTGTTTGTGGGTAGTTCATTTAGTCATGGCTAATAATCGTATGTCTATGCTATTGTCAATTTGCTTGAGGGACAGGCTGGGCTCGTTTGCCATATCACGTGCAGACATTTGTCTTTTCTTTTTTATTTTTTACTTTTCCACTATTACTTTTTTGTGATTTGCCTTTCATTTGGTTTAGCTTTTAACTATTTAACTATTATGCTTTTAACTTTTGTGGAGCAAGTGTCTCCATTATATTGGATATGTACCAAAACCAACATTAGCATATCCCAGTAAGTTTTTTTTCCTTTCAAGACTATGTGCATTTAAGTGTTACTTTTATATTTGAAGAAATCACCAGTGTGTTAAGACACAATTTTAAGGGCATAATTATAACATATATGGCTTTTTTTTGGTTTTAGGGTGTATATGCCAGGTATCTTATTGGAAATGCTTCTGCAGAGAATAGTCATGAATTTGCAAAGCTTGTGGGGCCTTTGGCAGAAAGAGGATTAGAGCTCTCAAAAAGGTAAGAGTGGTCTAAACTACTGGTCAAAGGCAAGGCAAAGCTTGTCCAACATCTTCATTTATTTAAATGCCTGTCTAAGGCAGCTTATGTTATTATGAAGGAAAATCTGGTCTTGTTACTGCATTGAATGTTCTTCCCTAGGTCATCCTTCAGCAGCACACAGCACAGCATTTCTGGACAGCTCTTCCATCAAAGTAGGAAAGGCCAAGAAATTTTGCTGAAGGTTAAGCAGTTCATGAAGCAGCACATTTATCCAGCTGAGAAGGTAAAAACTTTTCATTAACCTGTTTATAGAGGAATATTTTTTGACTAGACTACATAAAAATGTAAAAATACCTATAGAAGTCGTGTCTTCCTGGTTTTGTTTGGTTTTTTTTAAACAGTCTGATTTTCATGCAGTAATGATTGTGGCATTACAAAATATTAGCAGAAGTAATTATAGACTGCATTATTTCTTTTCAGGATTAAAATGTATGCATTGTTAATGAAAGAGTTATTTTTTAAATTTTTGAAGTGTAAAAACTTCTCTTTTTAGAGAGAGTTACTTTTTAAAGGAAGTTGCCAAAATACTTGTTAGACTAACAACAACCTAGAACTCTTAGACACTGAACCGAAACACACCTATTTAAAAATAGAAACTGCTGACTTTAACCATCTGAAGCTGAATTTTTCTGTTTCTTGCTTTTTAGGCTGTGACAAAAAAAATGGGATTGCATAATGTATCAGTGTAACCTCATTCCTGAATATATCTAATACCAATGAAAGTTTGAAATTAGATAATGAATATACACAAAATCCATAGTTAGTGGAAGGGAAAATTAGACGAAGTAGTTTACTTCATATCCTAGGAAGGTTAGGAATTTCAACTTTGAAAGTTAGTTCAGCTTTTATCCTCGTGGAAGTACAGATGGCTTTTGATGCAGAATTTGTTGTTTTGAATTTCTGAATTTTTTTTTCCAAGTCAGGCAGAAATGCAGAAAACGTCTTAATCAAAAAGATTTATGAATACGTCTACCATTATAAGGAGGGGTCGAAGGCAGCAACTCTTGATATGCAAATTTTCTTAAAAAGTATGTCTGTGACTAAGTTTGGATTGTAGTTCTGGATTGTCCAAGAAAGCCTTGCAATAATTAAAGCATTTGCTTTAAAAAACAAACCAACTGCAAATAGCCGTGCAAGTTTTTCAGATGAGTTGTATTGTGCTTGGATGTTATTTCTGGTAACAGGGATAGTGAATCAAGACTTGTGAATTCTACTTGGCCATCTGTCTTTATTGTGTCATTTTCAGAATTGGGGACCACTTTTATTCATTTTATAACTAGGTCTGGGCCAGGTTTGAAGTTCCGTGCCTCACTAAAACATGCTTGTGAAAATACTAAAATTACTGAATGCAGAGGTTTGCTTAAAACTAATGACTGGTGCTTGGAATGACTGCTTACATTATCTGTTAAGAAACTATTTTGGCAGTGGTTAATGTACTGATTGGGGTCATCTGATATTTAGTCTTGCAAAATAAATAGATTGCAGTTGAAGTTTCAGTTATATATTTAATTTTACAATGCAACCAACTATATAATATAAACCTGTGTTGAATATTTTTTACTTGGTTCCTTGGCTCAACGATCTGGAAGAGATGTATTGTTATTTGTGTGTTACATGTGTTCTTAATTTAAACAGCATTTTGTATATTGTTTCTCTAAGGAAATAGTAAAATATTATACTGAACATAGAAATCCTGAGGACAAATGGAAGAAACCGCCACTGCTGGAGAGACTGAAGGTATGGGATAACATATTTTTAGCACTCTAGCAGTACAAGAGCACACACACAGAGAATAAGAGTGATTGATGCATCCTGTTGGAGAAGTTTTTTTGTTGGAGAAGAATTTTCTACATGGAAAGAAACAAAGTGAGAACAGTGTAAAGAAAGGAAGAGGGAAGTATGGAAAAAGCGAGAAAATAAATAAGGGAGAAGAAAAACAAAATGAGGTCTGAGAGGGGTATATCTGAACTTTAAATCAAAGACTGAACCTACAATTTCAGAATTATTATTCAGAGTTATTTTGATAAGCATCAGATATATTGGACAGTAGGGTAGGCAGGAGTGAAGAAAATGTGTTGCAAACCAGAACTTCATTTTTTCTAAGACTTATTGCTGATGTTTTTTCCTACTGATTCTTGTGATAGGAATTGGCCAAAGCAGAAGGTCTGTGGAACCTTTTCCTCCCAGATGTCAGTGGTCTCAGCCAGCTTGACTATGCCCTAATAGCTGAGGAGACAGGGAGATGCCTTTTTGCTCCTGAGGTTTTCAACTGTCACGCACCAGGTTAGCAGCCCCGTCCCAAAACAACAGCACTGGGAGCATTAAAAGTTGGGCATCTTACACCTTACGGGCTGTGTGTCTCGAGCAGTAGGCATGACTGCTGATTTCTTACAGACACGGGAAACATGGAGGTCCTCCACATGTATGGCACTGAAGAGCAAAAGAAAGAGTGGCTGGAGCCTCTCCTAGAAGGGAAGATTAGTTCTTGCTTCTGCATGACAGGTAAGTTTTTCTCCAGAAGAAAGTTAGAGCCAATTGGTTGAAACTTCATGTGGTGTATGCAGGAAAAAAGTAGAAAACTGCAAGTTGTGTGTTATAGTGGACATTTCTGTACTAATTCAGTATGAGTAAATGTGTTTGAGTAAATGTGTTTGAATATAAAATCATCTATGAGGTTTGAATGCAAACTGGAGCGGCCTTGCTGCCTTTCCGGATAGTTGACAATTTTCATGGTTATAATAATTAGTATTTGCTTTCTACACATTTTTAGTTTAATTTTTGTACTAGTAAAATACAATTTATAGTACCAAACAGGTTTACCTTAGAGCTTACCCTTCCTTGTAGTGTGCTATGGAGTTCTCTAGACATGTACAATTGGGTCCAAATATGATTATTGTGATTAAAATTTTATGGTTTTGAAGTCTCATAGATTCTTTTAAGATATAACCCAGAAATAACTTGCTTTATATCCATAGCTCAGCATTGTATTTAGTTTTGCTGCTGAAAGCTTGTGGCATTCAGCATCTCTGGAAGGTAGCTTTTGGAACACGTAATGTCAAAATCTTGGTCCTCCTGTGTCAGATGGAATCGAGAGAACTCAGCCTCACAGACGCTTACTTGGCAAATTCCATTTCACTCTGTTTCCCAAGAGGAGATAGATACTTTTGTGTTAAAGCAGATGGCCTATAAAAAGAAGTAACGGTGAAAGGAGAGAGAAAGAATCTTTTGTGTTCCAAAAAATCATTGATGACATTTTGCTGACAACTTCATGTAGTCTATTTCATATACAACCACAAAATTATTTTCAATCTGTATTTTTGCTTGAGAGGAACCCAGGAGGAGAAAACAGGCTGAGGAGAAATATGACTGTTACCTGTAAATACAATGGAAATATAAAGGATTTAAAAAGAGAAGGAAAGGAAGAAGGCTGACTGCAAAGGGTGGTCCAAGCCCAAGAGCAAGTACATTTAAACTGGCTGTGAATAACAGACTGCTGGAAAACAGGAATTCTTTTGACCACCAGCAGCAAGGGTCTTCAAAGAGATTTTCTACTCTACTGTAGCAAAACAGCGTACTTTTAATAGACTATATCTAGAGCCCCATATTTGTGGAAGTTGTATTACCTTTATATTTAATCTGGTGGTTTGGTTTTTTCCTTTAACACAGAACCTGATGTGGCTTCAAGTGATGCCACCAATATGCAGTGCACCATTGAGCGAGATGGGAACAGCTACGTGATCAATGGCAAGAAGTGGTGGAGCAGTGGTAAGTGTGAAAACCTAAATAAGAATGGCTAAGGCTAGATTTTTTTCCAAGAACTATTAAAACAAAATTTATTGTGCTCCATTTCTGAGATTAAAATTTGTCTTCTCTTGAGTAAAGGCAACAGAAGGTAAAACAACAGAAGGAGCTGAATTGAGCTTTTGTTCTATGAACCAAAGTCCAAGATTCAAATCCAGTTTGGGGATTTGGGCCCTTTTTGGAACCTCTGAATTTTGTTCACAGAGTGAATGCTGATATTTTCTTTAAACATTACCTCTTTCTATAAGTCAACTTACACATTTATGGCTTTGTTTCCGTGAAGCTGTCTTTGGCAACTTGTGTGAGAGGTTTGAGAGTACTGTGTAGCTACAGTGAAATGTGGCTGCTTTTAAAGTAGCTTCTGATGCTGTTGGACTGACTGTTAACATTATAATTCCCAGTAAAATCAATGCATTGAAGTACAAATGGCAACTGTCCCTGATATTGTAGTACTGTTACTTTTTTGCCAAAACGTGTGGCAGCAACTTGAAAGTCATCACTCCCTGAGAGTTTGGAATCCAAGTAAATAAACTGAGTTGTTAAACTTGAATGTTTCATTTATGTACATGATTGTGACAGCTAGCTGCTGATACATGCTTGTGCAATACTTGGGAGTCACCAGAAGATAGATCTCTCTCTCTGTTACTCCTATAAAACTGGCAGCAAAAAGAGGCATGGAATCTTGTCTCCTGACCCAAGAGTGTTGCTTAACTGCTGGCTTTTTAGCCTTTGCTCTGGGTCAGTGTCTCCCAGCTGTGCATTGCAGTCCCTGAGGAAATAATGCGAGATTTAGGGGGTCACACACACAAAATAATATTCATAAAATTAGTTATGTGAATTATAAAAAGGAGAGTAAACACAAGACAGCATTATTTGGTTTGTCTTATTTCTAATAAATACAATTAGGGCAATCAGATTTGCATAAAGACAGGTGCATAAGAGGCACTGCAATTCCAAGAAGTTTGAGAAACGTGTTCATTCGGCTCTGTATTAGTCTCTCTTTCTGCCTGTCTGGGAAGGACTTTTTTTGTTGTTGTTGGTTTTTGTTTGGTTGGGGATTTTTTTAACTTTTGGGACATTAAAACCTTGGATGTGTGGGAGTTCCAGATGCCTGGCAGCCTGGTCAGAATGTCACTCTGTATCTGGGAAGACAAGTCATAAATCACACATGCAAGGAGTCGGTTACTCCATGGAAGAAGTGGGGTTTCTTATTATGCTCTGCATGTGTACAGTAAATCCAGTATGGCTTAAATAGGTCAGATTTGTGGTGTATGTGTAGAAAACCAGTTAAGCACTTCTGACTTATCTGTTCACGCCCTAGTATTTCTCAAAACACTGGGCAGGCATTCTGTAAGCTTTTGTCATTCAAACAGAGAGAAGAGGCTCATGTCAAGTTTATGCTACTGTTTTTTCTTGTCTGTCATTTTAGAGCTTTTTGTTCCAGTCTATAATTGTGTAACTAGGAACAGTATCTAAAAATGAGATATTCTTGTTGGCTTTCCTAATCTGTAGATGAGACATTTTGTCAGAGCCCACAGGATGTTTGAAGACAAGGACAGTATGCTGTAACATCAGTTCTTCATTTTGAAAGCTAAGCTAGCATGTCAGTACATTTGAAATGCTTCCAGTGACTCATGGAAAACTGCTGTTTTCCTGCAATCCCTGCCAACACTGTGGCAGGGATTTGCTTTGGCACCTCTCTGTAAAAACTGTAAATCCATGAGCTCCATATGGAATGGGAACCTCTGTCTTTTGTCAAGCAAGGCCTCTCCCGTTTGCTGGTTGGTAAATGGCTATGATGAGAGAGGTCAGTACCTACTAAAACAAAACAAAAATAAAGATAAGAAACTACAAAAGCCAGTACACTTTTTCTATTCTTTGATTTTATTGTATCTTCATATATTTTAGCAGATACAGTTATTGGAGTGCTTGATTAATTTTAAAAATTCTAAATAAAAATCCAGGTCTTGTATCTGAAGATTACCTGAACTTCTTATTGCATTTATAAAAATCTAGAATATGCCAGCCACCCTTCAAGCACTGGTCTTGTTGAAGTTTAGGATGAGCAGAAAAGAAGAGATGAAAGGTCATTTTTTCTGTAGTTATAGAAAAGGAGTTGCTGGGGTGTTTTTATGGAGGATGTTGTTGCTGCTATACATTTGTAGAAACACTTAGAGAATGGCTTTCCCCCCCTCTTTCTCCCTCTCAATTCTCAGCCATAAGCTTATACTTCATTTCAATCTGCAAGGATATCTATGGAATGATAGTTGAGTTGAGAAATGGAGCTGAACTGTTAGGCAAATGTTCTAAAGTTTTGCAAAATAATTGGAGAAACACAAGATTATTAACTTCTGGTACAAAGATTCCTGTTGTTTGACTGCTGATGGTTTTTTCTCTGTTTTAATTACATGCTTAGATGTGTACAGGTTGTTCATTACATAGTTACTTAATTGCCTAATACTGTGACACTTTGAAATTTAAATTTTGGTGTTTGGGTTTTGTTATGGTGGGGTTTTTTTTTGTTTGAGTTCTTTGATGTTGTTGTTTAGTAAATATCTTGGGTTGTTTCTAGAGGTTTTAGTATTCCATTCTTGCTTGATTCCAATAAACACGTTCCACTTTGAAGTGCTTTATAGTGTCTTGGCAGGTTCAAAAATTCATCTGAAAGTTGACTTGCAGAGAAACAGCTGGAGAAGCAATACCCCCTGGAATTAGTAAACACTTCCCTTGGTTATGCAAGATGATGGAAGCGATAGAGGGCCTATATAGTGAAACTGATTGTTTCTTCAGTAGGGTCATCATAATTCATAGAAATTTCTTCAGGTCTTCCATTCTGCTGATGTCTTCTCCAGTACCCGTAATTTTTTGCGATTTTCATGACGTGCATTTTGAAAGAGGCGCCCAGAAAGGCGTAGAGGAGAGGGTTGAGGCAGGTGTGGAACAAAGCAATGCTCTTGGTGACCTGGAGCACCACGTCCATGGTTTTACTGGCCTCGCAGTCTGTAACCAACGTGTAGATGATGTCTATGGCTCGCCACAGCTTCACGATGTTGTAGGGTAGCTGGGTGACAATGAAAGTAGCCACTACTGCCAGCAGAACCTTGAAAGGCCTGGACTTCTTAACATTTGCAGACCTAAAGATTGCCCGAGCAGTAGCGGAATAGCAGATCAGCATTACTAGGAAAGGAACCAGAAATTCCAGGATAATTTCCAGGATTTGGATGGTTGATTTTAAGAGTGTTTCCATATTCAGTGGAAATATGGGAAGGCATTCATTCCTCTCATTGTGTTTCTTGACCTGATTAAATATCAGCTCCGGGATGCTGAGGAAAATGGCAGCCAGCCAGACACAGATGCAGGTAACACTGCAGCGTTTGCCAACTCTTCTACAGCCCTGGGATTCAGAAGTGGCCCTGTATCTATCCACGCTGATACAGGCCAGGAACAGCATGCTGGAGCTGAAATTCATGGTGTACAGAGAAGAAGTGAGCTTGCACATCGGGTTTCCAAGTTCCCATCCCTGCACTGCATTTGCAGCCCAAAAAGGGAGGGTGAAGAGCAGGAGCAGATCAGCGATGGCGAGGTGCATGATGTACACATCTGTCTTGGTCTTGGGTTTCTTGCAGTAGGCATAAATTGCAACCACTAATGAGTTTCCAGCCACTCCAACTGTGAAAGCCAGTCCATAGAACACTGGGAGGAATAATTTTCTGAAATTTCTCACATCACTTTTTTCACAGAGAAGCTCATAGGTATTGTAATCTATAAGAGAGTTGAGGTCATCCTCCTCATCCTCAATCCAGTAATCTGTTGAGTTATTCATATCTCAGACTGTGGCAAAGCTACAAGACACAAAAAAAGTGGGGAAAAAGGGAACACCAAAGAAATAATACTGGGTTTAAGTTCTAAAATTTCTGTTGAAACCTAAAACCCTTCTTCAGGGCTGCTTATACATCTCAAATTTAAGAAACCTGGATATTCAGAATACATTTGCGAATAATCAAGGTGAAGCTAGACAGTAAAAGAGCAGACCATCTCAAGTTCTCAGGTGAAATAGGGTAACTGAGGACATCTGTGTGGGCAATACATGTAAAATGGATTAAATTGAAGTGCTTTCCTTACCCTTAGCATTTGAAATTGTAAAATGCTTGAAGTGCCCCTCACTGATTCATGCATTTGAGTGGAGGAGCCATTATTGCTTTAACTGCTCCGACTGTGGTTTTTTTGACAATATTCCATTCCATATTACTGTATCTGTACCTTTATAGGTTTGGAATGACACCTTCTGCTCTCCAGCCTCTGGAAAGCAAAGGAATACCAGCTGGAGGCTGTAAATGATATGACGATCAGGTGTATAAGGAATACGAGCAGATTACAGCTGAGGCAAGCAGCTGCCTGCTGTCATTAATCTGACAAATTTTGAATATGAGTATAGTACAAGGAGAGTATTTTTGTTTGTTTCTCAGGTACACTGTACATGCCCATTACAAAAAGCACAGCAGGGGGGTCAGTTGCTGAACAGCAGCAGAACAAGCTTGATTTAGTCTCCATCCCACACAGTGATCCATGCCCATGTGGAATTTCTTACAGAAGCAGATTGCTGAGTCTTACAGCTGGAGCTTCTCAGGATGTTATGTCAGAAAGGAGATTTATCACATACAAACTGCCCACAAATACCCAAAGAGCTCAAAAACTCTGCTGGTTTTTCAAGTACGATCTCTTGACAGATTTACTCTGAAAACACTGAGGCTGGCTTCTCACTGCCATCTCAGGGTTGAAGTTTAAGTATTTGTATCTTCAGAGTGTGTCTTAAGCAAGTTCATGTCCTGCATTATTTTCTTCTTTTCCTGTAATTGTGTTCAGTGACTAATGTGCTGAAGTTCTGTCTGCTGTAAAATACAGTCCTGCAGTACCCTGTTTCCTTGGAATAAGAGGGATTAAGATTTCTGAGCAGCAGTAGCAAAAATCAGCTGAGAATGAAAAATATATCCCCCTTTTGTCATCATAAGCAGTGTTCAGAATTTGAAGTCAGTGTTGCTGAAAGCAGATCATTATCTGATATTCTGCCCCAGAGCTACAATTTGGTTTTTTGAAGCCTGAAAGAAAAATGCAAATACAATTTCTGTTTCTTAGACAATTGTTTAAGTGAAGGATTGCCAAGTGTCTCTTAAAGTTTTTTTAATATATCTGTCTACTAGGAAAAAATAAGTTACCGATTGATGTCATAATAAGGAATACAGACCAATTAAATAGAGAGAAATTAATAATTTTTATTTTTGTTCCATTTTTTCAGTGATTTTTCTAGCAAAAAATTTTTTAAGTGTATTAGTTTGAAATCAACTATCTGGTTTGGCTCCAGCTTTAATGACTTTGTTGTATTATTCTGTTAACATTTCAAAACATTTCCCATCAAAGTTTAAAAAATGATTACTCCTTTTTAAATCTTGCAATTTGTTCTTTATTGTTGCCATAATGAGATATGCAGAATGGAAAAGTACAGTCACTCTCTTAATACTTTGGCAAAGGGATGTCTGTTCTATGCCTAACAAGCTGTATTAGCAAGATTCTCTAGCAGCAGTAATCTTTTGCAGCTTTATAGTACTTTGAGGAGAGATTTAGTTATCAGCAGCAAAAGAACCTTTTCTTAATAATTTTTTTTTTAGTGGAAGAGAAACTGCAGCAAGAAGAGTTTAATCCACTTAGCTGAGATTTGAGGAAAATTAGAAGTTAAAAGATTTGGTTGTGATCTTAAAACTCTTAATACAGAACCTATCAAGGAACATTTAATCAAATTGGATCACTGGCAAATTTACTCCAGTAAACATTTCAGGGCAAACTTTAAAAGCCTGTGTATGACAAAGCAGTTTGGCTGTGACTCTGTGCTCTGCTGCCTGATAAGCTTTTGCCTGCCCTGAGTTCAGGACAGAAGTGAAGTTATCTAAAATGCAACAGTTGACATTTCCCCCTTAAAAGCAGAGTTATGTTTTGGCTCCCATACCTGTTCATGTTTGTCTTTCCTGGTAATGCTGTTTCTCAGGCACACGTGCATGTGCCTGTTGCAAACAGCCAAGCAGTCCCGTGGGAGTCAGGCACTGAAGAGTGGTGGAAAAGCTTAGTTTAGTCTCCATCCCACACAGTGAGCCGTGCCCACATGGAATTTCTTACAGAAGCAGATTGCTGTGGGTACACTGCATCTTCCAGCTGGAGCTTCTCAGGATGTTATGACAGAAAGGAATTTTATCACATACAAACTGCCCACAAGTACCTAAACAGCTCAGAAACTGCTGGTTTTTCAAATAGTGTTTTCTAGGAGGTATACTAATAAATATGTTAAATCTGCAGCTACATATTTTCTTGCAGAATTATTTCAGCCTCCCAGTCAGATAGAAATTCAGTGTTTCTGTGTGTTTAAACTTGATATGGGATTGTATGAATGATGGTGAATTAAGTTAATATCCCTAGTTTAAACAGACAGATTTTTTTTTCCTCTGATAAATTAGGCAGTATTCTGTCCTGCTACTAAACAAATCTAATTTTAATACTGGAAAGGAGATGTGCCTTAGTGAAATGATATCTCTCTGTAAAGCCAACTTAACTAAGTAAATGTATGCAAAGAAGATACCATCCAATAAACAAAGCAGTAAGGATTAAAACAAAACTAACCTTCTTTTGTCAGCAGATGAGTAGCAGGTACTGGAATTGAGATGTGCCTCAGTGAAGTGATCTGAATTGCTGTGACACATTGCATTTTGTCTTCAAACACCACACCCTCATGTGGAAGTCCGTTGCACTTTCATTTTGACTTGACAGCTTAAAAAAAACTTCTAAAAATTGTGCTTTCCTGGAGACTCCTTTTGTGTTGAACGTGTATACTTCCTACATTCCTTCCTGTTCCAACACACTGTGACTGCTCTTTGGAAGGTCAGGACGCTCTTACTGCTTCTCTTTGTTGTTTGTGGTTTCATTCCTGGAAGTCCAAATGTTTTGTACATCATCAAGTGGCTTTTATCAAACAACACATTAAAAAGGTGAAAAGGATAGAAAGGAGGTCCATCTGGGGCTGTTACTGCCCCAGACACCACAGGGAGTCACTGCATTCTTTCCTCAGGGCACTACTGTGCTTTTGATGGCTGACTATATGAGGTTTTAAGGGATCCTTACATCCCCTCCTTACATAATTTTTTAGGGCATGCAATAGAAAGATGGGTTGCTTTTTGTGAGGTGGGGAAAGGGGCTCTTTCAGTGTGTGAAACCAGAAAGATGGTGAAGAAAGTATGTGAAGACAAGTGGCAAATTGTCAGCCAGAGTACAAGCATAGTCCTGCATCCTGGAGGAGAGTTCTCAGGGGCTTGAATGTTGCCAGTCAATCTCATAATCAAATTAGTGACCTGTTTGAATTATCTTGGATTGGATAACAATCTAATGAGCTTCAGTAAATGCAATATTGAAGCCCAACAACAGAGAGATGTTGAGCAGACCAGAGGTCAGATTTTGGGGGGTTTTGGCACTCTGGTGCACCTGCCATGACTGGATTGACCTTTTGTCTATGCTTTAATTATTTTGAAGTATGTGAAAGGAAAGATTCTTAAAAACGGCCAGCTAAGAATGTAATGGGCAGATGTTTTCCACATGCTATATTTTGTTTCAGAATGACAAAGTAAAATGGGCTGGGAGAGGAATTGCAGTCTAGAGGAAGAGTGCCACAATATTTGTGCATATTTCTGCAATGCTTTTATCTTGAATTATCACAGTACTTCGGTGGTGCTCTTCACAGTGGCAGATAAGATGCTTGGGCTCCTTCCCAGCCATCTTGTCACAGGTCATGTCATGGCTTTGAGGCCTGAGCCATATCTCTTTAGAACAAATAAAACTTTCAATTCTGGATAGGCTTTGTCTCAATAGGGTCTTCAACAAGATGGAATGATCAGGTTAGAGCTGAGAATGCTCCCAGGGAATTGTGTGTTGCCTGAAGAAGTGCCTAAGAGGTTCTGTGGACAGGCTGTGGGAAGGCAGTTTATGTGAATCCTGCCTTGCTTATTGCAGTTCCTCAGCTCCTTGTAACTTTTCAGGGGTGCAGAGAGGACAGATCCTTCCAGTCAGAGTAAAGAAATAATATTTTCATGTATGTATTTCAGTAGGGTCAAAATTAACAAAAATTATTTAGTAAGTAAGCGTGAATGCAAAACAGATCTTACTTAAGCAAAAACACTTGTGGCTGTGTGAAAGTGGCATAAAGGCAAGGAAAAGACATTCCTAAGCTGAGCAGCTGCTCTCACTGGCACCATTGGAGCCTGTGCACTCCTGATGGGAATGACCAGCAGCCACTTTCAGTGGCAGGACTGCAAAGCCCTTGCAGATGCATAGCCCCAGCATTGTATGTTTGCTTGCTGCTACAGTGTAGTTTTTGCCCTCCATGAACCAGCTGCCTGCAATGTTATCTGCAGAAGATGAGATAAAACTGGAGAAGATGAGATAAAAGTAGTACATACAATATGCTAGTGGATAGAAATTATTGCAGGCTGTTGGCAGGATCTGTCTGTGTGTCTTTTCTCCATCAGGAGACTCCCACATTCCAACAATCAGTACCACACTGCCATCCACCCTACTAAGGGTGTTGGTCCTACAAGACCAGTTTTTTCTTGTAGGAGAGTCCAGAATATGTTTGTCAGTGTCTGTCTAGGAAGCTGTCAGGTCTGTAAGCCACCACAGACTCCTGACCTTTAGCACCTGCTCAGCCAGTGTGGCAAAAATCATAGGTATTCAGCATTCAGGCAGTAGTGTATCTGGCCTTAGTCATCTTAGACTGGAAATTGAAGACTCAACACTGAAAAATAAATAGATTGCAAGAATTAAAGTGATGCTGGCTTCTGATAGCAGACTTTATGGCAGGTTCCTCAAGTACAGGTGGTACTCAAAGGTTGGCACATTTAGTAGTCTCTCCACCAGAAAGAACCTGTATAGGTTGATTGTGTGAAGATCAGTAAAGTTAAGCATGCTATACCCCTGATAGCAAAGATTAGGCTTCTAATGGGATTGTGATCAACACTCTAAGCACATTTTAAAATATTGTCTTTGCCTCACTATGTGAGTGAGTGCCATGAAGAATTCAAAAGTATACAAAGTTAGTTAAACCAAAGATGTTTGCCAGTGTAGCAGCACTGTGGTCTAAAAGTTTTGGACAGGTTGTGCAGTCATACACATAGAAAACTTTTTTGAAAGTTCATCAATATGGAAATATGGTTAAAACTGACCTTCTGACATGTCTAGTGTTTCTTCAATTGTGAGTTTTCTTGCGAAATTACTTCTAACTCCTACCAAAATAACCAGCTTCTCTGACTCTTCCCCTCCATCCTCCAGCAATATCTTTGAATTCCGTAAGTGATGTGAAAATGTCATTTACAAAAGAGATGTTTATTCCATCTAGGCTGTTTGCATTCCGTCCAAAGCACTGGAGTTTTTCAGAGTCTTGCATTAGACCAGAACCTTTTCCTGGCTTTTATGGGTCAAAGTGACATAAAATTTATTTTAGTTTTTCAGGACTTCAGACTCTGAGTGGAAGGGCCAGGAATCTGCTGTCCTTTGCTGTGCTTAGATAGGAACAAGCACATACAAGATGGAGGTATTCATTTGCCTTCCAGAAATGTGTACAAATTATTTAGAACATCTAACCAGATGTTCAGCTCTCAGTGAACTCCTCACTGAGTTCAACATGAAAGCTTCTTCTGAGTTTTTTTTTGTTTTGTTTTCATATAACATGGTTAAATTTACCCTTTGTTTTGATGCGGGGATGTGACTTGAGGATTATTCACAAAACCGTTTTTCAGGAGTTTCCAGAAGGTCAAAACATCTTTTGTTGTGAACTTCACTTGAAAATAGGTCTTTTTCAGAAAATAGCACTTGTCCCATTCTTTACCTTCCATGGAAAAGGAGAAGAGTCAAATACCGCCTTGTGCAGGGGTGACATTTCCCTGTGCAGGGTAGTACCCTGCAAAGCATATGTTGAGTCATTTTGGGTTGATCAGCTGCTTGTTGCAGTTGCCCAAATGAGCCAAGTTTTTGAGATCCAGTTTGGGTTTTTTTTTCTAAGTTGATTTATGCCCCTGCCCAAAGCTTTTCACTGGGATTTTTAGCTTGTTGGCAGCTCATGGACCACTCTGTAAGCCCCCTCTGGAAACAATGGCTGAATACCATGCTGCAGAAGAGGAAAGTAAACATCTGGCAGTCTGGCCCTCCAAACAGGCAGTGTTTATCACAATTAAATAAATCTCTCTCCCACTTCCTGGCCATCACTGTGGCGGTTTGTAGGAGGAAGTGGCTCAGCTCAAAACCAGGTGGTTGTATTGTCCAGACTAGAGTCTCCCAAGATTTGTGAGAACAGCTGCCAGAGAAGTTACAAAGTTGTATTTGCTTCTAATTTGTCTCAGAACAAAACCAAGCTGCCACAGATCAAGCCTTGAATTGAATCTCTACAAAGCTTGTCATCTGCACTGAGATAGCAGTAAAAAATTACTGATTGCCACACCCATTGGGTATTTTCCCCAGCTTTATTGTTTGTGGGAGGCTTTGAAAGGAATGAGAGCATGCTTTGGTACTAAGAAACCTTTAAAAAAAAGACAGGGAAGATTAAGGGTCATAGAAATGTTATTTTAATCAATGTTAGAATGTTCTTCAGGACTAGTACATTAATGTGCTTTCTTTATGCTACAAAGGCTTAGTAAATATGTCCATATAAGAAACATCTCAAATAATGTTATCAATGGCTTGAAATACTAGGACGCTATTTTCAGGTAATAATTTTCACTCATATCTTTCTTCAAAGTGCAATCTAAAATCATTTGTGTGAAGGAGAAATCCTGAATTCCAGAGAAGTTATGCTGAAGTAGTAGCAAAGTTATCATGGTAACCCTTTGATAGCCTGATCTGCATAATTTGGTTATAATGTGGGTGTTTCATTCCCACAAAGACCCACCAGTCTTTATAGGTTGAAGAAGTTTTTTTTAGAAGTTTTACTTTTGAAATGGCAGCATGCCAACTTGATAGATGTGCTGTTGCATCACACTTATTTGCTTAGCTGTAGTGGAGACTGAAGTAATCAGATTCCATTTCAAGTACCTTCTTGTTCCCTTTTCATAGGAATAGGTGATGGACCTGGAGGGTTTGGATGTTTGGCTTTTCATGTTGCCCTTCCCACAAGTCAGCTCCCTTTTACATGTTAAGTACTAATATGTATTTTGTTTCAGTGTGATATTCAGAATATAAACACAGAGGTAATTGCCTTTCCTGCCTCACAAAAGGAAGGGAGTAGGGTTTCTTGTTATGAAACTTAATTTGATTCTACATTGAGGTTTTATACTAAAACCAATTTTTGTGTTTGCCACTTTTTTTTAAGGTGCTGGGAACCCAAATTGCAAAGTTGCAATTGTAATGGGCAAAACCAAAAACTCATCAGCATCCAGGTAAGAATTCCTACAATACTCAGAATTCCCTAAAACTTGTTCCCTGGAGGAGTCACTGCTTGCAAAAATTTTGTTAAGTGAAATGCCATTAATTGCCTTGACCAGTTGGATGTGCTCCTAAATTAGAGGGATGTTTTAAACCTCAGCACCTGTCTGTTGTAGCCTGAGCTCCTGTTTTGCTGTCAGATGCTGTTGACTTGAGTCCTCCTAACTTTTCCACTGTTACCTTCTTTCATTGGCATGCTTCTCACCTCTCTCCATTGCACCAGCTCTAATGTTTGTGCAGCTGTGTGATGAATTGGATCAGGAAATTTTGGGGGCTTCACTAGCTTTATCTTGGTCACATAAATTTTAGTCTGCATCAGTTGTTTAGTCTGCATCAACAACCAACAACCCTGGCTTACAATTTATTTTGTAAGTGTAGTATATAAAACAATTAACACCAGGAAGAATTAAATAATAATGCTTAAATAATAAACCCAAAACTTTTCAGAGCTTCCCTGAACAGAGTGGGTACAAGTGACACATCAGAGACCTGAAGTTGCTGATTAAGTTTTCCACAAAGTTATCTGCAGATACAGAAAATTAAGTCTGAAACATGGGGTGTTGGTAAGGTGAAGCTGTGTAAGCAGAGAGCATTGCACATCTTAAATCATACCTACTCATTTTATTCCTATGTGTGTAAATATAATCCTTACCTCTTCTTCTTTGACACAAACACGTTCAACTCTTGTTACCAAACTAGAATTGCAAGCTTTTGCAAAACTTATACAAGTAATGAATAAAATGCTCCATGTCTGGTGCTATTAACATCACACAGCTTGTAATGCAAAATAATTGTGACATTTCTATCTAAGATGGATTTTAGCCCAAATACCATGGATATTCTCAAGTTTTTAGGTTTGGCTAGGTTCCACCAAGAAGCAATCAGTAACTTGCACACAGCACCCAGGAAGGCTTGCCTGGAAGTTGTATAGACAGTGGCATCTGTTGAGCTCTTAGAAGCTGAAGAGAAGTTAATGGAGGGGATTATGTGACACTCCACTTGCTAGAACTGGAGACTGAATTCATAGACCTGGGGCATCCAGTTCTGTGTGACTAAAAACTGACCTTAAATATTCTGAAGGAATGTAAACATGGGGATGAATTTCTCTTTCCTACACTGTAGGCAAGCCAAGATGATGATTCTGATAAACTGGTTTTGAGAACAAAACGAAGAGGTAGAGGGAGAGGAACTGACTGGGTGATACAGAACTGTGTGCACAGAAGTGACAGCAGCAGGAGTTTCTCAGTCTTGGTGCATTATGTATCACTAATACATTTTCACATGTTGATTGGTGGGTCAAGAAGGGTTGAGGCCACACTGTGTGGGCAGGATGGTGCAGGTGGTACAGGTAAATGTCAGCACTGGCTTTATGCGAGTCCTAAACTGAGCATGGAAAATAAAAAAAGCAGAAGGAGCATAAAGAAGGGAGGCTCAAATTTAAATGTGCTTTTTGTCTTCATCAGGTATAAGCAGCACAGTATGATTATTGTTCCCATGGACACTCCAGGGCTGAAGCTGATAAGACCTCTCTCAGTGTTTGGCTACATGGGTAGGTGATCAGCTGTATGTGTATTAAATTATTAGCAGGCTCAGAAGCTCCAGTTATGCCAATAAATATTGTGTATAAAATAAATCAGTAAAATGCATATACAGAAGAAAGGTTAGGAATTGGAGGCCTGTATTTTTGTCCTCCTTCATTTTACCCTGCTGTTGTGTTTTCTGTCTTTGTAGATGAGATCCATGGAGGACATTTTGAGATACACTTCAATGACGTGCGAGTACCTGTCTCCAATATAATACTGGGTGAGTTTCAGCACTGATTTATTTTTAATACATATAACAATGAACCAAGCTTTATGAGACGGTGGTTTGTGTCATGAATCACCATAAGTTATTTTAAACAGCTCTGGTCAGTTGGGGGAGCTCACTCTTCCTTTAGCAGCCTACCTGCTGCTTGAATGTACCTTATTTAGGGCAGAAGGAAGCAGGGCAGCTCTGAATTCCCTAAAACAGAGCAAAGCAAAGTCTGTAAGTGCTGTTCTTCCCCCAAAACCAGCTCTTGCAGACTTTACAGACTTTTAGAAAGAATGTTCTGCTGCATTTCGTGGCCGGTACTTGGCAGAACTGAAAAAGAAATAACAAGCAGGCCAGCACTGTGATCCCCTGCAGGGAGAACTGTGCTGTTTCTCTCACTTAGTATAGATCCTGATTTCTTCTATTTCCCCCTCTGTTTGTTTTGTTTTGCTCTGGGGCCACTTCTGCTTGGAGCCTTGGACCCTTTCAAGAGGGAATCATGCAGTCTGCAGTGCTTGTTTTTCTTTCCAACCAGGCGAAGGCAGGGGGTTTGAGATAGCCCAAGGCCGGCTGGGGCCAGGCCGGATCCACCACTGCATGCGGTCCCTCGGTGCGGCCGAGGCTGCTCTGGAGATCCTGTGCCAGCGCGCGGCTCAGCGCGAGACCTTCGGCAAGAAACTCTATCAGCACGTAAGCACCTTCCCTCTTTGGCTCAGCTCACACTCCACACACTGACTTTTGTTTTGCCCACACACAGCCTTGTGGCTCTGATAACGGACAGGGCAGCAGCTGTGCCCTAACCTTGAATTCCTATTCATAAAGCTTTGGGTGGCAAAGGGAAAAAAAACAAACCATTTTGCAAGGCTCCCATTTATCACCATAATCTACAGCTTCTTTTTATTTTTTTTCTCTTGCAACGTGAAATGAATTTGATATCCTTTGCTGGATTCGAATATGGATTTTGTCACTGTGTGTTGTTCTCTGCTTTTCCTGTATTTTTTTCAGGCAAGCAGCTTATGTTTCTGTAGTTACAATCTGAACTCACATTTTTGTGTATCTATTCTATCACCTGGTTGTCTCCATTCACAATCACTGGAGACACTCAGGTCTAAATTTCACTGAAAATTTTACTTCTTTGATCAAATATTTGTAGTTGCTTATGAAAGTACAGACCAGATCCTTGCTCTTATCTTGCTCAGGACTGAAATACTGTTTCATGAGCAAGAGCTGGCTAAAATAATAAAAATATGACAGTCTGCTTTCTATAAGAACCATCACAGTTTGGTAGTTGGCCTGTCACATTTCAAGTGTTCCTTAATCTTACCCAACAGCTAGGATGGTTTTATTGGAAAAAACAAGTAAAAGCAATGGAAAGAAGAAACTGAATTAGCATCTGGCACAGATCGTAGCAAATTATTTGTGCAGCATTATTTGTTCTCTCCAGAGAGAGCAACCTTACATATCTATATTTCCAGTCCTGTAATTGCCCAACTTCCCTTCACCACCATAACCTAGAATGAGTAAGAGGTGCATGAGGCACACTCTGGTTCTCAGAAGCTTGTTGAAGTAACAGTGATGTTTGATGAAGCCACAGGCCTGACCTGGAGGCAGCTGCCAAGCCCATGCAGGTTCTTCACGGTGAGGATGGCTAAGGACAAGGTGAGACTGGCAGCTTCCTTGAGTACCAGGGTGCCTGTCCCCACCCAGGCCAACATTTATGACCCCAGGAGCTGTTGACTGAAGAGAACTGAACACCCCACCCAGCTTCAGATCACCTTTGCTGGCACCAGCCAAACTGAGCTTCCAGATTGCACTGAAGCAAGTGTTGCACATTTACTTGTGTGTCCTACAAAATCTACAGATCCAGAAGTGTGTCCCTGAGGCTGGCTCAGGCTCCAAACAGCTTTTGCACTGACAAGCATTGCACATTTTTTTTCTCTGCGGTATGTTGGCTGCAGGGGGGGAATTAGCCAAGAAGAGCAGGGAAGGGCTGCCAAGATCATAACTTCATTTTGGATCCAGAGAGTTACTAATTTATCATCAGTCAGAGGCAGCAGGCACCACCCTGCAGCTGTTTGCCTCTATGTGTCACACACCACCAGTTTAAACAGAACAAGGAATTATTCTCCCCTTTCACCCCCCTATTTCTGTATACTGGAGTTTATTATATGGAGAGAAGGCTGTGAGTGACGGTAAGAGGTAAAGGAAAGCAGGGAGGAAAAAACAGGCACAGAAGAGCTTCAGAAGACCAAGTGGCACACAGTGGGGTCTGATCAGGTGCCAGAATCCACAGGTTTTCACTTTTTCTTGTTTCCTGGCAGGAGAAGAATTGTTCTGTCTTTAATATTTCTGTTAGTCAAGTGCTTTCTTTATTATGCCTCATACTAGATATACTTTAATTTGCACCCAAGTGGCTGTAGGTTGACTGAACATGCAGATGGTGAGGAAGAGGGGCAGCTCCATCTGTGCTCAGAGGCATTAACTGATGTCTTGATGTTGGCTTTGGGATCTGCAGGAAGTTGTTGCCCACTGGATTGCGGAATGCCGTCTTAGCATAGAACAGGCGCGCCTGCTCACACTACAAACTGCCCACAAGATCGACATGCTGGGCAACAGAAGAGCAAGGAGAGAGGTAAATTTTATTTTTTGGTAGCTAGGACTTGGTGGATGCAATTCCTATGCATTCAGCTGGTTAAAAGACAAGGTAAAACATACTGTTAAACATTGTTATTCTAAGTTTAGAGTATAACTCCATGTTGAAAACAGCCTTAAGAAGATTGGGGAGTGATTTCAGTTGGAAACAGATATGAATCTGTTCAAGCATTGCTTGCTTGTCTCAACACAGTAAGATAGTTTTGAGTGACTGGAAACAGTTTTACCATACCCTGGGAACAGGAACAGCAGAGCTCTCATCCAACCCCAAGAGAAAGGGATGTACTGAGAAATACAATATTCAATAGAAGCATTGGGTAAATATTTTCACTTGCTTATAAAACTATTACTGATAATATGAGTTCTTCTAACTACAGGTAGCCATGACCAAAGTAGTTGTTCCACGAGCTGTGCTTAAAGTGATTGACTGTGCAGTTCAAGTGTGTGGTGGAGCTGGAGTTTCTCAGGATTTTCCTTTGGCGTTCATGTGAGTAAAGGGAGATTTCCTGCAGATTCTAAGCATTTCTTTTACAATAATTTATAAACACCAGTACATGCTGTTTCACCTCAGCATGAACTAATAGTGCATGTCCCTTTAAGCTATAAAATTTAAAACAATTGTTTTTATAGTACAATTAGCCTTACAAAAAATAAAAGCTGGCACTGGACCTAAAATAGTTCTTAGCAGCAGTAAAGAGGATGTGCTTCTAAAACTTAATGCTATCCCTTACGGCCTTGGGGAGAAGTGAAACTTCTGAATTCCCAGCCCACCCATCTCAATCCTGCCAGGCAGATTTTGCTGCAGTATCTCCTATATGACAACACTTTTCAAAGCAAGGAGTGTCAAAAGCACAGCAAAAGCAGTGCTGAGAGCTCCCGTGTGAGCCTGTGTGGCTGCTGTGGCAGGTCAGTAGCCCAGCCCTAACTCAGCTCTGCCCCCGCAGGTTCGCGTCCATACGCACCTTGCGCCTAGCAGATGGGCCCGATGAAGTTCATCTCTCAACAATTGCAAGGTGGGAACTCCTTGATCAGTCAAAGAAACTCACTGCAAAAATCTAATGTCAGCATAAAGCCTCCTCAAATGGAGGGAAGATTTAGGAAAAGTTTCAGTGTAATAATGGTATCTAAGGAAAAATTTAATGAGTACAACAACTTGATTCTAACTGGAAGCAATTCTCTCACTATTTTCACTTATTACACTTAATAATTATGGGCTTACTTTTAAGAATTTGCAGAACACCATGCAATAACTTATCTGGGTTTCTTTATAATACTAAATAAAATCTATTTTCTAGCAGGCCTGAAGTGCTTTCTTTGTTCTGAATCAAAGCATTTTATCCTTTTATTGTAGACAAAGCAGTTTTGAGTCAGAAGTCCCACACAATTTAATTTATGGCAAGCTAGGCTAAACTTTTAATTTTGTTAAATGATATACACTGCAGGTAGTACCTTGCTTTTTCTTTTCCAAAGCTCAGCTGCAGTCCAACATTCTCTGCTCCCCAGTTCCTGCTCTCAGCTGCCTTACTTGTCAAAACCTGCACAAAGTGTTTTTTCAACTAAGAATGCCCAGGATCATATTTAGCTACATTCCAATTACGGTCTCTGACTTCCCTCATTTCTCACACTTTCAAAGAACAGCTAGACAAGAATACCACCTTTATCTCATTAACAAGGCTCTTAATTCCCTTTATTTTAAAATTCTATGTACATATGAATGATCTGTATAATGTACACTCAATATAGAAAGTTTTTATATACTGGATAATGTATAGAACATTTCACAATTACACTAATTTCTTACATAACATGTCAACTTTTTAAGTTTTTTTTTTGCTGAAGCTTCGTCAATTTGGTCAAGCCAGTTATACATACAAATGTCTAATGCTGTTTGATCCGAGGAAGAAGATAATGTTAATGATTAAGGACATGAGTGAACTGGTGCAGGGACAAACCCTTTCAGGTCATGTTCAATGGAAGTGATCACATCAGACTGGGAAATGAAGGGGATGCCCTTTTAGTGGGGTCGGTGAGGTCAAAGTTATTTTAGCCCAATTCCTCTAGACTGTAGCTCAACTCCAGTCATGCTAATTCATAAAATATAAAAACTAGGAAAGTTTGATTCACAGTCTTGTAAACAAATATAAAGGAACAAAATGTGCTTATGTACAACAAGAAAAAATTCTTGTGTACCCATTTCAGCTGATCCACAGAGTGCTTTCTTGTGTTACAGTGTGGTAGTTAGAATCACTGACTTTTCCTAGAAAAAAAAGTCATAGAAAAAAGGAATAACACTGTCATAAACACCTGGCAAGGCAGTAAGTTCACTTCAATGTATTGGAGGAAAGTGCTGTTCCTCATCACTGGCCAGTCTGCCTTTGTCTCTTCCACAAAGATTTCCAGTCCTTAGCTGACATCTCCCACTTCGTTGTCTACCGGGGGTGGTACGTTGGGCATTACGGATGATGTCGTCCCTGCAGTGAGGTAACCAGCAACTCCAGGGCCTTTTGGGAGGAAAACAAATACTGGTGATTAATTTTCCTTCTATTGGGTGACTGAACAGCTTTATTCCCTCTGGTAACACTCAGATACATCATCTAAGTCAAGCAGACACCTAACACAGGAACATTTAAGAGTTTTTCTTTAGATTCTTTAAAATCTAGGAACACTAGAAACTAAGACTTCTTAGTCTACCAAGTGGAATAGCTTGTGGGGGCCATTGCTTGGTTCTTTTTTTTTATTCTGATATGCCAAATAAGTGAAAAAGAACCCCAACCACCTGCATTACCCATCTCACCTTCCATCATGGAAGCAGCAGTAAAATGGGGATGGCCTTCCTTTCCTAAAGAAAGGCCTTGCCATGGAATTAAAGTGAGTTCAAGCATGTGTTCCACTACTGGGCTCCTTGCGTATGTTTTCATGGTTGTAAAAGTTTTTTCCAGATGGATAGTTCCAGGAAGCCCAGTGGGCTGCCCCATGAAGAAGCAGAACTGCCTAAAGCTTGTCTGAAAGCATTTTGTGCCTTCAGCTGGAATAAAGTTACAGCATTCTTTGGATATACAAGTTCTATATTGGAGATGTGGGACTCACACCATTATTAAGTTTCCATGTTGATTACTATAGGGGCAATCAGTTTTGCACTGCAGGCAAAGCCCCTCTCCCTCAAAGCCTGGAATTAAAAATTTAGTCATATAGAAACTTTCAACAAATGCAATAAAAACTTAGGTTGCAGCATAAGATTTTTTAACAGTACTTTTTTTCATATTAGTGACCAGAAAACTGATCACTCACAACACATTCCTGCACAATACAGCAATCAACTTGGTCTTAGACCTCCAGCCTACACTGCCAATATTAAACATACTAAGTTCTCCTGGGTCCTGTACTCTTCCCCTTTAAGCCATCCTCCTTGAGTTCTCCCAAATTTACTATTCCTTCCTGCCCCGCCCTCCGTTCTCACACTTCAGCACAGAGCCAGAACATCAGAGCGTGGTTTGTGTCCCTGTGAACAGTCCCACACTACTACTGCAAGGCAGAGAGCAAAGCAAGCAGTGCCTCTGGCAATAAAAAGCTCTCTGACTGCAGAGGGGACCTCTCTTTGCCAGCCCATCAATGGAACCTGCCATGGCTGTTACCCATCCTAGTGCAAAAACTCCCCATAGTTATCTTGTGCCTCAAGCTTTTCCATTATAGAGGATTCCTAACAGAGTTCCAAAGCTGAATTCCTGTGTAGTACCAGCAAGTACCAGCCAGTGCAGTGCTCCTGTGTGCTCGAGGAAGGCAAATGTGTCGGTGTTGAGCAGTTTGGGACCACGCATTTGTACAGCTCTAGGACATGCATCTGTTACTCGAATGCAGCGAGCGCAGCGTGCGTTCTGCGAGGTGGTATCTACCTGCTTTAGAGAGCTACACAGAAGTTAGCAAGCTGCCTGACACAGCAGATCTAAAGCCCACTTCTCAGGTGAAGGGGACTGCTGCCAGTTAGAAGGGAAGGAGAAGAGACACCTGAGGGAAGAGAAATAAGCAAGGGAAGTTTCAAGGGAAGTGCAAATAGCAAAGCAATTTGAAGCAAGACATAAGGCAGAATACAAGATAAGAGAGGTTAAAAATAAAGCTTGGTTTCCATCTACACTTTGCATTTGTACAGCACCTTCATTCTACACTGGCAAGCACTTAAACATTACGCAATTTAAAAGCAGCATGGGCCTTAAGGCAATTGGAAAACTGTATTGCCCCCAGTCTCAAGCCTGACCACATCTGGTATAGTTTCAGTTCCTGGCCAATAATCAGTCAGCATTTTCTTCCTATTTCTAAATTCATAGTATTTATGAAATACCAAGGAAATTCAGTACAAATTGAATGAGTTCCAGTGTTCTCTGTCAAACTAGCATTAAATGTACAAAACCAGAAAACTCCTGTTCAGAGCTAAAGCACAGAGTCCTGTGTGAAAAAATGTGTTGCAATATCTACTCTCAAAATACAACCAACTGCTTCTAGAAGGTGTAGTTCATGACTTGAAAGGCTCTTGCTTCATTTTCTCAAAATATATGGTAGTGTCTTCCAAGAAAAACTTTGGCTATCTGATTTATACCTCATTAGTTCAGTTATGCTCAAAAGCTTTACCCAAGATTCCTGTGTTGGGTTAGATGAGAAAGTTCCATGTGGCATATGGCTGTGTCTACACTGGCTTGTCATGAAGGACTTTAAAATCTCACCTGTGAGGCAAAGCTTTAAGACCAAGTGTTTGTTCAGCTGATGGCTACTGAGGAGTCAGAAGTTTGCATCATGTGTTGCTTTAGACAGTTTGCTGCAATGTCTACATCTGCAATTTGCTACATCTGAAAATATTTTACGTCATAGTGATGTTTTGGACTGTGATACTGTGTCTGTCAAGTGCTGCTCAAGTGAAGGAAGAACAGGACTTGATTTGCAGTGACATAACTGATCTGGGATTATGTCTGCACCATGCAAGGAAGTTCCCTCAGTTGTTAACCTTTTTGTGCACATAGTGCACAGCACACAGCTAAAGTGCTCTTCTTCACTACCAGTGGGACTGGGGTGCATCTGGGGTGCTATTTCAATCTTGGTGGCACCAGCAGGGGACCCACTCAAGGTGCACCACTGCTGCAAGCTCCACATACAGGCACGAGGCCACCCTGGCAGGCCACTGATTGTGGCTGGAACATAGCCTCATACTCCAACCTATCAGTATTCCAACTTTTCCAACAGTACAACTACCTGCCTAACACTGAAGTTGTGTTAATTCACACAGCCAACTAATATAGACACGTGTCTATATTAGTGAGTGATTCTGAAGGCAGTTTACACATCCCTCCAACTGTTAAGGGATTGTGTTCTAGAACTGAAGTAGACTGATCCTGAGAAAGCATGGAAAGTTACTGTCATTCATCAGTTTCAATTACATCTCTGCTCTATCACTACAGAGTACTTCCAAGTCTTGCCAGTGTCCAGATTCTGTTGCTAAGTATGTACAGTAAAGACTATGCAGCCAAATACATTCTCAACCAGCAAGAAGTTTACCTTTTAGTAAGTGTTTTAAAAACTTACTGTGTTTTTACAGCACTGAATGTTCAGACCACATGATGGCACTAGATCCTGAGGATAAACAGTAACTCCAGAGTCCAGTGTGACAATTAAGTAACTGTTTAGTGTAATTCAGGACATAAACAAGAAAGAGTTGCTAACCTGTGAGGTATCCTGATGTTTGTGTATCAGAAATGAACAAGTCGTGTTTCTGATCCTTGAAGGCACTCCACACAGAAGAACGGGACAGAATTTCATTTACCTACAGTATTTGAAGAGATAACACAGTGAGCAAGTGCCATTTGTCATGTTCTAGGCAAACAAACCCATTTTATATTGCCAAACCATTCTGAAGGGATTACACCGAAGCACATGCAGTAGTTCCGGCTCCTACTTCCAAGGAGACTTACTTTTCCATGTGAATTGTGCAGCTGAACACAACGCTCAAAGTTATTCAGTAGCTTGACTTTATCCTTTGTTCCCCAGAAAGGTGACAAGGAAAAGCAACCCTAGAAGCAGCCCTTGCCACTCACTGACAGCTGAGGGAGAATAGGACTTTTCCTGTACTAGAGCAAGATAGGGACTACTTGGAAGAAAGACCTGTTCCAAGTTTCCTTCCCTTGAGAAAGCTTTCAAAAGGGTAGGAGAAAGGCATTAAGAACTAGCACAGTTCCTGGGACAAATTTACTTAGATATACATCCATAAAGCTGCTGCAGTTATGTATTTATTCAGAAAACAGAAGAGAAATTTACATTTATAACACAAGTTCTGAAGAGTTGTCAGTTAAAGATAACCAGCTCATAGAACATTTCTGCACTTGGGATTTGTCTTTTTATTTGTGGCCTTCACAGGCATTGAATGAACGACTTCTCCACAAGCAAGAGGTGAAGAAATTCCAAACCATAATCATTTTGCAGTTGCAGTGTGTTAACACTTTAGGTGGAATGATACACATGACAGCCAAAAGATTAACAAGGGATGTTCAGAGTTTGGTACACACCTACCAAGTGTCAAAGCCCAGATAAGGACTTGTGAGTACTCACCTGTTCCCCATACTGCAGGCTACGAGACATGGATTTCAGAGTCTTAACAATCTGAGCTTTTGTTGCAGATGGGCTTTCCAGGCTCTCAAGACCAACACCTTCCAGCAGCTTTAGAAGATAAGGGACCAAATCTGCTTTCAAAGCCTGCAAACATACCCAAATGAGTCATCTCAACACAGACAGGAAGTTTCATACAGATTTTTTGTATCACTAGCATTAGTGTGAAACAAAAGTGCCAACAGCTATTACTACAAATGCCAAGATGAGTCCATTTTTCCTGAGCTGTATAAATACAAACAAGAGAAAGTAAAGACACTGTCCAGCAGTTCTGCTCTGTCTAGGTGTAAACTCAGTTGAATTAGTTGGCATTCCACTACACTTTCTCAGTGGACGCAACACTACCCTGTGCATTAAGCTTCAATGCTCAGGTAACATCCTTGAACAGGCCTGCATTTTAGATAAAAAACTTTTCCAACAAGAAAAGCACATTAGTTAAGTGTCCAGGAGGCTTCCCAGATGCCATTTAAGCTGAACAGTTTAAATATACCACATTTTTACAGTCTGAGAGTGCACTACTTACTTGGGCTACTAAGTCAGTTTGTTCCTTCTGAAACATTCGATTCAGTGTCTCACAGGCTATCCCAACTACATCTGATCTCTTTTTCATTCCATTCATGAGAGGGCCAATGGTCTCCAGTGATGCCATCGCTCTAACACAAAGCTGTAGAGAGATAAACATCCTGAGGACTTTATTCCATGCCAAGGTTAATGGTTATTGCAGATATGGTCAGCCAACACCATAAATTTCTCAGTGTTTAATCTAGCAATTCTCCATTAATTAGCTATAGGTCCCTGCTCACTTGCTACACAGTATTTATAGTTAGAATAATGCCCTTTTAGGAACACTACTAAACAATGCAAATAACTCCAGCTATGCTTTTCTCCCCTCAAGCACTTAGATGATTCAGTACCTCATTGTCTGACAACATGTGCATGACACGAATGGCACTTTTAGGAATGGCATTGTTCTTGTGATTCATAGCCTGGATTATCTTGTGAAGATGACCAAGAGGAGGAACTTGATCAGCTAGCTGAGGCTGGGCGCTGAACAGGCACACAGTTGCTGTGGTAATGGTTTCTAAAGTTTCCCCCTGCAGAAAATTGAAAATCGACAGAAAGTGTAACTCAGTAAAGCCTTATGTAGCATCATAACAACAATATAATAACAACCTTTCTCACTTGCTTTGCATTATAGATTTTTTTCCCTAATGCTTTTATAGCGCTTTGCTCTCAAACTGTTAAAACAACAAGTTAAGAACATGATTATCAGCTCCAGTAGTGGCAAATATTCACTAGTTCCACAAAGACAGACCATATAGGAATTCCTAAGCACTATTTCCAGCATCTTGAGAATCCAGTATCTAGCTAAGTTGCTTGGTGGAAGCACTGACAGCCTGGATGTTTCCGCTGACCACCTGAATTCCTAAAGGATTCTGCAGTCCGTGCAGAAGCACTTGTCACACCTTGTGTATTCTGCATGCGTCTACAAACTGCTATCACAACTTCGTAATAAAGATGCTTGTTTTATTCAACATGCTAGTTAGTTTCCATCCTGCAAGTCTAACACACAATCTGTCTAAACACTGTTTAAAAATTAATTTGTAAACCGTAACACATTTGCTGTACTCATTACACTAACTAAGGTGGCAGCCTTCTGTAGGTCACATCATTTATACCAGAGTGGGAAGTTAGTGTTGCAGAAGAACAACAGAAGTCACAAGAGCAGAAAATTTTTAGGTAGTGTAGAACAAGTGCCATTTTTTTAGGTTGGTCAGTCATGGAATAATTAAAAGACACTTCATTTGTTAAGCCTCATTTCTAGCACAAAATAAGCCTCTTAAGACTTAATGGAAGCTAATTCTATGGCTTCAGGGACTTTAAAAACCTTGACTCATGTTCAGAAGTTGCCTAAACATAACACGCTTTTACTGAGAGTCAGAAAGCAAACAGAAAAACCCATTTATGATGGGAAGAAAGTGTGAGAATCTAAGTTAACCAGAAACTAAAAGACTAAAAACTTAAGAATACTAAACAAATTCAAAGCATAGAAGCAGAAAAACATCATCTTACATGGGGGTTATTTTTCTCCAGTAGTTCAGTAAACTTTTCCAACAGTGCAATGAGAAATTCTCTTGGTTTCCGTAAAACCCAGGCCGGCTGGGCAATAAAAATCCTGAGGAAGACTCCCCCCACTGAAAGTTCACCTTCTGCCTCACCATACACCACAGCAAAGTCTTCAGGCAGCTGTTGAATTGTAAAGTAGAAGTTATTGACAAAGGTATTTGAGAGACCTAAAACTGTTTCTCTAAGTGGTCAGGGTCACTAACTGTATTCTCCAAAACAGAGCTGTGCAAGACCAATAAACCCTTCATCTTGAAAGAACATGCGATAAGAAGTGAAAGTAGAAAGATCGGTGCAGTGCAGGCAGTACCACTACAGTGAACTTTTCTTTCAAAGAACACAAGTAACTGAACCTACAACTGCAACAGTGGCAAACCCTAGTTCAAGAGAAGCACCAGCAACAAGGCTGATGATACAACAGCCCTTTCCTTCCTTGCACACTTCAGGGAAAGGTTTCTCACCATCAGTCTAAGGAAGTTTCCAGTTTTCATCTGCATCAAAATACACATTATGATGTGTTTAGAAACTGGTTTAATGTTGAACTGGAAGACTGTTGGGAGGAAGTAATGTCTAGCTTTTCATAGATACTGGGAATCACAACATACTGAAACACCTCACTGATGGGCCTGATGCAATGGAATGGCTAAGGACTTGAATATTTTCTGAGACCCAGTGACTTACTAAATTTACTCCACATTTACCAAGAGCAAGTTTACTATGGCTGTGTAGTGACAGGACTTTTCCCAGCAAGCCAGTATTCTCCTTTGTTGCTGACTTTTGATGAGTTTTAGAATGACCTGCACTATCAGAACATTCAGAGTATGCTGACAATGGTTTTACCAGTAAGTGTCTAATTTCAAGCTGCAAGTAGTAACAATAGCATCAATTCAACATTAAGCCAGTTATGTTTTCAGTTATGAACAGTTATGTTCACAGCACAGCAGTGAACTCCTATTAGTACTTTAAGAGAAAATCCTGTTAGAGTCCAATACATGCATCTATTATCATGTGGCTTACAGCCTCCCTGGGCACACTCAAAGCAGAAACAGTATACTTTTACCTTCCAGTTAGTGTCAGGGTTGTCCCTCTGAAGTTTAAAGTGCCTTTAAAAAGAAAGCAAATTTTAATGAGCAATAAAAGAAGCAGTTGTCTTCTCTACTTGACACCTCAGTCTCTCTCCATCATTGTGAAGCAGCTCTAGTTTCTAAGTTCCATTCTACCCCCACTGTATCCCTCCATATCCTACAGCAGTGAGCAAATATCTGGACTGCACACAAACTGTACCTGCATCACTGACTTACTGGCAGAGTACACAAACAGTGAACAAGTTTCTTTCACTGAAGTCTGGCTTGCAAGAATTCTACTTTTTACAGGCAGAGCTCTGTCTCACAGTTCTTCTACAGCTACTCTGGCTTACTGCCACTACAGGAGTGTCCCAGTTAAAGATAACCGAGTCAGAACGTTTCCACATACTCAAGCATCATTTCTCGAACTGTCGTTGATACTTTCTCTCTGGAGCTGTCATTCCAAATTAATTCTGGATTTTCATGGGTTCCCTCGAAGATATGAACAGCAGCTTCAGGGTTGTCTCTCATGGCATCCATGAAGACTCCAGGTAAAAATTTCATTAGTGTGATTCTAACCTAGAAGGGATGAACATAAATGACACAGTGTATCATACAACAAACTAACTGACAGGACAAACTGACAGAAATAGAAAACTCTACAATGTCCAACTGTCTTTAATGCTAGAATTGTCAAGTGCTAGACCATAACACCACAAAATAAAATAGTGCCATCATTTCAAATACCAATAGCCAGTGACTCTGAAATCTAAGTCTCTACTGTTAAAGTCATTACAAATGGAAACCAAACTGCTTATACAACAGCTTCTAGAAATCTGCTCACAGATTAAAAGTTAAATTATTTTGAAAAACCCTGATTGCTCCTTACATGAGTATTTCAGATAGAGAAGAGGATTTTTTTACTCATCTTTAGAGAGATGCAGGTAATATCAAGACAGGGTTCCA
Organism: Irena cyanogastra; assembly: GCA_013397155.1. NCBI lineage: Eukaryota > Metazoa > Chordata > Aves > Passeriformes > Irenidae > Irena > Irena cyanogastra. Next base: position 94,330 of record VWZV01014993.1, read on the forward strand.
ACATGAGCCGTTAAGATTCTTACCTTTGGACCCACCAGCTTATCTGCAGTCATTTTAGCAAAAAGCTCTGCTGTTTGGGCTCGGACCTGTGGATGAGTTGAGTTGCAAAACATATCTAGCAAGTAGATTAAAGCACCTGCAACAAAAAGATAGGGAGCATTAAATTTAATTTTTTTTCTGGTCACAAGTAGTAGAAATTCTCCAATTCCACACTGATTATTTTGAAGGGAAGAGTGGCCACTCTATGCACTTTAAGTCCATTCTTGCAGAAACATTTGCTTTCAGAGTAGTACTGTACCTTTTGCCATGGCCTCTTTAATTATTTTTGTGCTAGATGTCAGAGCATACAAAGTTTCAAGGACAAGCTGCCGACCTGTCAAAATAAAGAACATTAAGAACTTTGTGTCACAGAATGAATAAGCTAAGATAAATGTACCTCATCTTAACAGAAAACTGTACCAAAATTGCAATAAAGCTTTGGACGATTACAAGCTTAGGGATTTCTGGCTACACGACATTAGTTAAGGAATGTCAAATCAATCACACATTCTAATATAGCATAACTTCTTAATTAGATGCTAATTAGCTAAATTGCCAGGAATAATTTGTCAATAGAATACTACACAATTCAGAAGTAATCAGAGTACCTGCAATTCATATGTTCCAGGTCACACATTTAAGACAAAAAACTGGTCACACACAACATTTTTGTAAGCCATCGTTGTTAGCTTTGGATATGATAGTCACTAATGTTTAAATTAGCAGACAGAAGTGACTTAGCAGCATATCATAAGGCCTGTGTGATGACAGAGATGGTCTAAATTTTCCATTTGTTTAAAAAACTATCTATTTCTCTTCCTGCTTCCTGACATCTTTTAAAAAACAGTGATTCCCATTGGGTAGCTCTGCTTTTCTTATCTATCAGGGGAATAACTGATAGTTAAAGAATGTTATTAGGACTGGGCATAGAAACACCATATTTCACTGAGTATGTATTGCAGTACTGTCTTTACTGCTCTCATTAACAGCTGAGCAACTGGAATGGAGCATAGCAACAGCTAGGAAGCCTGAGGAAAGCTTTTTTCCAGTATATAGGGTTCTTAGTGTAGTTTCTCTTCATAACCTAGCTCTCTATCCTATAAAGCTAACAAGACCAGTGTAACCTAAAACTCAGAGCTAATTTCAGCCAGCCGCATTCCTATAAATTTCTGAGTTAACAACTCTTTGCCTTGCAAGACAGAGAATCCTATGGTACCTACTTGAAGGTAAGGAATGCAGGAGTGCCAGTAAGTTAGCAAGGACCACTGCCTCGGCAATGTTGTTAACACATTCTTGATTACTTGTTACTATGTTCACTACCTGCAAAAGATCAGAAACAGAACTTGATTATACTTCAGCTATCCAGACACTTTTCAGAAAACCCAGTGTATGAAGTCAGCCAACTCACTGGCCAACTTACAAGATTTATTCCTGCCACCAAATTGTTTTGTCTCTTCAGGCAAGAAGGATGCAAAGACACAGGCACAACATTATCCTCCTCCAAGGAGGAACTGACACCTTGGAACCCCAATCTTAGCATTCTTTAGATGCTACTCTAACAGCTACACAATCAGGTTTGCTTATGATGATTACATAAAGCATCCAGACAGGGAGGTTTGGGTGTTTGTGGGGGTTGGTTTGGTTTTGGTTGGTTGGGTTTTTTACCTCCAGAGCCAACTGCTGCACCAGGCCAGCTCCATGAACACGCAGAAGGGAGAATATCAACTTAAAGTGCCCTATGCATTCACATTCAGAACCTGTAAAAGACCAAATAAGTTACTCTCCATGTTAGCCAAAACATTCACTGAAGGCCAATTCCCATGCCCATATTTCACTATACAGAGAGGTGGTAAAGACTAGACAGCTGCATGTAGTCTGCCACAGAAGTTTTAACAGCTGAAACAGGACAGCACCTGCTACAGAGTGAGAAAATTATGAACTCCTCTCTATTAATCTAGCTTCCACAGAATTTCAGATCAACAATATTTCAAAAACAGAGGGTAACTCCTCTCTCTAAGGAAAGTAACTGATGTAGTTTTTGGACTACCTAGTTACTTTCATTCTTACAAAACAACTAAACAAATTCCATAATTTTATTTTCATTGACCATCAAAACCTATTGTCTTCAAATACACTTGCCTTTTCAGAATGTCCCAGCTCAGAGCATCGTTGCTACCTCCAGCAGGAGCAGCTGCCTTCAGGTTTATAATTTGCAAACACAGAGAACATCCTAATCACCTATTATTAGATGCCACAATAGTAACATGGTTTACTTTTAGAAGTAGCATATAATAAAGTAGGAAAACATCCTAATCATTTGTCTCAGTCTTTTCCAGTCTGTACATTGATGTCTGCTCATTAAACTTTGCTGCCCACTCTCAAGAGTATCTCCTCCTCTTGCTTTACTACAGCCCTAACACTGGTGACATTTAGGTGTTTACTAGCACAAAGTACTCAGCTCAAGGAGGATTTTTGGATGCAAGGAAGTTTAAAAATCAGTTGAAAATTCTTTGAAGGATTACAGAAAGTTTCTTTCAACAGGTTTAAGTCTTCCTAGCAACAGCAGGATCGCATTACAGTTAAAACTTAACGATTCAGACATGAAAACAGGTAAGGCTTGAATTTAACCCAAAATTTTGCTGCATCTACTGACAGTGTTCTCCAGTTAAGGAAAACACCATCAAGCTTATATGGCTTACTAACAATGTTAAAGTCTGTCAGCGAGCAAAAAAAGCTTCTTTCTTACTCAAAGATAAAGACTACAGAGGTATAGAGGTTTAAGGCTGTCCACAGAAGAGTATACTGGGGAAGTTCAGTTTTAAGCCTACCTGGGTTATGTTTTATGACGTTTCTCAGAGCCTCCAGGGCCATTTCAACTCTCCGTAAGCGATCTCCATGTTGATTGGACTCCACTTTCCCCGTCTGAGTTATCGCCATGAGCGTATGGAGGTACTGTGCTTGTGAGCCTACGTAATCCAAGAGGCTTGCAGCAAATGCTTTAGGAAGCTTTGAAGTAGAGATGACAGCATTTTTAACTATGTGATGCAACAGTACCCACAGTAGAAGAAAATTTATCCAAGTAACTTCTACATTTCACATATTCCTTTCTTCCAGACATGCAGATCTTCTCCATGATCACTATAACATCTGGATCACATTAAACCCTATTTCTAAACATGCTTAAAAATCTGCCACTACTCCAATATATACATATACATACATACATATATATATATATACATATATATATACATATACATACATACATATATATATACATATACATACATACATATATATATATGTATGTATATGTATATATGTATATGTATATGTATAAATATATATATATAGCGCCCATATATAGAGATTGATTGTAAAGCCAATAGGCAGAACTACCACCACCTCCTGGAATTACAACCCAAGTGTCTGCATCACAAGCCTGTAGAGAAATCATTAAGATATCTGAAGAGCACATCTTATGGCAGACTTGTTCTTTTAATTCATTCTGCTCCAGTAAAGAGCTTTCTCATAATGTGCTGATCTTGGAAGGAAATTTCCACAACATTCTGTATTTTCTCCATTCTGTTTGCACTGACAGATAAACAGGATGAAGTAGCATTCCAAACATTAGTTTTAACAGGAAGATTTTTAGCTACATCTCACCTCTAGTTGGAAGGTAGGGACCTCATTGTAGACTCTAACAAAAATCTCTCCCACAATAAGTTCCTTTGCATGGTCACTGAAGACAAAGTCAGATCCATAGGTCTTGTCACAATCACCCTTTAAGCAGAGAAAAGCAGCACAAGGTCAGACAGAAAATAATCTTGTAGAAAGTGTAAAGCTATAATCCGATCATTAGGCAATACTTGAACAGAAAACTTAATGCTTCAGCAAGTCAGAAGCTCAGACAAACATAACACGAAATGAACAAGCCAAATCTTAGGGATTTTGTTTTCTTTTAAAAACTACAGAATGAAGAAAGTGACCCTGGGGTAGACAACAATGGACACCTGTATTAACCATATAATTGCATTCCAAGAGGATATAGGAAAACACAAAACAGTTTTTTTAAAAAAGCAGTACTGGGATATAAAGTAAAGAGTATCTTACTCTCTTAATCATGCTTTCTTGCTGAGATTCCAAAAACTCAAGTAATTCAGCTCGTGTTCCATTGTTCCAGATCAAGTAGGGGTTTTCTGTGTTACTGTTAAGCATCTTCAGAGTCTAAGAAAAGGAATTTACATGATGTAACACATTACAACAGTTTTGGATTGTTGTGCACAGTAATCAGCATGCTTCATGGTATCAGTAAATCCAATCTCATTAACAGCTAGACTAATTACAGAAGCAAACTTAAAGTATGAAATTTCCCATATTGGAAAAACATACAGGAAAAACAGTATGTGCAAGTTATGCGGTAAAGTAAAATCTGAATTTTAGTTTTTATTCTGCTCTGAGACACACTTACTTCAGATTCTCCATCCATTTCTGACAGTGAGCAGCAACTACTTCCTTGGCACCACTTAAAGAGTTAAGTTAACCTTGTTCTCCATCATCATTATGTCCTTAAGCCTTGAACAATTAACTCCACTTTTTTGTTCCTCTATTTGCTTTGTAAATATTAGTCTATAAAGCACTGTTCCTCTCCATAGTGTTTGAGGCTGAACCAGTTTCTTTTCCCTGCAGTTACCTCAACTGCAAATAAAAATAACACTGCTGTTCTCAGTATCAAGTTGGTCTAAGAGAGTTCAGTTTTAGAAGTGACCAACTACTCCTTTTATAAATCACTAGAGAAAGTTTTGGCCAACAGATGCTTACCTCAGTAGGACTGACCACAGCAAGTTTTCTTGCAATGTAGGGTGTCAACATTCCAGCCAAGCTTTTCCTGATTGCTGGGTTTTCAGGGGTAGCTTGTTCATCAGACAGATACCCTCCAAGGCGACTCAGGGCCAGCAGACTGAGCTTGGCCAGGCTATTTGCGACCTCCTGAAAAATATAGAGACAGTTTGAGGAAACCTAGAGCTTTCTTCTGATAGCAAAAATTTACTTTTATACTGTCTGTTATACATTAGAAGTGTCTTTTAGACACTTAAAAAAGAAATCATGGGCTTTGGCAGCTTTAACAGTTGAATGCTTTAAAAAACAAAAAAAACCACCAAACTCAAAGAATATTCACCACTATACAAAAATTCTCTTCCAAAACGCTCTCTGTTAATGTTACTCTTCATGCAATTCAATGATTCTAACAAATATTTGAATACACTTGGTTTCTCAGTAAGAGATGGCAAACAGCCACTGATTGTTGAAAGCACCTTGGCAACATTACCTGGTGGTTTGAATCTTCACTTTTCTGAATCCCGCTCTCCTCCAGTGTATAGTCATAGTTGAAGAGGTAACCCAATAAGTACCAGAGAACTCCAGCTTGGAACAAATGTGTTTGTAGCCAGTAATCTAAGGCAAAGGAGCTAACACACTCTACTCCTAAAGCAGCTACTCGTGGTATGGTCTGAGGAGAGAAAAAAGAAGTTTGCCTTAATATCTGTAACCAAAGAATGCCGACTGGTTTCCACACCAAAGACTTAAAAGCCAAAACTTGCTAATTCTGCAGTACTATCTAAGCAGCCCAGAGATGAAAACTGATAAACAATTTCTGCACTTGTAGTATTAGTAACCAACAACATGGCTAATTAGTCAGCATCTTTCAAAGGGAAGAGTACTTGAATAGTTATTTCATATGATTAGAAAGAAGCATTGATGAACTGCTGGAAAAACAATTCAAAACTGCGGCAGAGGTTCCTAGATGAGTTTTTTATGGCAATACATGCGTCCTGCAGGGACTAAAGAACACACAAGCATATACAGTCAATTACTAAAATCTGGTTTTAGTCTCCTGTTTTCACACATCCCACATGAAAAATTAAAGACAAGCTTTCTTTTCTTAACTCAGACAAAATTCAGCATTTTTATAACATGAGGCAAGTTCAAAAGATCAAAAGGGCAAGAACACTTCTTGAATACTGTTCACATAAGTTTATGCTGACTTTAGAGCCTATCTGCTTATGCAAGGAAGGCCTTGATGTAGTACTTTTATCTGCTGATTTAGTACAGTAAGCCAAGCTGCCTAATGTGTCAGTTAAAAGGCAAAAGCAGCTGAATCTTTAGAGTAGCTGCAGTTTAAATCTACAGTTTAAATGGAATCAAATACAAGTATTGAAACATGGCAGTTGAGTTCTGTATCTCATGATTTGCTGGGATCTTACAGAAAGTTGCAGTGACTGGTCAAACCTATGAGGAAAGGCTGAGAGAACTGGGTTTGTTCAGCCTGGAAAAGAGAAGGCTTCAAGGTGATCTAATTGTGGCTCTCAAGTACCTGAAGGGAGCCTGCACAAAAGAAGGAGAGGGACTACTTACAACTGTATGGAGACACAGGAGAAGGGGAAAAGCCTTCAAACAGAGAGAGTAGGTTTAAATCGGATATTAGGAAGTATTCTTTACTGTGAGGGTGGTGAGACACTGAAACAGGTTGCCCAGAGAAACAGTGGTGCCCCATTGCTAGCAGTGCTCAGGGCCAGGTTGGATGCAGGGCTATGCAACCTGGTCAAAAAGGTGTCCCTGCCCAAGGCAGGGGGTTTGGAAGATGAACTTAAGGTGTCTTCCAACACAGACCACTCTGTGACTGTCTTATCTGCCCAAAAACCAGAATATTCCCCTAAACATTTAGCAGTTAAACCCATTAGGACAAAGAAAAGGAGCACTCACCTTGCCATAATACAGTAGTCTACAGAGATCCTTAATTATATTAGGCATTTCTGTAATCTTCTCTCTGCATTCCTCAAACTGAGCTGCTACACTATAACACTTACTAATGTATCCACATACCTACAAAACACAGTATTTTATTGGTTCCAAGAGGAAGAAAAATGCATGTCTACAATTGTATTTTTTATATGTACAATACTAGATCAATGTTTTTACTATAGATACACACACATTTGTGTTCATTATATTATACATATACATACACCATGTAGTCTTCTGAGAAGACAACACACTCCGTTAAAGCTGCTGCTTTAAACTCACCTGTACAGACATATCATCTGGCTTGCTAGAACGAGTCAAGACTGCTACACAACGATTAAATGCTTCTTGCAATACCTGTGAGGATTGGATGATGCACAAATTCAGTCACAACAAGAAGAGGCAAAAGCCAGCAAAACCAAAAGCTGGTAATTTTTAATGGCTGAAGGGAAACATTTGACAAAAATCTGCTGCTTGCATAAATGGTTTGTAGTGCAAAATTCTTTGCAAGTGCTAGTAATAACCTTTGATGCTTTTAAGAGCTGACAGTCTTCTCACATGGCAGCTAATACCTCAGTGTGCAAATGACACTAAGTTGTATGGGAGTGTGGATCTGCTGGAGGGCAGGAAGGCTCTATAGAGGGATCTGGATAGGCTGGACCAATGGACCAAGGCCAACTGTATGAGCTGAAGTGCTGGGTCTGGCACTTGGGTGACAACAACCCCACGCAGTACTACAGGCTGGGGCAGCATGGCTGGAAAGCTACCTGGCAGAAAAGGACCTGGGGTGCTGGTCAACAGTCAGTGAACATGAGCCAGGGTGTGCCCAGGAAGCCAAGAACGCCAATGGCATCCTGGCATGGATCAGCAACAATGTGGCCAGCAGGACTGGGGAAGTGATTACCCCCTGGCACTCAGGACTGGTGAGGCTGCACCTTGAATGCTGTGTTCATTTTTGGGCCCCTCTCTACAAGAAAGGCACTGAGGTGCTGGAGCATGTCCAGAGAAGGGCAACAGAGGTGGGGAAGGTTCTGGAGCACAAATCTGATATGGAACAGCTGAAGCAGTAGGGGTTGTTTAGCCTTGAGAAAAGGCGTCTAAGGAGAGACCTTATCACTTTCTACAAGTAGTTGAAAGGGGGCTATAGCAAGGTGGAGACTGGTCCCTTTTCCCAAGACTGGTCCCTTTTCCCAAGAAACAAAAGACAGGACAAAAGGAAATGGCCTCATATTGTGCCAGGGAAGGTTTAGATTGGATATCAAGAGAAATTTCTTCACCAGAAGGGTGGTTAAGCACTGGAAAAGGCTGCCAAGGGAAGCGGCTGAGTTGCCATCCCTGAAGGTACTAAAAAAGTCATGAAGACATGATTTAGTGGGATTTGTCAGTGTTGAGATTAACAATTGGACTCAATGATCTTCAACGTCTTTTCTAACCTATATGGTTCTAATATTGTAATATGTGCAATGAAAAGGCCTTCTGCTCAAGCGACTCACTCACATTTATCTATTCTTTCACATAAAAAAATGCAGCAGTTCTGTAAAGGAGTAGAGAAACTTCATATGTAGCTTGTTTATACAGAGCTCAACAGACAAGCCTAGGTCCAGAAAAGGGTATACTCTGCAAGATGTTTCTCCTACTGTATCTAGAATATCCGAGATGTTAAGAATAACAGGTGTCTCAAGACCAAAAGTAATTCTCAATTATATCTGATTATCCAGGGCATTGAGGATCTAACATTTCTAGCTATGGAAAAGTTAGACTAAAAGCATGCATTTCAACACACTTCTTTACATTTACCTCAATTCCACTTTCTCTCCTCAGTTCTTCTGCATTTAATGCTGAACAACTGACAGTATGAAAAGCAAGTTCTGTAGCAGCAGGCAACAGTGGAGATTCTTTGGAAAACAAAAGGTCATCTGATGTTTCAATGGTAATGGTCTTTATCAGCATAGGATAGCCTGCATACTTGTAAGGTTTCAAATCTGAAAGAGGAAAAAAAAGTCCAAGTTTATGTATATGCATAGTCTAAGCAATTTAAGCCACCACAAAATTCTTGGTGAAAGATATATCAGATATATAAGGACTACGAAAGGAAGCCAACACCTTGGGAATCTGGAACATGACTGAGCAGTCCACATGGTCTAACTCCTCATCACAAAGAGCTGTTCATGCTAGAAGCTAAGAGAGCTTCACAGGAAGAACTCATTTAAGATCAAGAAGGCTTATCTCCAGCTCAGTAAGCCCCTAGGCTCAGCGCCTTCCCAACGATACTTGTCTCTCTCCAGAGAAACGCACATATAGCTTGGTCTAAGGCCAGGATTTACTAACAATAAGGACCTTTGCCAGTTTGACACAAAATTTTAAGTTTTAAATTGCAGTTTTCATTCCTGTAGAATTCAGCAGTGATAAAGCATAATTTCATTCTTCGTATGGTGCCAACTGCAAGCCAACATGTTTAAGTCTATACCAATGTTATCCCTAGCTCCACATAACCAAGAGGACTATGACTGCATGTGAGGTTCTTAGTTTACCATTATAATGTAACACTTAAACACTGTTGGCCCTGCAAGACTTGGACATGGCAGCAGCTACCAGCCTGTAGCTGGAGCCAAGTGTTAGGGTGCTCTAGCTATCCCTCTTTCCCAATTGAGCAATAAGATAGGTCATGTTGCAGCACACTCATCCGAGGACTCTAACACTGGTCAGAATTCCTGCAAGAATGACTCCTTGTTAATAGCCAGATGAGTGTAATCTTATGCATAATCAGCACCTGGGTGACTGAGTACTAGCAAGGATTTTTCTGCATAGACAGAATTCTCCGTACAGAGGAAGATTCAAATTTATTAGTATTGGCGCAGAGCACTTCAAAGAGCTATTCATGCTGGTTTGAATTAAGTTTTACTGCAGATTAATTTATTTTGTAGAAGAAAAAGTCCTATTTTGAAGCCCTATACCATAGCTACATAATGCTGTGGCAAGTCAGAAACCAGATCAACAGAGCACAGACTAAAGAAGAGAGCAAATTAAAGCTGACCAAAATGACCACTAAAGAAATGAACATAAAACACTGAGGCAGCCTGTTTACCTTCCTTATGCCTGTTGAAGAGGATGCTTTGAGTTTTCAAGATCAAAATTATGTTTTCTGGATCTGGCCCATCTACCACCTTGGCAGACTTTGTGCAAAGAAACTCGTATGCTTTATTAACTTTTTCAAACATATCCTGCAAATAAGGAGAAACAACTATAAGTGTTGTTAGAACACTCTAAATTACTGGAGCATCAGTTTAAGTGCAAGTAGAATAAAGCATTTCAGGTTACTAGCAACAGCTTTGCTGCCTCAACGCACTTCAGGAAATACTGCAAAAAAACACTGGTTCATAGATTAGTTTCCTTTTGTCTCCTGAACTCTGCCCTAGGCATGAGACTTCAAGTCAATCATACTATGTCAAAAGCAGTAAGTACAGTCGGATTGTGAGAATGGGCAGAGGATGCAGTTCTGAAAGGGAACAAATAGCTTGTTTAGGTCCTGTGTAACTCTCTAAACAAGACCATCTCTGAGATGTGAGTCTGATCTGACTACACCAGTTTACTGTAGAAATCCTAAATCCTTGAATGGTATTAGTTAAATTATTCATCTGTAGCATTCATCTGTATTTTAGCATTCACCTAGGGCATAGCTTTTAAAAGGAAGAAACACAATTTAAGTGTGTATTTCAAAATTTTAATATACATAATAGCTGACTATGTCCCCATTTAATTAACACCATAAATTTGTGCTGTACATACCCTGCCTTCTGGATTCTTGTCTGGGTGGTATTTTTGAGCCAGCCTGAAATAAGCTTTCCTGATCTTGCTTTCATCATTTCTGCAATAAAACAAGTTCCATCAATTACACTTAATAACAAAAAACCAAAAACAACCACAGCAAAACCAGCTTGGGGTTCTGACAACAGTACCAACAGTAACTGCAACTGAGTGAAAACAACAAAGCTATCCTATTTCCTTTTTAAAACCCTGCTTCATCATCTTACACTGAATGGGGGGTAACCATATGGTCACAACAGGAAGAAATTTTAGAGACGGAAAGTATTATAATACCTCTTGTACTTAATATACTAACCAGAAGGTGCTCAAAGTCCCTCAATATTTTAAAAGAGAAATCTAAATGAGCTACAAGTGTTAAAAGTTAGTATTTCACTATTTGCAGTAAGTGCACTGTTCTTGAAGGATAAACACAAACTGCTGTTGGTCCATTTTAGGAACCTGAAGTCAGAAACCAGTGGCAAGACAGGATGCAAAAAATCCTAAGGGTATAATCACCAAGAAAAAAGGCAATATGGGGGAGGGAGAAGGATGGTTACAGAAAAAAGCTCCTTCAAACATACTTAAGTTCTGCTATATTCTTTGTTCACTATGGTTAAAGTTTGTCCTTTAAAAAAGCAAAGCTCAGAGCATTCTTTTCCTCATTTTCAGCTTATCTAAACACTTCAACAATTGTTTTCTCAAACATTGGAATTGTATTTCCAAGCTTTGTTTCTTTTTAGCAAAGCAATCCTCCACTGTGAAAGAAGAAGGTGCTACATGTGACTGAGCTGGTACCACTAACTCATTCCAAGTACCGAGACAAGAAACTTCAGTCTGTTCAGTGCATGGTGTTTATATAAAAGTAGTTATAAAACTTTAAATCCTGAAGACAACTTACTGGCCTTGTCCTCTGGGTAGGTTAAGAACTTCATAAGCATCATCTATTGACATGGTAGGTGGCTTCTTCTCCACCTCCTTCTTCCAAGCTTCTAGAGTATCTTTCAACAGTTTAACCTTAAGAATTACAATTTATTAGTGTTTCATTTATGCTGACACCAGTATACATAATTTTTAATACAATGCTGTTTTACTAATGAATCCTGTATTTTATTCAAGATAAAAGCACCTTGAGATTAAAATGACTACGTAAGAGTCAAATTAGAAGATGGAGAATCACTTAAATAAGACACAGTTCCACATCATGATACTATAAAAACTGAAAAGCTGCATGAATAAATAAAGCCGCATATACAGATCTAGTCCATAGACTTGTACCAAAAAGACCCCTTCAGTTAACGTACTGACATGTTAGCTTGGTTTCTTTTGCAGCGTGGAAAAATAAGAACCCAAAGTCATGATTTCCATTTCCTCTCCCCACCCCAAAAACAGGATTCACTGAAACACTCTCTGAAGTTTCTTGGATGCTTGACTTTGCTATTTAAGTAGTCACCACACGAAGGATACACTTATGGGGTTGCTATGTGGAAAGAACACTCTGCTGCTTCAAGATAAAGTAGGGTTTAATGTATTTACTTGTGGACCAAAATTCACGATAAAGGAGTTACTTGCAACAAACCTAGTATCTGATTTTGTTAATATTTTAGGACTTTTTGTTAACTTTTAGGACTGAAAGATCAAGAACTAAATGAGTCCTAAAATACTTCTTACTTACTGGATCTTTAATTGGCCAGTCTGGAAATCTGAGTGTATCACAAAGGTGCTTGAGGTAATAAATGTTACAGAACAGCTCATTTTCCAGTTGGGGATAGTTGATAACAGGGATGGGACAGTATTGGTAGAGGGCTCTTGTATTGCTCTGAAGACGAGGAGTGAAGTCAGCAAGATGAGCAGCAATCTTCTCTATCATTAGACGCCTAAAAGTTACAAAGTTTAGTTTAACACTTGCCAAGCAGTCCTCAATCCTCACTCACTGTACAAGCATGTTCAATGTTTTCTTCTGAAAAAGTTTTCCTTAGAAGTTTGCCACATTTCGGTAGGGATTTAGAATAAGAGTCTGTCCTATTCTATTAGAGAGCTATTTAAATACCATGAAAATTAGTGTATTAAAAACAATTAAAAGTGATATCTTGCCTTTCTCAGCACCTCTTTACTTTCTGGAAGACTCTAATACATATTGGAATATTAGAGGTATATCACAGATAAAAAAAGTACATATAAATAAGTATCAAGCACTTCACATACATAGTCAAGCCTCCATTCACAAAAGCAACTTACTCTAGATGTTCAGGGAAATATTCCCCTTCCCACTGCCAATTCTGCTCTCCCCTGTCCTGGTTATTTTTGGTTGAAGCAGAGGACAATGCAGGACATTGCCCTTGCAGAAGGCAAACAAGAAGCAGCCATGGAATCCAGGTATTTTCAGCTTTCTTTAAGAATGTCAAATTAGATAACCTGTAGTTCAGATTGATTTGTACTTCCGACAGAAAACAGTTACCTCATTTCATTGCTCCAAATTGCTTCCGGAGTGTCAAATTCTCCAAGGAATATCTCAGAAAATTTTTCTGGTTCATAGTTTTCTAAATAACACACCATTGCTTCAGGAAGAATATGTCCAAGTATACTTCTTTGAACTATATCTTGACTTTTTGTCTACAGAAGAGATCACATGGTTATCTCAAAGGTAATTGAATTCTGTCTTGCTAACTAATTTGAGACTTAAAAACTCTGCCCCTTGTCCCTTATAGCAGTTAAATTCTAGTTAAAACATCTATAGGTACTCCGCAAAACTATTTGGAAACAGAGGTAGTTACTGTTGCAATATACTCACTTCTTCAGACTTGAAAGCTTGTTTTGTATGTGTGTATTTCAAAAACCTAGAAGAGAAACAGCAGTTACCTTCTTTTTGTTTGATACTTAGGTACCCTTGAACAGTAGCAGACCAACATAGTCCAGTTGGCAGGTATTACACATTTACTTTGAAATAAAAGAGTAACTGCAACAGTTGTATGAATTTATGTACAAAGTTCATTAAATCCTTGGGAACTCCAAACGAACAACAAACTAAGCACTCCCGTGTTCAAAATGTTGCCTTATGGTAATCATTTCAGTTTGAAAGTCTTGTTCCTGAAAGCTTGTTTTCTACACACACAAAAAAAGATGCTGATAAAGACAAAGACAACCTCTGCGTTGTTACATCATCTCTGCAGGGATGAAACAGGATGATTTTAGACTAACTCCTGACAGTTCTATTACACAGAGTCATCATGGAAGCATGCAATCATTGCCCAACGCATTTCACTGTACAAGAGACTTAACTGGAATTGTAGGACAGCTTTTTATGAACTATTGCATTTAGAAGAAAGTACTGAAATGAACAGCAATAGCTACCTGCATATGCAGTGCATTATCAGGCAGTACAGACTGATTTAACTGTTTTAGGCTTCAATATTGAAAAAGGCTATTAGATTTTTTTAAACCCTTTCAATAGTTGCCTACTATCAAAAGGTACATCAGCATATATGTAAGCCTGTGCTACTACTTCTAAGTGCTTGCAATGGCTTATCCTACAATAAGGCATGCCCAGTTGTATTGCTATAACTGTATAATCAGACATGTTCTCATTCCCTTCCTGGAAGGATCATAAGAAATTCACTTTTTAGTGACTGACTAGAGCATGTGGAAGCAATTCTTCTAGAAGAATTTCATGTTGGTTCTAGCAAGCCACACTCCCCAGAGCATGTAGACATGTAGAGCAGCAGTCCTGACAGTGACTGGTCAAGAGGTACTTTTGGCTGTTCTTCTTCCTCACCTTGCAATAGGAAGTACATTGGAACCTGTGTACATCATGATGAAGAAGAACACTCCACTCAGATAAAAACGAGGTAACTGAGGGTTGTCTTGCATGACATGAGAGAGCAATACAGCGACTTTTTCCACAAGGATAGGATCAAAAGTCAGCAATAGCTGAAATCAAACACAAGCATTTATATTAGCTGCAAGTAATGCAAAAATTACCAAAATTGAAGTTTTAACTAATTACTTGGACAACCTAGAAACTTACAGGTATAACAGTTAAAGAATACTTCAGCTTAAAAACAGGAAGTGTCAATCAAAAAATATTTAAGGTTAAAAGGGACCTCTGGAGTTTATCTTGTCAAACCCTCTGCTAAAAGGATGATCTCCTAGACCTGGTTGATAAAGACCATGTCCAGGTGGTTTTTCAGTATCACCAAGGATGGAAATATTTTTTTTAAGAGGTATTGGCTGAAAAGCACAAAACTTGCAACAACATCCTATGAAATGAACAACTGCTTGGTCCGAGATCTGCGCAAAGTTAAAATTGTTCTTTGATGCATTTGCCCCACCTAAAGAATTCACATGAGGAAGACAGTAGACTAAGTCAAACATTCACTAATTCAGGTACATTTTTGAAGAGTTACTTACCTGAGTGATATGAGGAAGGCAAGTACTATCTGACAACAGCCTTTTCACTCTAGGCAGAGGTCTTATAATAGCATTATCTTGATCCCTAAAAAAGTCAAGTAGTACTGCAGTAAGCACACACATGCCTTTTCTTTCAAGAATGAACAACTTTATTATTAGACTATTGAAGCCATATTCTTTGTCATTTTTTGTTAAGTTCAAAGTTTGTTGTTAGACTTGGTAAGTGTGGTTTAGTGTCCTGCATTAAAGCAGTTTTAAGTTAAACAAGAGCCTGTCTATAACATTAGAAATGCACATAGCTTGTGCATTCATTCTCGAAGTCCCTTTCACAATATTAGTATTGTCTCATTTACAAACTCTCTATATGCCCACAGAATTAATTACTACTATGTAAAAGGCTCTTTAATAAAGTTCCTTAATGTGCTACTTTCTAAGAAAAGCCTTAAGACAGAATTTGCTAATTCATGTATCTGCCAGATGAAGTTAATTCCTTCTGCTGGAAAATCACTGTTTACCTGCTGGGAAAATATCCACACATGGTGATGAGCATGTTGAGGACAAGTGTGGCAAGGTCAGTCTCATTCAACACAGGCTGGCCACTTGCAAGCAAGCACCACTTCAGCTGAGGGATGACCTGTAAGGGTCGCCAGCCATCCATACCCTGAGCCCAGCAACGAGTTTTTGAAGTCACCTTTCCATTGTTCCATAGTTCCTGCATCTATTGCAAGATTAGAGATGAATTTAGTTTATTCCGCATTCAGAGCCACCTTTGCTCCTAAACTCATGCTCATGACAAACTTTTAACTGCTATAGGGCAGACTATTATAGTTGCATGAAATTTCAATGTGTTTATAACTCTGTCATAGAACTACAAAGAAGGTGTTGATTATGTTGAAACTAACTGAGGCATGGATGGGTAGGCAGTCTTACCAAAAAGGCTGTAGTTCTTGGCACTACATCAAGTCTCTTATCTAGCCTTAATCCCTATCTAAAGAGTTACTTGGAGAACATTCTTTAGCATTGTTTATGGTCCCTCTCACTGTGTGAAACACACCTAGTCACCAGGACACAAATCATTTGTCAAGTTGTGAGTCTGAAGCCAACAGGTACCTCTTGAAAACTGTAAGGACCACTCCTTTCTTTGTCAGCATTGCCAAAGTACCATTCTTTCTCGCTCTCCCTCTTCGCATCAGGTGCTGCCTCAATCACATTGCTCTAAAAGTTGATGTTTACAAGAACAGCTTTAGCTTCACAGTGCAGAAAATGTGAAAAGTACATCTATTTTTTTAAGAATTTTCCCTTTCACAGAGCAACATATGAGTAGTAAGAAACAAAGACCCTCTACCTGCAAAGGAACTGTAGCTCTGCTTGTGTGAAGATGTGCCAGAGTAAGAAGATCTACAAGGATTCTGATACCATTTGAATCCATAAGGTCCTTCACATTTCTCTGTTAACAAACAAACTGAGTTACCAAAAACATTTTCTATATAAGCATTGCTGCAATTTAGCATTGAACAGTTTTATTCAAGTAAGAAGTGACCACAAAAAAAGTCAAATCATTCTCTAAAGTGACTAGAATGGTACAATCACCACAATATCTACACATTTCCTTCAGCTTTCTCACCAGATAGTAACAGCTACCACATTCCAGAAAGCCGTATCAAACATCATTCCAAAACTTCCTCAAAACTTGAATTTTTGTTCAACTTTACCCTGAAAGACTAGCTCAGACTATTTTATACAGTCAAAAGACTGATAAACTGCTGTTAAGTGTACATGGCCACCTTACCTTATTGAGGATCAGCTTGTTGAGGAACAGGATCAATCTGTCCCGCTCAAGCCTGTCAGTGCACTGTTGCAGCAGAAAAGAACAACTTAGTTTAGTATTTCATAGCACATACTAGAAGTTCCCTTCAAAAGTCAACACAGTTGCAGCTGCAAAGCCTCATATTGTTTTTTCATGCCCAGAAAAATTGCTAGCTATTAAGTGTTAAGTTTCATGCACAGCTACTAAAGGTAGTTTTCTGCCACTGAGGAGCAAAGGCCTTGTTGCTCTCCAACACTGTTGTTCCAAATCTACTGTTCTATCAGGACTATGTTTGGATTCCCAGTGAACCAATTAAAACCAGCACAAGAGAAAGAGAATGCTTTCAGCTAGCAGACTGAGAGGGTGTTTGATATTTCATCCCAAGTGAGATTAACAAGGCTCAAGCAAAATAACAAGGGACTACACTGGTTCAGTTTCACTTGCAACAGCCAAAACCCACACTGATGCAAGGAAGAACTCCTTGTTCAAATTGCATGGAAATTTATTTTTATAAGCTGAAGCAGTTGTTAGACATAACAGACACTTAACAGGCAAAGCAGCTACTACTACAAATCTAATCCACCACGTGCTCATCCAGAGCTATCATTTCATTAGGTCTGGGGCTAAAACTCAAAGTCAGTACTTTGAAATAATGTGATATGGAACAAGATTCTCCTCTTATAAAGCCTCTGCATTTTTCAAGAGAAAGCTGAAGCTATATCTGCATTTTGTTGGCCTTAAAGAGACTAGTTTGAAATACCTCTACAATCAGCAGGTTTAGTTAAACTTTATTTCATTAAAGGGAGATACTAAGGACAGCTGTTGACAGCATGGAAAAAAGTAAAGTATTCACATTCTGTAAACCCAAAACCTGGGTTTCACAGTAACGTGAAGGATCTGAACATATGTTGGACTAGCAGTATGTTAACTACTATATCCAGTAATATAAAATAATTCTTACCCTTTCTAACATTCCAACAATGTACTTAGTATCAGAAAATGGTCCTATTTCTTCATGACACCTTCCATAAACAATGGCCAATGCTTGCAGACATAAGCATTTCATATTCACTTTTGGGGTAAGCAAGAAGCGATGGTAGAGTTCATTGAAGAATTCATATCTAAAAAAGAAATGAGATTTTAGAAAAGAAAAAAAACCATCGACCTTATGAATTATGTAAGTTTTTAATAATGTCTCACGATCTTTTGATTGCTCCACTCTCTTCAGTTTCATCTTCTTCCAGCAGCAATCTTAGATAATAATCCCCTATTTTTATTTCCTCAGAAAGGCACTCATATTTTACCTGTAACACAGAACACCTTACTTAACAATATATATTGTTTCTCCTTCAGTAAGTTTTTGCTTGCGTAACAATACTGAGCTGAATTGCATCCAAAAGCCCAAAAAGGTTAACAACCTCCCCTAAGCTGTAGGAAAACTGAAATCTGCAAGTTTTCTGTAAAAGAAACACACATCGACAAAATAAAAGCCACTGGCTATTGCTGCTCTCCTGAATAAATGAAGCTTCTTATCATACTGAAATCTCCATTTCCAGCCTTTAACTAACTTGTTTTTAATACCAGCTGGTTTTATTAACTAAACTTGCATAACACATGATGCATTCAGTGACTAAAGTTTAATAAGTACTTATTCCACTGCAAGGTACTTCACTTAATGCTACTGCAAGTATGAAACACAAGCATGACCTAATTACTAGTTATACTTGCAATTGTGCTGGATAATAAAAGCCTAGAGGCATCAGTTCACAAAACAAGAAGCTGAAGTAAAATTGCACAATAAAAGCCATCATTAACTTCAGAGCAACTACATTAAATTTAACAAACACCTCAACGTTCAATGGTAACAAGCATTTGGAAGCACTTAAATTAGAGGTACCTCTAACATACAACAAAAGCCACTCTACAGTGGTTTTTCTTATCTACAGTTTGCAGATTACTGTCATGAGGCCACAATGTTATCTACAGATTTGATCACAGCATATCATACAAAGATATCCCACTATTTGGTATGCTTTCAGGGGAGTCTCAAGCCACCATCCCCTTTGTCAAAGTGACAGGTTCCACAGTTGATAGAAAAGCCTTTGTCACCACTATCTAGCTCAAATACTTACAGCATAGTCCAATAACATATTCATTACTATTTAAAAGCAAATCTGTGAGACAGCAGCTGTTCAATCCAGTCCCAAAGTATCCTGGGTTGTAGCTGCAAGAATGCTACTGATACATTCCAGCAGCATAAAGCCACAGGAGCGTAGAGTACATGGGGGAAGTCTGTATTACTATGTATACTTCTAAATGTGTCCCAGTTTGCAATGCTAAAAAGTTGGGATAGCAGACACTGTGACACCCAGAAGTCCTGTGCCTGACCTATACCTGAAGGAAACTTAGAAAGACAAATAGAAATAGCAATCTAAACCCAGTCTTAGCTATTTACTGCATCAATGTAAGAAGCAATCTGTAGTTATGTGATAGGGATAAACTGCATACATAAAATTGCTCTCTCATAAAACATTAGCCTGATGTCTTGCAGTTCTTCCTGATTTGCAGAGTAGTCAGCTGAGAAATTCCCCAAACTAAGTTTGTTCTCATTTCACTAATAGTTCTCAGCTCAATTGTCACTAGAAAGCCATACTCTAACAAGGATGGCAATGGGAATAACTAAGGAATATCTTGCAGTTGAATTCAAGGGTGGCCTTGCTTTGCTTCAGTGTTACACATGAATTAAAGCCACATTGTTGTGTGGAACCACAACAATACTGGAGATAAGAGAACAGTACAGGAAGTGTTTATTAGCACATTGCTTGAAAACAGCTTGCAAGATGTTTTGAGGAAGCCAATCAGGACCATACTGATTGCTTTGTAGAAGCATCCAAGGTTTTGGGGTTTTTTTTGCTTTAGATATTGCTGCTCCTAGAATGGGATGACAGTGACCTTCATCTGTAATTTACAATGCAACATGTTTTAGCCCCATAACCTAGTCATCATTTGGCAAGCCAGTGTATAACAGACACAGGATTACTGAAACATGAAGGAAATAAAGACAACAAACTTGTTATCATGAAGAAGTGGCTTCTGAAATTACCCAAAACAACTCTGATAGAACACAGTATGACTTACCTGGACAACAGCGTAAGGACCAACTCTTGTCTTAATGCAATACACCACGGGTTCTGATAAATGTTTCATCTCTACAGCATCATTTGTCAGGTTAAAGAGGCTTCTGTTTTGTACAGTGACACTGGACAGTAGTACCTGTTCACTGATTCAAGCCTTAGCAGTTGATTCTATAACCCCCAAAAATCTAACTCGCAATCAGAGATCACCAACACAAGATTCATTTGCAGAATAAGAGACAGAAGTGACACTTCAAGTAGACATATTTTACAGATGCAGTTTGTATGGTAGGTCATTTACCTCAAACTCCTGGTGGTTCCATGAGATAACATTAGCACTACCAAGCTCTCTGTCGATATTAAATGCTCTCATCTCAGACTCAAGAGTATCTCTCAGTTCTTCCCGTGTTTTGAAGTTCCAAATCAAGTTTGATCTAGCATGATCCTGAACAAATCTAAGAAAGAAGTTACATAGTTTAAACCCCTCAAAACATTATCTGAAAAGCAGACAAGATTCAGCTGGCAAGCTAGGGGAGACCTTTAGCATTAATGGACCCTAATTAGAAGACAAAGAGCAGTGGTCTCCAGTTTGCTACAGTAATTACAGTTTTTCACTTGTATACTGTTTTCATAGCCATAGAGGCCAGCCTAGACTAAAGCATGCCTGTGTTATCCCCTAGGGCTCAGTTTGCCATCTGCATGTAGTTGATGACCAGGAGACACTGTAAGCCAGTAGGGGCTACAGGTGAACAATCCAGAGCAGCAGACATGCACGTACCAGCTGTGTTTTAAACCAACAACAACATAAAAAAGTAGCCTATGCAGTAAAATAGAAGCTGATGTCTTAAGTGTCACAAAACAGTCAGTGGACATTCTTTAGCAGCAGCTACCAACAGAGCCTTTGGATCAAAGACTGAGAATGGACTTTGATACCAAAGGTTTAGGAGCACATGAATCTTCTTTCCATGGAACTATATTTGACATTTAGAAACATCAAGCAGTTAAGTTTATGGAATTTCCCCAAGCTTGCTTACATAGTTTGTTAGCCAAGCCAAGCTTTATTAGTCTAACACAATGGCTCTAGCCAAAGTGACGTATCTTCTTCAGATCGAAGCCCCTCCCTTGTAAACTTTGACAGCTGTAAGAACTCACAGGTAAGCAAGTTGCATTTAGGACCTGTGGCACTATTTGAAATCCAGTATCCATGTGCCTTCTCTTGCTCTGCTTTAAGCTCATGTTTGCTCCAAATCAAGTTACAACATCTTAATTAGCTTACAGGTTGATGTACCATCAAACTACAATGCTTTCCAGTGCTACTTCACTTGCCCTTCAATACTACGCAGATTTGCATCTGCAGTTTGTTATTTACTCTTCCTTTTGGTTCAAGGGAAAAAATTATGTAGTTTGATGATATTTCAGAAGCTTTCTAAATTCCTCTTTTGCCTAAACACAAGTGAAATCCTTAAGTATAACTTAGAGGGTTTTTTACTAAGTAGCTGTTACAAAACACTTGCACTGTTTCAAGGCAGGTAGAAATTGGAAGTCACAGAAACTCAAAAGATATTAACAAAAATATCCAGCCAGATAAAAACTTGTATCTGAGACCACCATAATAACTTTAGCATTTTCACCTGTAATAGAAGAGATCCCAGTTTGCCTCTATTTTTATCCTTTGGCGCCGCTTCCTTAATATCACTGGTTTTTGAATAATGTTCTGCAAAAGAACCAAATTTCGTAAGTTAGTAAAGGCAGATACGTCCCATTTTTCCCTTTTAAAATAAAAGGCTGGATTTTTTACAGTCCTTCAAAAACCATACTAAGTTAAACCTCATTAAAATGTCTCCTTTTCTAGTGAGTAGCAGCAACAGACTTTCACAAGTGTTATTTGCACCAAGTTAAATCATGCCAGAGAAACTTTCAGCTGTTTGACAAATCATTTGTTTAGAAGCAAGTTATCCCTGAATAAGCTTAATTCCCATCACCATAGGTATTCATCAGCTCCAAAGCTGATGGAGGTGAAAACCCACATGAAAAATGTTTTTGCTCTTGAAAGGAAAGAACTAGAGGAAGTCCCAAAAAGAAAACCAAGCCTGACTTGGTCACTGAAAAATTCCCTATTTTGATGCAGCATGAATCACTGTTATCATCTACATGAGGTATCACATGCAAGCAGAAGTCTGAGCAACAGAGTCCACACAAGTGACAAGAGATATACAGACTCACCATATTGTTTCTGTCCTGATTATGAAGAAAAATTGGAAGAAAAAGAAAAATACATTTAACACTCCAGAGTCACTGAAGTAATTTAAAGCGGTAACATCAACCTTGCTACTACATCTTCCAAGCTACATTTGCCCACACTTACTGAGCTCAAAACTCCACACAGAAAAATGACTCTTTAAACTCAGTATCTAGACAAGCTGTTTAAAGTGTAATTTGACCTTCCACTGTTTTTCACATTTCTTAATTTCCCCTGTTTTGAACCTAATTCACCATTATTTCACAAATATTACTGTCAAACTTCTGCACCATGTTCTACATCAAACTTGACCTAGATTTTCCTAAATTAAATCTTATTGCTACATCAGAACAAGTACAAAGACAGGCATTTTCAATACTCTGCATTGTGCTTTTCATCCTTCCTTGCATGTACAACAGACTGTTTCACTTCCAGAATGCATAAAAACAAGCTTAGTCAATATATTAAAGAAAGTTAAGGGAAACACCTCATAATTGAAAGAGTTTGTCATTTCGAACATGGCCATAAAACTAAAAGAAAAACGAGACCAACAGTAAGAACTCAAGCAGTGCTAAAGCTCTCCCCTTACAATATCAGCTCAAAACAGTTATTTATGACTTCAGTCTCAATCACGACCTTAGATACAGTCTTGTGTTGCCCTTTAAACACTGAGATACCTATATTCAAATGAATCCTAAGGTGGTATCCATGGCAGAGGGAATAGAACTAGATGACATTTAAGGTCCCTTCCAACCCAGGCTATTCTATGATTCTTCAAGCAGGTTCCATAACTAAAATATCACTGGTGTGAAGTACATAATTTTGAACGCAAAGAATATTCCATTTCTTTTAAATACACTTCAAAAACTGGTTTTGCCACATTTCAAGGAATTTTCTCCTGTATAATCATCTTACAAGAAATGCATATAAGCTACACCGCAGTTTGATATGGTTGGCTAAAGCTTAATACATATGCTGAAGGAATTCATTTGCCTGCTTTACATTCTCCTTGGAATCTATTTCTAACCCAAGAATAGTAAGAAGTAGAGAATTTGCTAAAAGGAAGGAGAACTCTCACATCACGACACTTCTTTACTATTTGAGTGTGTGTTCTGAAACTCAACTGCAACTTTGTCAAGTTAGTCTAACAAAGACTTTCAAACACTTTTACCTCTTTTTGAGCTATGCCCATTCGATCTCTCCAGTGCATCAAGACTAGATCCACCTTCTCTTTGGCAAATTTTTCAACTTCCTTTGCAGCTTTTCCAGCCAGTCTCTGCCACTCTGGCACTTTATTAAACTTGCCATACTGATCCTGCAGAATAAAACCAATTACTTAGTTGTGGGTTATCTTTGCTGCAGGTCAATGCAGCAGTCAAGTGCTTGTATTAGAAAAGTCACTAAGACTGTACATCTATATAACGGAGTAGGAAAGGCAACTACAATTACTTACAGTTGCAATTTTTAAGTTATCTCTAACATGCATTCTATCAGCATCTTTTTCAGGAACAGGATCAGCACTGTCAAGGTATGCCAGCAAACCTGGTGGCTAAAAACATTTAAAACCAGTGTAAACACATGGCTAATGAACAGAAACCATCACATTAGGTAGCAACATAACTTCTTTAAATCAGAGATTTCAAAACAGAATTTATACTCTACCCTAAAGTAAGTATGTAAAGCTACAGCTTTTTTTTTTTTTT
>VWZV01014993.1:118276-142010 GCA_013397155.1 Irena cyanogastra
TTTTTTTTTTGCTGTGATTAGTAAAATGCCACCACCCTCAATAGAATTGCTCAAGAGACATTATTGGCTTCAGTGCAGCAGAACTCCTGGCTATATCCCATTTCTTAAAGCAGCCACTTACTGCACCTAAAGAACGCAGGAAGAAAAGAGTTGATCCCAGGACAATACTGAGAGGGATGAATATCCTCTGATATATCCTCTGATATGGACTAAATGTTACATGTGACATTAGAGATGAGATAGTCTTATTTGACTAAGCTTTCCATAAGACAGTGATCAAGATCAGGACAGCTTGCTCTGTCAAAAATGAAGGAACTGCTACTTTGAAATTAAAAGCTGGTCATTTCCTAGATAGAATACTTTCTTACAACACTATTCTTTGAACTAACTTCACTGAATTAACTTAAGCAAGAAGCATTCAGGAAGCTGTAAGGGTGAAAGAACATATGAACAATCAGCATATAAACTAACAACACATAAATTTAACCAATTTACAAGCAAACGAAGTTGGACAGGCAAGGCATGAAAGCATAGACAGAACTCTTAAAACCTTAATTTCTTATTGGCACAAAAAAAGCATTAGAGACATGCTTACAATGTGTCTCACATTTTTGTCCTTTTAATCAAGAAAAAGAAGTCAAGACATCTTATTTTTAAGTTTTGTGTCAAAGTATTTTAAAAAGTGTCAGGGAAGTAACAGAAAATTTTTAGAGTATGAGATGCTTTGAACCCCATCAATATCCTTTAATTAGCAGATGCCAGACTGCTGATCGCCTAAGCAAGACCTTCCCCTTGAAAGGAAAAGGGAATACGTTTACTATATAGACTGTCCCAACTTTGATACTGCAAGCTTTCATATTTTATTCTTTTGCTACTCCATATTCCATTTTTACTTACCAAAATACGTTTCAACAAATTCATAGCAGTTTTGTTCTCAGCTGTCCAGAGGCCAACCAAATGTCTACTTAACTGCCTGAAAAAGCCATTGAAATTAACAAACTGCAAGTTAGTACTTTAAACAGATTTTTAAACCACTAAACTGTCAACCTTACCATGCTGATGAAATGAATATGAGCAAGAGCTTCGTGCTCTTGAGTGAGTAAAAGCACAAAGCATTATATTGGTCAAGGATATGCTTAGCATGCTTTAAAGTGTTGCCTTTAAGTTCCAGTGAAGTTAGTGGAACAGTAGCAGCACATGCTTTTTGATCTAGACCTCAAAGAACACTTGAGCAATAGAGCAGAAACATCTAATAACCAAGTGTAAGTTTATCCAGTCAACCTTAAGTTACAGCTAAAGTAAAGAGGCTAGAAGTCATCAAGAACTGCTACATGTTCTACTTGAAGTTCTCAATATCAGTTATTGACTAGAAAAGCCTTTCTGGGAGCCTGCCTTCTATGCCAACTGATGCTTTCTGCCAACATTTGTCACTAGGATTCTACTGCACTGAACCGAAGCATTGCTACAAGCACATTTTAAGTAGTAGCACCAAACAGAACTACCGTGACAGATGGTTTCATACCAGCTCTCTCCTGGATGACACACAGTGGCAACAAGCTCCACTTGTCCCTACATTCCTTAGCAACCCTAAGCACTTCAGAAATTCACAGCTAAAGCTTCTATAATCTTGTATTTGGATGGAATGCATTGAATCATCACTCATCCTCCACAGCATACTCTCAGAGATCACAAGTTCTACTGACTGTTGATTCAGGGAATAACTTCTGTGAGGACACTTCTTTCTCATATATTATGCGTGATCCTAACTGCATGCAGGATGTCTGAGATGTGCACACCCATTTTTCTACAGTTGTACAAATTGAAACTTTTTACAAGTTCCAAACATTCTACTTGCCTTTTCTTGCCCTGAATTAAAAGAAATATAAATCAAAACTTGACTATTAACGAGTAACCAACCCAAGCCCACCTTAACAAAAAAATAATAGAGGGTTTATTAAGTGGCTGCAGTCTCAGCTGAAGCTTGCTCTGCTAAAACATACCAGCTGCTAAAGAGAATATTCTCCTGAAGAACTGCAACTTTTCTTCCCTGACCTCCCAGTGTTTGTTAGGCCATTACTTAGATTTTTTTAAAACATGATATATCAGTGAGATGGACATACCTATTTGTAAGCATCCTCTGATCTGTGCTTATTGTAAACATAGCAGTGTGCAAGTGACGAGGTAAGGCACCTTCACTGAGGGCAAGATCTTGCATTTTGGTAGCAATCTCTTTGTCTCCTTCCTTTGGAAACAGGGCAAGATGATTACTAAAGCAAGAATCTTAGTTAAGCTGCTTTTATCTCAGTCTACAGTTCCAAGGCCTTCTTGACCATCAACTATACCAACTAGTATTCAAAAACCAGAAGCTAGAGTATGATAGGTTTTAAGTGAAAGTTTTCAACAGCAACTGCTCAAAGCTGTAGTAAAGCCATGGACCAGGTACTTGTATCTATGAGGACAGTAACTGAAGAGGGCAGGATGCATGTCTCCCATTATACATCAGCAGGTTGTAGTTGAAGTACCATTTTCACACAGCAATTATAAATTAGGATTAAACAAAGAATGGCAGCTACACATAATTGCTTGTTGCTTGACTTTTGCCAACAGTAACCATTTAAGATTAATGGCTGCTGTTCAGTTTAGACAGCCACATGGGTAAGACTGCCACTTAGTCAAGATACATTAGTTGCAATGAATAAGAAAAAGCTTTTGCAGCACTTCTACTCATCTAAATGATAGGACATTTAATAAACAACATAGTAACTTTTAGCTAACATTATCAGGTACATCGATGGAAACTTGAAGATTTGGACTATCTCTATTTCAAGTGTTCATTCACTTCCATTCTAAGAAAGTACTAGATGGATTTCAGATGCATAAGCCATTGTGATACAATGAGGCACTAAGTTAAGCCCTGAATTTCGACCGAGGAAGTGTCAAGAGTCAGTTAGCAAGGTCACCCTGCAACAATCATGAGCAACCCTTGAAAAGTATGGACTCGGCCCATACATTACACGGTATGGAAACTTAAAGCCAAAGCAAGAACAGAGGCTGACATCACTAGTCTACTTTGAGACACTACTGCTTGCTAATCCTGGTCCCATTCCATTTGGCAATGCATCCCAGGAAATATGGCCTTTCTTCCTTGAGATACCCTCTAACATGCAGGAGAAGTCTGGTGGCTCTGAGGTATGTGGCTGAGCTACATACAACATTTACAGCCAAATCTTGACTGCAGTATGAAGACATGCAAGGCACTACCTAATGTCCCAACTCACATGCTTTTCAAACCCCCAAGTGTAAGATAAAGCAAGTTGCTATATCACAATTAAGCAGGTGCTCTGCTCCTCACCTTTCAAATTCCCCCTCCCCACTCCCCAATTTGAGAAGCTAATACAACAAACTTCTCCTACTAAGCAATTGCACTACAAAAATAGACAATATACATTTTGCATGCTATCCCAGCTAACACTGATAAGATCTCACCTCTATTATTGCCTTCATCACCAAACCTGCGCCTTTCACAATTGCCATGGAAGGGTGCTAGAACAGAAGGTTAACAAAAAAATTATCCAAGTGCAAAAACTGAAGATTAGATCATCTGTGATTCAGTTTCCTTAATTAATGTAAATGGTTGTTCTACCTCCAATTCAGTTTTGTGAAAACTAGCCTTAAGAAGAGTCCCTACCCTGTATCTTTGAACAAGCATCGCTCATGCAACTCCCAGACAGAATTCCTGGCACTGGAGCAGCAGTACACATCAGAGAAGGTGAAATAATGCTGAAGAAACTGGCTGACACAAGCTGACACTAATCAGAGGCAGAAGAAAACACTATTTTTACAGTACAAAGGCATTGACATTTCAGCTAAAAATGCTACAACCTTTACAGGTTTACTACTGAAGAAGATGTTACTCGTTTTCTAACTCGTTTAAATCTCATTTACTGAGAAAGAAACAAAAAGGCAGAAAACTTGCCAATCAGAGGAAGATCTGTGCATCTGTTGAATCTATCCTAAAGTCCAAGTGGTATTTTACTGTGTTTCTGGAAAAAGGTCCTAAGCAGTCTATTCTACAATGATTTAGCATATCATTCACC
Source organism: Irena cyanogastra (assembly GCA_013397155.1). NCBI lineage: Eukaryota > Metazoa > Chordata > Aves > Passeriformes > Irenidae > Irena > Irena cyanogastra. The sequence continues at coordinate 122,374 of VWZV01014993.1, forward strand.
ATAGAATAATCACCTCAATCTGATATCTGAAGGCAAAATAATATGCCACTAAAACATTCAACAAGACAGAAAAGATTTAGGCAGATTAACCAGCTGAAGAGAAATCTGTCTTTCAGTAAAACGAGAAAAAAATTCATGTTCACTGATTACCTGAAGCTTCTAATAATAGTGAAAAGTAAGTCTTACCTGAAAGAGCTTAAATAGTGTTCTTCCATTAGATGCCACCATTTCCAACAACATGTCAAACTGCTGTCCCTCAGTTGTCTCACTATATGGAGCACATAGGGCAAATGTCAGGAAGTCCAGAAGTGAACTAATTACTAGGGCACCTGTCCCATGATCCTGAAATTAGGAAGACAGGTATGTAACTCAGATACAGTGGTCCGAGAGTATTCATGATGCTGAAGGTGCTCTTTCCTGTCACAGCATTAAAATAGTTTGTAAATAAAAACTACCAGTTTAGAATACTGCATTACTCTGAGTATGGCACTATCCTGGTAAATAATTGGTTTCTACAGCATATTGGAGACTCAAACTACTTTTATCTAGTTTAAATCTCTTTAATCTTTTTATTTAGCTTAATCTCACAAATTTGAGTTTACACTATTCTTTTACTTAAAAGAAACATCCAGTTTCCATATTAAACATGCAAACATTTGTTGCGGGACACTCAAATTCTGCGGTATTGACAGCTATGTCCTAACCTGTCAAGATCCAAGCTTAATTAGAACAAACTTCAGTGCCAGACAGAGCTGTATTTTCAATTGCAGGTGCAAATACATTCAAAGATACATCTAACTATGACAAAAGCATTTTCACTGCAATTGGGAAAGGCACTTAAACAAGCTTGAATCTGTTTCCAAAATTCGACTTACCACATGGGAATTGAATTTCTCTAGTAGATTTTCCAGAAACTTCTTTGAAGAAAGAAGGGAAGCTTTGTTCAACTGCTCCTGCCTCAAGTCATAATCATCATGCATGGGCTATAAAAAAAAAAAGTATTCACTACACAGCCACATTTCAGCCCTCAGCTATTAACAGCTGTAAGCCAAAAGCCACTCTCTCTACCCACAAAAGGCACATCCTATTTCAAGCTCAGCAAGAAATCACTGTACAACAAGTTATTCCATGTCTGCACACACTGCAAGTTGAATGGCAGTCCCTAGCTCTACATATTTCAGTAGCCTGAAGTTCACATATTCCAAAGTAAAAGAACCTGAACTTTAATACTTACACACATAAGAGCACAAAGCATGTCAATAGAGGCATGGGTTACTCCATCATTGTTCCTTTTGAGGGCTTTCACAACCTTCACTCCTAATCGTTCTCGAAATCTTTTGAAAGGGAAGCAAAACCACTAAGATCAGAGAAAAGAAACTAAAATCTTAATTTTAAGATGATATCTAGTCAGTGGCCAAGAGGGGTCTTGCTCCCATTGCATTTAGCAAGCCAGTACCTTGATATTTTCATAAATTTGAGATTCCTGGTAGGAAAATGTTGACTTCACTGTTAACAACATGCCAAGCACATTCATAAAAATAAAATAAAGATGTATCCGTGTAGTTACAGGATACTATTTACAGAGAAATTGAAGTCTATAAGGTCTCAGACTAAGTGCTTTTGTTACTCTTCTCATCATTCTCTATATTATAGTTGCTCTGTATCACCTAGTCAGAAATATTTCACAGAATTTTTCATTTTCAGAACAACAGTTATTCTGCTTACTTACACTATTTAAGGCAAACTCCAAGCACTCTGTACAGAAGTACAACTGCCTAACACCATTTTATCTTGTGTTGAACTGAAGATAGCAATGACATCAGCATACTTTGAGAATGAAGAACTGCCTACTTCAAGGACAGATGAAGGTACATGTTAAAAATTTTTCCATTAGGAAAATCATTAAACCGTATTTGCCTCAAGACAGAGTACTTAGCACAGGAAGATTCAGCCCTAGTTGCAAATGATTACATGGGATTCTCAGTTTGTACAAAAGCCTGGTGGCAGCCTCATAATACTGAAAACAATCATGTACAGAGTCTTACAGTCCTTTTCAGAGGGGAATTCCATTTCTCACTTTTAGACGTAAATTACTAACAAAAGTTCAAGACCTATTTTCATCTACTACTTCCAAGCTTGAAGAGACTTTGCACTTACTTTGGAAGCTGAGTAAAGGCAAGGAAGCCTGCTTTTGAAGCCACTAGTCGTCTTACTGCTTGGAATTGGCTTTCAAGCTCTGCATTAGATGCTGCAATATCACCCTCTTGGGAGAGCAATGCTGTTATTGCATTATTAATGAGCTTCTCCTTGTTTTCTGAGAACAGACCCTGGTTAAAAAATAACAAATCATTAATTTCTTTCTGCATAGCAATATTTTAAAAGGATGGGTAAAGGCTCTATTCTTACATCTTGTGTAACTGCATGTAGGACTCCACTGTAGGAAATGTTAGCATTGAACCTGAACACAGCATCTGCAAAGTTACCATCTGGAAAAAGACATATCAAAAGTTAAGTGTACAGTACCTGATTCAGTATCTGGATGCTTTAAAGAGCATTATAAACACATGTAAGAATCATTAGCTTACTTGGAGGAGCAGCCAAAAACTTCAGATGAAGGCTCTCTACTTCTTCATCTACAGGCATACTGAGTAATCCCCAACGCTGGCCTTTGTGTGTGGAGGTCATTTTCACACAGACATCTCTATTACCAGAGGCTCTCACTCCATCCAACAAGCTAGCCAGAAGAGAATCTCTGGGTTGAGACAATGACACACAAATACAATTTATAGCAGAGAAGTGGTACCAAAGAAACAAACTATAAGAGAAACAGGGGGAAAAAAAAATCACATAATGAAAGACAGAGATACTTGGAATCTCTCACTAACACTACTGCCAACAGCTACACCTCTGGAAGAAGCCACTAACTTTCAGTGATCCTTTATGCACTGTAAGGAGAGACCTGACTTATACCCAGTATAGCCAGCTGCAGCATTTCACTAATGAGATCAAGTCTAGATTATCTGTTAATGAGTGACACATGTTGTTAGCCAATCCACCCCTGTGCTTTTTGTAAAACCTCACTTAGCAGGATTAGACTGTATTACAACTGCAAGTGCACTCAGGGACTGTTCTGTTGGTTGTTTTAAATAGAATCAACTAAGACTATCTCAAGCAGAGAGCTCAAAGGGTTCACAGCCTTCACATTTCCATATTACTTAGACTGTGCTTTCTTCCCTTGTTTCAGATATACTACTTAACCAAGTACAGCATATACAGAACTATATTGCTTAGGAGAAACAAGCTGTATGTAACTTTCATGTTCATCAAAAACTTCTGGTGAGATTTGCTCAGAGTTGGGATGAAGGTAAATGGGAGACAGTTCCTGTAACAAATCTTGATTTGTAAGTGGCAGACTGCTAGAAAAGCAAGGCTTTGAGTTAAGCCCTCCAAGGGTCAGAGTTTATGGAAGCTGAGGAACTACAAGCGCTACAGCAGCAACTTCCATTTGAATCTATAACACACACAAGCTCCAGTTACCTTTCTGTTGAAGAGTATTTCCGAATCTGTCCTTTGATGAATTCAATGGTGAAAAGCTGTGGGTTTTCACAGTCACACACTATTGCAAATACCTGAAAATAAGGGACAAGGACCACATTCATGAAGTAGTGTTACTTAGCTACTCTACAAATTAAGACTTACACATACTATCAATTCCTCACTTTTAGAGCCTTTATTTGAAGAAGTGGTAGTGAGAAAGAATGCCCCTTACCTCGCCCAAAGGTTTCAAAGTCGCAATGTTGTAGGTAGCTGGATCTCTCTCAACTAAGCAAGCTTCTGTAAGAGCTAGTACTCTTTTCACAGGTTCCTTGTAAAACAAGAGAGAGGCGTGCTAGGAAACAGAGTACTTCGTACTTAATAGTAACCAAGTATGTTCAGTCTGACAGCCTTACCAAGTGCCTAGGTGTTATTTTTTGAACAACAAACTCTGCTAAAGATGTTATAGATTCATCATTGCTGTACTTTCCAAAGCGAAGGTTCAAGTATTGCTCAAATTCTAGGGATTCTTTCCTTATCCGCAGAGAGATGCCTATGAAGTTGCCAGCATGCTCTATTGCACTCTTGATAATTTCCTCCCTCTGCTCAGAAGCAAACATGTGCTGCAAATTTTGTCAAGAAAAGAAATTAACAGGTAAAAAAATATAGCACAGCCAAAGAAAAATCACAGTTCTATAAATAATCCTCCACTATATACCTAACAGTAGGAAATGTCCACAGCAGCTGGACTGCGCTTTGCTAAGTGCATGATATAGACAGGTACTTATTACACAAGAGATCCATTATTAACTTTACATTTGCCTTTAAAAATAAAATCTATAGCAGCTATTCCTTAAGGATACCCTGCTACACATTAGTGTGCCACTAAAGGTATGGTATGCACGACCTGCCTCTCCACCCTTGGCAACAGACCCTGACAGCCTGGCAGGAATGAGGACCCAGAGAAAGCAACTGGGCCTACCACTGGTGATCTTCAAGGTTAGGGCAGCTCTAGATGATCAATTATATACTGCTAATTTTATGCCAGAGAAAAGTATGCTGCAATACAAAAGACATGGAAACTCTCATCTAGTCCTATTTTGTTAGTAGAGACTGAGGTAGCTATACCTAGGAATTAATTTATGGTTAATAACATAAAGATCCTTTTCAGCTATTTGAAGTACAGTTCACAGAAATCCTATAATGATTTTAGAACCAACATTACACTGCAGTATTTCCCAAGCAAAGCTGCCAAGTAATCAGATCACAGGTCTAAAGAGGCACTGGCATCACTGACCAATCCATTTCTGAATTGAATCCCTCCCTGAGTTAGGCAGATAAGTAACACACTACCTGTCACTTATGTAAATTTGAGAAATGACAGGAAATTCCACATCCACATTACATTCATATTCACTACCTGAAAAAACTATATATTTCATCCCTTCTAGTTCTTAAGCATGCAATACACACGCACAACCCCCCCCCCCCCCCCAAAAACTGTAACCAAACCCATATCAATACCCTCTCGAATGTTTTAACTAATTTCCTTTCCTTTTAGGATTTGTACACAAGCCTTGAGGCTCCACAGCTGGGTCCCAAAGATGCCCATACTTGTATGCACCAACTACGTTGAAGCTTCATCATTAAACATGCAGCTATAAACATCCTAAGAACCATACCAAGATATTTTGATTTCATACTCACCAATCTACTAAACCCTCCATAGAGGATACAGAAGCCTCCCTGATAGCCAGTAATATCAACAAAGCCTTCAATATTTCTGTAGTCATACGAGCACAGGACCTTATTTGTTGCAGGATCAATTTGGTCAATACCTCCAGGAGTCACTTCCAGAATCACAGGTTTCCTTGTATCAGTCCAGTGATGCTTATAGCAGTTATACCTCTGCAGAGAGAGCTACTTTTAGACATCTATGCACACTCCTTTACTACAGAGCAGTAGTTCTCTATTTAGCTAATAAGTTAAAAAAAAATATAATTTCCTCTTATCTATATTAAGAACACTATGAAGCAAAGGAAAGTAGTTGTAGCTGTCAACTGACAAGGAGGTCACAGCTTAAACAATGCATGTTGAAGCAAGAACAGAATCCCAAAAGAGCCACTCCCAAAGGAAGTAAGCCCTCTTGTTGCAGAAGGTGGTCTACTCCCAGACTTCTGAACACCGTGGTCAGATGAGGAAATAGCATTTACACCAAATGCTGTTATTCAGCTAATTAAATCAAGCTAAGGTAATTCCACATTCCATTACACATACAAACTTACTTTAACCAGCAAAAGTCAGAGGTCTGTTCTAAACTACGATGAGACAAAAGGGATCCCTATATTCCAGCAATGTTACTATGTTCATGACTGAAGATTTATTCTATGCAATACTTTAAATCACTTAAAGTAACTTCAAACACTTGAAAGGCTATCTTCTATGACCAAAAGACAAATATAAAGTCCAGCTCTGTAGACTTCATTGCTTATTACTGTATTACCACAACTCAGTAAATGCCAGTCTTGTCTGTAATCTGACCTATAGAAATCCTTCTAGAAAGCATCAAATAATCAGGATGTTATGCAGAAAATATTTAATTAGGAAGTAAAGCAAATATGGACTAATGAATCACTGTTTTTCTCCTCTCCAGATAAGAACTTCACATAGCACAGTCCTATATTTCAACAGTAATATTCACAGCCCATGTACAAGTACAAGGCTCAGGCCAATCAAAGAGAGCTCAAATATTCTACTGGTAAAGAGGTTCCCACTGCTTTTGAACAAACTCCATTTTCTCTTCTCAAAGACTTCAGATCCAAATCCACAAAAGCTATTTTAGGTAGCACATTTAGCACAGGTATAAAATACACAAACAAAGTAGAAGTCTTAGGATCATTTCCTTAAACCACACAAGATGCAGGTAAGCCAGACACTCACCCGTCCTGTGATTTTTCCTTCTGAGAAGTCTGTCCTGAATCTCTGTTTTTAAAAAAGTTAACAGTGAATGAATGCAAATATGACAACCTATCTATCCAGAAAGTCTACATTTAAGCTGACTCTGTTTTATGGGACTCACGTTAAGCCTCCTCAGAAGGCTCACCATTCCACTGCAGTTTAACATATTCAATATTTGATTCAATATTTATTCACTCTTCACAAATCGTGCAGTACTTGCTCCAACTGACACTAGACCAAGACCATTAACATAACAGCTCAAAAAACTTGCTTTCCTACTTTTAACGCAGGGGAAAGCAAGCACAATATGCTACCACAAATGGTAATAGTAACCAAGTACTTACTGCTTGCTTGAAGAAAATAAAAATAAAAATCTTACCAGCGCCTCTGTAAGGAGTTCTGTTCTGTGCTCTGTGGAAAACTTAAGTGTCTCGGATTTTTTTCCACTCCCTTTGCGAAAAGTGAGATTAAATTCTGTTCCTTGCCCTTTTCCAACTGGAGAAATACTACAGATATCTCCATAAGGCCACTAGACAATTGAAAGTAATTAGGTTATAGTGTTAGTTATTTTAAAGCTACATCACCCCCCTTCAAACCTATAACAACCCTGTAACAAGGTGACAGCATGCTACCTGACAGCATGAGCTCGAGCTTCCTATTTGATACAGTGAAAAGTAACTAAGTGTCAAGACTCCCTTTAGGGACACAGCTTAGCAGTGATCAAACTTAACCCCGTTCCTTCAGAACAGCACAGCCAAAGGCAAACTACTACTTGTTGGCCAATAAAGAGAAATTGCCTAAAAGTACAAAACCCTACTGAGTATTTGTGGAGTTAGTGAAGGCAACACAGACCTTCTGTTAAGTGTGCTTCTGTACAAGAAGCTGCCACACCTTCTGGCTTTTCTGAGGTCTTGTCAGACTAGATGGTTTCTTAAGCCTGAATGTCACTATTCACTCTGTATAATGAACATAAGTCAAAAATCAACCTCAAAAATTAGTTACCTGATTTGTAACTTCCAGCGTGTTGGGGTTGTATGTGGTGATGGCATGGGTTCCAACTGAAAAGACTCGTTTATACCTAGAATACAAAAGGGTGTTAAGTTTCTCCAGAAGTCACAGGAAAACCCATGCTGAACTGCAAAAATCACGTTAAGATGATATACGGAGGTTTTTGTTAGGAAATGGATATGGAATTTTCTTTGTTGTTACTTGCAGTTTACCCTTATAATATGTAAAGCTCTTCTGTTCTGTATGTCCATAAAGGGGACATACAAGTAAAATACTACTAAATAGATTGACTTATGCATACCTTTTCCTAAGTTAGTGGCTAAGTCAGGATCAAAGACTCATGGAACTGAAAAGTACTATCAAACCAGAATAAATTTTAAGAAGGTTACACAGGTAGGGAGAAAATCCCCAACCATTTCTGCAATAGTCTAAAGCATCTGTCTGAAGCCGTCTCAGCCAACAGTTCTAACATGAAATCCAGCTTACACAACCAGTCACAATACTGTACCAAGTCAAAGTACTACTATGGCTAAGCCTAATTTTCTTCATCTTGAGGGAAACCAAAGCTACCAAACTCTAGAAAGACTCAGGTCACCAAAGCTACAGTCATTGTACACTGGTATCACAGATATGTTAACTGTCACAGGGCTTAAAGAAGAGCAAGGTAGTTGCCTGTGTTTCAGATGTATCAGACAAAAGCAGCAGTGAGCTAAAGCTACAGAATTTTGATGCATCAAGTGCAAAATCAAAGCCTCGCCATGGCTTAGTTTCCTAGATAATCTTCAAAATGCACCCTGAACAAATAAAGAGTCTTTACAAATTTCTGAATCTGAAAGTTTTGAAACATAATGAAGCAGAGTTTGAAACAGTAGATTATTAATAATATCTTATTACTTGCACAAACCATGTTCTAGGGTGCTTCCGTCTGGAAGCCACCAGGCCCAAAAAGTAAAGTCAAACCTGAACCAGAGCCAGTACCAGGAAGTATTCTCTTCTAAAGCAACAGCATTTGAACATGGATGCCTTTCTTGAACTTGAACCAAATAAAAATACTTTGGCTAGTTGTCCATATTAAAACTGATTCAGTGTAGGAATTTAAGTTTCAGTTCTGGGTAAACTGTGGGTTTGCTTGGAAGAGATAGTAGCAACCAGATGCTTAATTAATCTGAATCTGTGCCATGTTAGACTGCATCAAGAATCAGCAAGTCACTTTTTCCATCCTTCTCTGCATTTTTGTGTTGCAGTCCTTTCTCCTTTCTCACTTGACAGGTCTGCAGCATAAGCCATCATTCCTGTATAAAGTCAAACTTTGCATGGGCTTCAAATATATTCAGAGCAGCTCTCACATATCCCTTACAACAGGAAGGTCAAGAGCATCTATCTCACAATCAGACAATCTCACAAACTTAACACCCTTCCATTTCCCATTATTATTAAAATAAACCAGTGTGAGTTGAAGATTTTACTGGCCCAGAGTTTACTTAGTAATTAGAACAAGTGCTTATTTCCTTCCAAGCTTAAGAACACCTGTATTGAACTGATCTGCCACCTTAAGGATGTTTAACATATTTGCAAAACCTATTTGTTTTTCCACATAGTTGAAATTTCCTTGTTTAAGATGCAGGTCAAGGAAGTCATGAAGTAATGAAGCAGAATGTTTGAAGCTACTCTAGCTGCTAATAATTCCACTATATTCAGCCTGTCAAAGAATGCTCCAGTTCTTAGTTCGTAAGAAACCAACTGTTCTCTCTCCTCTTGTTGCACAATTTAGGTAGGTATTCTGTCTTTTATATGACCTATAAATAAGGTTCACTTAAGTTCTTCAGAACAGCATATCACAAGTAATAAAGCTCTTTATTACTTGCTCAAGGTTTTGTTTACTTACTTAGCCCACTGAGAGCTGCACAGTGCTTTGTGGCAGAGTAAGGATTTGCAACCATTACACATAACTGAAGATGAGCTTCAAAACATCATAGCCCCTTCCTTTTCTCCCCTTATGCTCAAGCCTACATTTCAAGATCCAGGAAACATTTATTATCCAGCATTCTTAATATGTGATCAGACAAGGAACACAAGACAGAACAGCAGTTTTGCTGCGTTGCCATTCCCCTTGTTCCCTCTCCCTAGATAAATTCAGAAGAACCAAGTCTTGCTTCATGGAGAGAGGAGATTCAGAAATCAGCTCTTGCATACGGCCTACTCTTGCTCATAACTCCGCCTATAAATAGGTAACAAAGGTATTCATACTTCCAGGACTTGAAGAGTTTACTATTAATTATCTCTCAAACTACTCTGCAGTACTGTCTAATCCCAGGCTGTTTTTGAGAAGAGTTGAAGCAAATGTCCTCTTCCCTGTAAAAAGGCTATGGCCTGTTCACTAGTCATTTCAAAGCACTGGAGACATCTTTTTAAATCACAATGAACCTGGCAGATAAATTTCACCACACTCAAGAAAAAAAAAAATCTTCATTAACTTTACAGATCTACAGAACACTGTAGCATCATCATTTGCACTACTGGAAAATACTTTATGGACACACAGAGCCCATATTCAAAGTGACTAATTCTATGAGTAGTCAAAATGATTCAGGCTCATTTAGCACCACACATTAAGTTACTGGGTTTTTTAATGTTATACATAGATTATACTGAAAACTTATAACTATGAACTGAGTGAACCAAAGACTACAAATAGAAAATTATTAAAAACCAAATAAGCATCTGCTGCAACAAACAAGAGGCAATTACTAAATACTTCTTTCCCCTTCCCTATAAAAGAATTAACACACTACTGAATCTGTTCTAGACTTTAGACTTAGCCTGAAGTTCTGTAAGAATTCTGTAAGTGTACTAGAACATTACCATCAAGGTTCAAGATTGTAACTTCAAGAGCTTGCCTCAAGCTCGTCAATGAGAGGAGTTAGGCAAAAGAAGAAACATGAAGTTTATGCATTTGATTTTCAACAACTGGCTCAAATCACATGCACACCAAACTTGCACATATGCTGCAGAAAATTCTGAGGAAGAGACCAGACATTTTCAGTTGGGGAACAGAAAGATTAGGAGGGACAAACTGCTCTAATATTCTTCTGCAATATAGTATCTTATTGTTATTAAGGGAAGTACTTTATTCACCCATGCCCACATGATTCCAAATGCATGGATCATAACACATATAAGACTCAATTTACACGAGTACCAGATACAATTCTACTGGGAAAAACTAAATATTACACAATTTCTGTCAAGTCAATCGAAACTCGGACTTGGTAGAGGAAGTATTTTTCATTCAGAGAGTTGCTCAGTCTTCTGGATTCAGAACTACCCAAAAAAAGCAGGGAGCTCTTCGATTAGACATTGAAGCAACCTCATGGCTCTTCAAAGACAACTGTGAAAGATCTGTGACTGCGGCTCCTTGCAAGCCCATTCTCCTTTCCTTCTCAATATTCCCAGCCTTTAACAGGATGAATGTGTCAGACAGATTAAAAAAAAAATCAACCAGTTTCAATTTACTGGTCAAACAACAGATTTGGACAATACCTCTTCATAAAACCATTAGAATCAAGCAGCTCTCATGTTCCCAAGGCACAGATGACCTGCCCTCTTTGTTATGTTGATGTTTAGATACCAGGAAAAACCCCATTCTACAAAGATACCATGCATGTAAAAAGGAACAGTGGTAAGCATACCAAATAAAGTTCTATAACAGCTGGCTTCAGACACAGCATAACAGATACCAGCTATGATAACTTAATGGATAATTTTATTAGACATTCTCAAGCTTTTGCAGACAGAAGCATCACCAAAAATTCATTTTTAGACCCAAGACCCCCATTAGGATCAGGTTAATTTCTATCAGCAGAATTCTTCAAATTATCTCAGTAGTTTAACAGATAATCTGTTACACAACCTCTTAAGTGTGTATGTGGACTAGCGATCCTCATATATTAGAGTACATAAAACACTACTCCTCCATAAACCTGTTCTGAGAAGAAACATTTCCACTTTAAATTTAGTGTTTTATATAGTAAATTCAAGAGACTCGGAAGCTGACAAGGTCGGGTGGTCCATTTCAGAGCTACACTGCAGTGTGGGAACACAAGCAGAGGAAAGCTAAACCACAATGTTTAAAATCCAAACTGATTCTAGTGAGGATACATTTAGTTCAGACACTGAGCAGCAGGAGCCTTTAGTTCAATTTTCATTCATCAGTTGGATGAAGTTAAAACTATGCTGTTAAATCCAGTAACAGAGAGGAAAAATGTCATACAAAACAAAACATAAAAAAAGCAAAATTAGCAAACTTCAAACTACTTACTTTCCCCTCCATGAATGTTTTGTTGTGTAGAAACAAGCAAGATCTCTGTTTTCTCTAATTATATTCATTCTGCGCCAAGACCTGAAAACAAAGGAGACATCCTGTTAGCACTCAGGATTCTTACTCAAAACTAAAGTTCACGATTCATGTATATGCTTCAAGACAAAAAGACTTTGTTTTTAAACTTATGTTTATCAAACAATACATGGACCAAGTTGCACAAGAATTATTAGTTTCTTCACTGCACTTGTTAAATAGCTACTCCTTAACAGTACCAGGTTCCAGTAAGTTATGCCACATCTGCCATATTACAACCACTCTACTTTCACTGCACCTTTGCATATTCAAATTCAAGTATATTTTATGTCATCTCAAAAATGCTTTATTCTCAAAAATCATATGATATAAAATTATTTTAGTAGCTCCACCTTTAACTCCAGCTAAACCAAAGTCCTACTGCAATTCTGAAATAAACAGTAAGGAGATACCTGGATACATAGAACTGTTTGTTTTCCAGTCTGAATCACAACTTGAGGTTGAGAAACTTACTTACTGGCTAAGCATTATGATTAAAGAGCTGACTAAGTATCATTCCTATGCTGTAAAAGTTTAAGCAATCTCACCACTAACATTCTGATATGCTTATTTCACACAGAGGGAATATCTATTCCATAAACACATACACAGAGGAATTTAGTGAAACTTGCCTACAATTGCTTGAGTAGATCATTGCTTTAGGAGCTGCTAAGTTCTAAGGAATGCTTCTAAACACTACTATTTTCAATGCCTGAAACAAATGCATGTTGACTAGTTAGGAAATTAATCTCCCTTTCACTTCACTATGCTGTTACTGCATGTACAAAGAACTTAAGTAGACATTCCCTGATTACGTACAAAAGTGAAGTTGTCACTCTCCATTTACTGCTACAGCATTAGCTTTATCTTCAAATGTGTTAAATCAGGCTTCCCCGTAACTGATTAAAGACTGGTACTACTCTCAGGTTAACACCAATAACACAGTGCCATCCCCAAAACATCACACACTAGCACTGCTTTGCAAGAACACAGCTTGCCTGAAGCAACTTTCAAGCAACCCAACCCCACTGAAAGTTAAATAACAACCCATTATTTTTTTACATTCAGCTAACTCTGCTTGACTTGGCAAAGGAAAGTATCTTATTTTGAGATGGAATGGATGACCTGCAACATTAGCTTATTGCTAATTTCTATCCTCTATGACTTCAGGTTATTTTCTTTCTAAGCAAAGGCTGTAGCAGTTATGGAGTCATAAGCATGAAGAATGGATAACCTGCTCAAAATGAACTCTAGAATTCCTTCCCTCAGGTGAAGAACCAGCACAATCATCACTACCTACTGAAGAAAACTTGAGGTACTGCCTCTGGGAAGAGAGAAGAGCCATATTTACATGTTTCAATGACTCAGTCTTCGAATCAAATCTTCAAAGTTAATATTCCAATTACTCGTGGCAAGTTAAATTCTCTAAAGCCAGTTTTTGGAAACAAAGTTTTATGAGGAGCAGGATATTCAACAGCATTATTGCTACTGACATCATCTACCTGGACCTGTGCATTTGACACCGTCCTGCCTGACATGCTTGCCCCTAAACTGAAATAACACAGATTTGATAGATGAACCACCCAGTGGACAGGGAATTGTCTGGAGGGCTGCACTCAAGCAGTTGCAGTCAATGGCTCAGTGTTGAAGTGGAGATAGCAACAAGTGGCACTCCTCAGGGGTCAAGATTGAGACCGGACTGTGTTAACACCTTTGTCAGGGATATGGACAGTGGACTCTCTGCAAGTTTGTTGATGACACCAAGCAGTCTGGTGCAATCAACAGGCAGGAGGGAAGGGATGACATCTAAAGGGACTCTGACACGTGCAAGAGGTGGGTCCGTGCCAACCTTGCAAAGTTCAACAAGGCCACATGCAAGACCCTGCAGCTGGGCTGGGCCATCCCAAGCACAAATACAAGCTTGGTGGAGAATGCCTTGAAAGCAGTCCTGAGGAAGATTTGGGGGTGCTGGTTGACGAGAAATTTGACACAACCCGGCAATGTGTGCTCATAGCCCAGAACCACATTCTGAGCTGCATCAAACAAAAAATGGACAGCAGGCCAATGGAGATTATTCTTCCACTCAGCTCTGGTCTTGTGAGACCACATCTGCAGTACTGTGTCCAGCACTGGGGCTCCCAACATAAGAAGGACCTGGTCCACTCCTTTTGGAGTGAATCTAGCAGAAAGCCACAAATATGGCCAGGGAGGGAGCTGGAGCATGTCTTCTATGGAGACAGGCTGAGACGTGGGGTTGCACAGCCTGGAGAAAAAGCAGCTCCAGGGAGAACTCAGAGCAGCCTTTCAGTACGTAATGGGACCTACAAAAAAGCCAGAGAGGGCTTTGGGCATGTAGTGACAGGACAGAGTGACAGCTTTAAACTGAAAGAGGGGAGGGTTAGGTTAGATGTTAGGATTAAATTCTTTATTGTGAGGATGGTGAGGCACTGGAACAGGTTGCCCAGAGAAGTTCTGGACACTCATTACACCAGCCCTGGAAGTGCTCCAGGCCAGGCTGGACGGGGCTTTGAGCAACTTGGTCAAGCAAAAAGTGTTCCTGCCCATTGCAGCGAGGTTGGAACTAGATGATCTTTAAGGTCCTTTCCAACCTAAGGCATTCTATGATTACTCTTGAAGTTCTCTATTTTGCTTGGTTTAAGAACTATTATTATTATTACCATGGATAAGAATCAAAACAGTACGCTCTATCCAGACTACATGGATCTTACTGTACAGTAGCACACTTTAGACCTGGTAATTTTGTTTTAAAGTTATCTTTCAGAACAACATACCATATACTCAATCTTCATGCCTCTCTTTCAAAGCCATTTTCTTGACATTGACTAAAGTATTAGTAAAAATAAAGTAAGAGGCTTATAACAAGACTAGCTCCACTAAGTACAAGATTAAAAGATCTATTTATCTGTAATTCCAGTTTCACCAATACCAGACTTCTCTGACCAGCTCTATTAGGTCTCCCAGACCTGAACACCACTTGCTCTAGAGTATTTAAAGCAAGATATTCTCAAGGTTGCAAATATCTACTCCTAATAACACATAACCAAAAAACATTCATTTATGAGCTACCAACAGCTTCTAGCAATTTTAACACCAGCATCTAACTAGAATCAGGATACTGATGTATGAAGTATTGTACCTGAAGTGCAAGTGACAAATTCACCAGACTGCTTTTTAGTTTAGACAAAACTCACTAAAATCTATTCCCTTTGATGCTTTACTCACTGTGCTTCTGGACAGTGATTGCAACTGCCCCTCTCACAGGGGCAATATATGCCCAAGTCTAGTAACAATTAATTCTTGTACACATTTTCCAGCAGTTTAACAGACAGTAAAGGCTAACAATAGCCTACTGTTCTGAGCTTTCTGAGCTGCCGTGGTAAAGCCCAGCAATTATTTACTGGTTGTTTTGATTCCACAGTAAGAATAATATGAAAAAAAATAGTTCATACCAAAGACAAAGATATTTTAGAAGAAACCAAGAATTTCCTCTTCCTTCACTTATTCCAGCAGAACCAGTGTGGTATCCCTCCTGTACAGTGTGATACACTGTAATTTTAGCACCTAGGACAGTATAACCATTGACTTTGCAGAACACATGAGGCTTTACCATTAATCAAGTTTAGCCTTATTGCCAGTGTAAGTTATAATGGTCTGCTTAGTTATATATTAATTTCCTAAAATAAGACAACATTCTTTTCACTTTTACTTCTTCTTCCTGCATTCAACAGACCTTTAAAAAGTTGACTGACTTAACACAAAAATTGAGTGAAATTTGTTATCTCACTCATAAGAGCATCCAGGACAATAAGGCACACTAACCTGAGCAATCATCTTAATGTTCTGGAGTACCTAGGAGTAGAGAAGTCACAGCTTCAAATGTTATTTTGAATACTTCACAGCACAACTCCTGGATATCCCCTAATGATGGTCTTCTAAGGTTTGATACTAGAGAAACACCCAGTTGTTCTATATCCACTGGAGCAGAGGCAAAAACTACTTTGAAAGTAGCAGTTTCTAAACATGATTTTCTGAATGTAGAAATGCAGACTGTAGTCAAATAATCCAAAGATTCTGCAGGCAAAGTATTGCCTACAACTTGCAACTTTTTTTGGGAGTCTAACTAAAGCACTCTCCAAAATATCCCCTGGATATTTTAATCAGCTTTTACACAGGACTGAAGTTCAACAATACTTTCCTATTTGGTCCCTGTAGTACTGTAAATAGCAGTGAAACAGCTTTAGGGGAAGAGCTGAAACCACATTTTTGAGTGCCTCATGTACCAGAAATAGCAACCCTTTAAACTAAAGGGCCTGAGCTGCTTCCAGGACTCCCCCTGCCTCAGAGTTTAAGCTACACAGAATCATAGAATAGTTTTGAGTTGAAAAAGACCTTTACACAACCTATATTCAACTTGCATGCACTTCTCACTTTTCCAGGATTTCACATTCTTTAGACAAAACTACCATCTGGGAAAACAATCTATTTCAGGAAACCGAGACAAGTCAATCTCAAACCAGCACTTGTGGACTCAGAAGAAAAACTGTGACCTTGCAGACATCAAAGCAATATGCACAGCTGTAATTACACATAAGTTTCCTTCAATTTATTACATAAAGTCAGAAGCTGGGACATGGGCTCAAAGTTCAGTGCAGAATTCACATTGACTTTTTTCTTGATTATATTATTTCTCTATTATTACAAAGCCTCAATATCTTTCTTAAACGAAGGTTTAACAAGGTAGTATTCAGAGCCCCACACAGGATTATTATTCTGTTCCACTGCAGGGAGGAGTAAAATAAATGCTGATAAGAAACTGAAGTTTCTTGGGCAAAAGAGGAAGAGAAATGCAGAGAAGATGTGATTTTGTTTTAAAAACTTATTCCAGCATGGCTGAATACTAGTTAGAGTTCCTGGAAAGTCTTTACTACACAGAGACAGATACTCATAGCAACCTCAAGAGTGACTTTTCCGAGAGAGAGAAGACATATTATGAGCATAAAAACAGGGACCAACTGGAAAGAAATGAGAGAAAAGCACTAAAAAACCCTAAGGTTCTACATACCTGCCTGCTAGCTTAAAGGTCTGGAGCCTGATTCCCAGTCATCTACACCTGTGTAGCTTTAAAGCCATTATTTAAATAATAAGTGAGTTTTCCTGCACTGAAATGTTTTAGCTAAGTTTCAGACTCCTCTTTCATCGCTGTGGTCACTAAGTGGCAGAGTTTTCCCTTCAGACAGATTCTTTCTAACAAGCATTAATTTTTCCTCTTCCTTGAACAATACTCTTCTCCTAAAGTACTACAGCCTAATTAACTGTGGAAACAGATTTCATCTGTAGTGTGGGAACTCTCAGTCCTTTTTGTAAGAGGGGAAGGAGATAAGGTCCACCAGATCCTTGGAAGAAACTACATGTCACCTGCCTCAGTGACAGCAGCAATCCCACCTTCAGTGGCCCAGGACAGAAGCAGGCTGAGAATTTCAGCCTTACTACTACCATAAAGGATGGTGACAACATTGGAGTCCATCCTCCAGGCGACCTCACTGAGAACCAGTGTTGAGGATAAGAAAAAGTGTGGAAGATTCTGGTTTTCTTTTAAATTTATATTAGCATTCTGCTTCACCAGTGAACCAATCTGATTCACCAGACACTAGACAGGTGAGTATCAGAGCAAAAGTATATACTCACTAAGGAAAGGAAGAAAAAAAAACAGTGTTCCTTTCAGTCATAGTTTAGAAATCCTGTCATATTTCCTCAGAATAATGTTCTGTTTTATTAGTGAAGCAAGAGAGTTGTTCATTTTTTTTTTGACACAAGAATAGCTTTTTGGAAGCAAATCAGGAAGCAGTTGAAAGTTAACACTTCAAGATATGGTTGAATGCCAGCAGAAGCAGAAGAATTATTAAGTCAGTAAGTTTCACTTACTGAGCTTCAAACAAGTCAAAAGCAAAGTGACCTCCACAGTACGAAAAACACATCTGGCTTTAAAGACCAAGCCTCAGCATATCACTTAAAATCTGGAAATAAAAAGTGATTCAGTCCCTCAGGAGAAGTATGTGTTTGGAAACTCTGAAAAATGCCTCATGACACCCAGAGGAGCAAGCAATACATACAAAATAAATATTTTAAAAAATGTGTTCCAAGAAGGCTAAAATACAAGGTTAAAGTTCCTGGAAAGTTTATACCACACAGGGACAGAAATGCAACTCTGTCTCCAAACACTCAGATATTTGCTGCAAGTGGAAAAAAATGTCAGTAATAATAGAAAGGCGCCAGTAACTTCTAGTTAAGCGTTCTGGTACTTGGCTGTCTATAGTAGGCAGAAATTAGACCAAGCTGCATATCTATGAATCGAAACAGGTTAGAGCCAAGCATAATTTTCACATCTACAATACTGGTCCTGTTGTTTTGATTTTATTAATCACACTGTTCATAAAGTATCTTCCTAAATCAATCCTAAAATTAAATTCATGTCACTAGTAGTCCCTTCAACAGCCTCCTCCTTTTCAACAGACCCCACTACATGCAAGTAGCCAATTCAGACAAATCTAATAATCAACAAAAAAAGTCTTGAGCTTCAGAGAACATAAATTCTAAAACAAGGAATATTTTCTGAAATGCAGTATTATCTAACCAGCGCTAAGTAACACGAAACAAAGCAGTTATCTACTCAATTTCATCTACTCCAACCATCACGAATCTTATTCATGAAAGAGCACAGGAGAAAAAAGGAAAATACATTTCAAATTACATTAACTTCAAAAGCAGCCACACAGCAAAGATTAAGTGCATTCACAGGAAGTCTCTGAATAAACTTCTAGGCCTATGTTTCCCCCCAAGCAGAATGCTCAAACTCTCCCTCAGCTTGAAAGCATCAAGCTGAAAAGAGAAAAAAGACCTCTCCCTCCCAAACTGAAGTGCTAAAACAATATTTTTATGGCTCAGAACTCAGCCCTCAGTAGAGGCACCGCTATGAAGGCACAAGCTTCACACTACCTGACAGGAAAATCTGTCCCAAAGACTGCTGGCAGCTCACCGCAGACAGAAAATCATCCAATATGACTACTTGTTTTGACTTTCAGAAAACAAAAAGCAAGCTAAAAGCATGCATGGAAGAAAATCAAATGCTTGTGGAAAAATAAGAGCATTAAGGGTAGATTTTCTGAAAAGTGCATCTATTCTGCTCATGCTCTTCAGGCATACTGTTAGCATTCAAAAAATAAATAAAATTTCTTCTCTATGAGAGCATATCTCCACCACATCTCTTCCACTCTTCATAAATTATTCCCCAAAGCATCTCCTGACGGGTATATTTTGATCTGAGGGCAGGAGGAGGAAAACAATGGTTTTTTTCCTAATGGACACATCAATACTCTTCTAAGAAAGAGGACAAATTCTGCCTGGAGGCTACAGAAGCCGCATCAGGTGCGGGGCACGCCGAGCGAAGCACCGGGCTTGGCTGAGGCTGGGGAACAACCCCAGCCCTCTCCCCTACTCGGATACAGGAAGCGAAGGGCTGCGTGCGGCTGGTGACAGGTACCACGCTGGGGACGACGGACGCCGCCTCACAGCCCCAAGCCCCTCACGACTGGGGCAGGAGAGGGGCTGTGCCGGCGGCAGCATCAACCCCCGGGCGGCAGAGGGAGCGCTGCCCCAGCCCCGACCCCGCTCCCCACACAGCCCCGCGGGCCGGGCGCGCCCCCCGCCCCCCCACCCGGCCCCCCGC
>VWZV01014993.1:142060-161588 GCA_013397155.1 Irena cyanogastra
CCCCCTCACCTCCCCCGCCGCTGGGATTTACCTGGCCGGGGAGCCCGCGCTGCCCGGACCTGCCCCCACCAGCAATGCGCTTTCCCGGCGATAAGGGAGAAGGGGCCCTGAGCGGAGCTCTCACCCCTCACCCTCCGGCCGGCCGGGCGGGCGGCAGCCGCTATACCGCTCCCGCTGCCTCAGAGCCTGGCGCTGGAGGCCGCCATCTTAGCTCGGGCAGCGAGACCGCCCCCTCGGCGCAGCCGCCGTGCGGCCCGGGGCCGTCACGGGACGCGGTCACCTGATGTGCTCCGCGCTGCCTCCCCCTTCCCGCCGCCCTCCCTTGCTCCTTCCTTCCTTCCTACCCTCGCCCCTTGCCCTGCCCTGCCCTGCCTTGTTCTGCCGGGAACCGGCATGGTTCCCTGCGCAGGCGCCGCGCTGCCGGGGTGCAAAGTCCCCGCCGCGCTCCTCTTGCGCGTCGCCTCAGGGCTGTCAGTGACCGGTGCGCTCCTGCCCGAGCGTCTCCAGGCCGTGAAAGGCGCGTTGAACAGTTAAAAAGCCAGAGCACGCTGTTTAATTGTGCACATTACTTACGTGACTGTAAAAGCGATGTTAAAATGCCACATTAAGGCTGCGGAGACTGAATCACTGGTTTATGTGGTTGGCTAACCACCCTCCAGATTTGTTACGGGACTCTTAAGCTCTCCGTCAACTCAACTTCCCCATATTCTGTACCAGATATAAGATTTCCAAAAAATGTTGTAAACTACGGCAGCATTTTAACACGAGCTCCTTAAAATGCCTACTGATGGGCATAAATATTTTGAATATTTTTAAATATGACTTGCTTTAGAATACTATGGTCTTTCCCTTAAAGCGGTGGCATTAAAGTCTGCAGATGAAGAGAGAAATGAGGAAATATCTGTAAGTGGAACTAACTGCCTTGGCGAAAAATACCAAAACCACAGGTGTTAAATTTTTTTAGTATCTTTTTCATCATCATCTCTTAAGAAACAGCATGTAGCTGAGTCAGGGGAGGTTCAGGATGGATATCAGGAGAAAGATTTTCACCCAGAGGGTGGTTGGGCACTGAACAGGCTCCCCAGGGGAGTGGTCACAGCACCAGCCTGACAGAGTTCAGGAAGCTTTTGTACAATCCTCTCAGGCACATGGCGTGACTGTTGGGGTGTCCCGTGCAGGGCTGAGAGTTGGACTCAATGATCCTTGTGGGTCCCTTCCAACTCGGGATATTCTGTGATTCTATGATAAACTATCTGTCTTATATTTTGCTTGAGCTATTTAAATACTAGTCAGTCATTCTTCTGATAAATCTAGTCCTCTGAATCTGGGGCACTATGATAAAAGAGCACTGATGGGAAAATAACATTACTTTGGGGAAGCCGATAAATTGCTTTTGGTTACAGAACTTCAAGGGAGGAAAAAAAAGATACAATGTTTTATTAACGTACTAGGAATTGTAGGAATCTAATTTCAGAGGGAGATCATATGGTTCAGAAGAGTTTCTTTGAGTGCATGGAAGAGTTTTTGGACAAGTTTGGAGTAGTTTCTGGTTTTGTTGATTAGTTGGCTCAGAGGGTTTTTGGTTCAGGGGGTGTTGATTTTGTTTCAGTACTTATTTTACTTTGTTAATATAGGTAGGTAAAATACATCAAGTAAAGCAACAGCTTGTTAGCTGTTTATTACTCAGGAACAAAGATGACATTTGCATAATGAAATTGATGCAACAAAGTTTTCATGGATGGATTTTAATCAGACAGATTATATTTCAGTATATTTATTCAGCCAGTATTTCAGTAACTGTGTTTTCCGCTATTTTTGGACATGCTTTTGCATAAGTAGTGGTATTAGCTTTGGATCAAATGCAAACAACTGAGAAAAAGGAAAGGAGGACTCAGATTAAGATAGAGAAAATCTGAGAGATAGTGAAATAATAATTTTGAAATTATTCAGAGAAAAAGCGAACAAGGAAAGTGTGTTTAGCAGTTCTGACAGGAAGTTATGAAAAGGGTATTGTACAACATGGTACAATATCTTTCAGAAATTAAAGTAGGCCAGGATTTCATTACTGTCTAACTGTAAAATATGTGTGAAGTTACCTTGTGTGCAGAAAAAAGCATTCTAGTTTGCTCGGTCATTTTTTCTAGTGAGATGATACTACTGGATATTTTTAGAGATCGGATCTCGTTTTTCTGTTTAACCAAAGGTTTGCGAAAATACTGGAATACAAAAATTGTATTTTTAACACCTCAAATTTAAAAGTTTGCTGTTTTAATTTAAAAAGAAAGCGAACAAAGTCCTCAGTCCATTAATGTCAATGGCAGTTTTGTTATTACCTGTGTCTGACACAGGTAGTGCTTTGCCCTTAGTTTTCCCAGTCACTTACAGAGTCAGAAATCATATCAGAGCCATTCTCATTATCAAAATAACAGTAGCAAAACACAAGTTTGATGCCTTCTTGAAAGATAAAATGTTACATTGCTTCAATCCACTTTGGAGAGGCAAACTCACATTCAGTTCTTCCAGATCTTTACCTGAAGTACTGCAAATGTCAGTCTGACCTTGTCCATTTAAATATTTCCATTTGCAAAAGAGTTCAGGCCTTCTCCAGGCTAGAAAGCAAGGTCTCTCCTTACCATCCAATTATTGAAATCTGGAAGGAATGAAGAGTTCTAGTCCACCACTAAATAATTAATAGTCCACTGGCTATTTCTGTGGTCCTACTCTGAAAGACTGTGGTTTAGGATGTCTGAATTCTTCAAGCAAGCTACAGCACAGGTACTGTAGAGCTAATGCTAAGATTCTCTGCAGCAACAGTAAATATTATGATTGTAAATACAACCTATAATAGCAGAGATTACTTTTAAGACAAATATTGCGGTTTATAGCAATAAAAAAGAACAAGTTTCTACCTAGCCTGCAAGCAGCAAGCAATGGACAAATTGACTTCCCTTCCTAGTACTGTCTCTAATGGTAGGGCAGAATTTTGGGTCATCTGTTTGGACGAATGAGAGATTTTTACAGCCTTCCTTGTCTTAGAAGAAGATAAGTTCCTGCTAGAGCTGAGAATAGTTACTTTACTGTCTTACTTAACTTCCAGTGTTGAAGGCTGCAGGACCATCCACTCTACAGTCAACTACTGCTTTTCTGCCATGAAGTAATGGAGATCTATCCAGTCCTTAAAGACTGGATCTAAGAGGTACACCACAGCTTAGTATGAATTTAGGATAACTAACAGAAAATATGCTTAATAATTGTAATTTTTAGATGACCAAATAAAAAGAACAGTAATCCTTGATGACTAATTATATTACTTGACTGAGAAGGGATAACAGAAAAAATTTGAAAGGGGGAAGTAAATGTAAAAGTTCCACATAAATCTAATTAAGTAACATGCCTTTGGAAACCTCTGTCCTGCATCTTGTCTCTTTTACTGCAGAATTGTTGTAAATGGCAAAATGCAGGTTGCACAGAGGGCCTTCTGGAAATCAGGCCCACATTCCTGCATCAGTCTTCGTTCTATTCTTTGTTATCCCAATGATGCATTAAGACTATGCTGACAGTCTGCCAGCTGTTCAAGGCTCACATCAAATTTTTATGTATCTTGACATATTTTGTCTAAAAATAAGTGCAGATAATAACGATAATTCATCTTCTCTGTGACATTAATTAACAGGTAACTTTTGGATGCTCTCCATTAATAATTCTATATTTCCTGATAGACTCGTTAAATGATGACTTGTTTGTTATCTTAGCTAATGGCTTAATAATAGCTGTAGCATAAACTAATTAACTTTGTGATAAATTTTGGTAAATAATTAATAAGTATTTTCAATACAGTGATGCATGCCAATCTGTATTCATATTCATAGCATTCCTCCAATAACTCCTCTTCTGTTTGGATTATCCTTTCATTTTGGCATTGGCCTATGCAGTAAATACTCACATATTAACTTTTGAGCTCTTGATCCATCTATACCCTTTTATAACCTGGTCTTTTTGGTGTGTCTTTTGAAGATAATCTACAAATTATCTTTTAACTCTTTTACCTTCCAATAGATAAGTTCCAATATTAGTTGCAATTCAGTCTTAGTAGTTTATGTGGGTACATCTGGTGTAAGAAAAGCGAATATATCCGATTTGCTTAAAATCTCAGATGTCATTCATAGTAGAAAGAATCTTTTCATGGAACTAAATAGCGATGCACAATGATGTAACAGTTCCTAATTAAATTGCACTGTTTAAAAAAAGTGTGGTTGTATTTTTTCAAAGGAAAATGTAAAGGAGAAATATATTGTTTATTGCATGTAAAACAAAATAGCAAACCAATTAATAGAGTAAGTCTTTAACTACCTTCTCTTTTGACTGCATTTAGTCAGGCTGTTGAAAAAAAATCTGTACATATATGTTCAGTGAAAACCTTGATAAAATGACAATGAAAATTCCCACATACTTAGTTCATCTTGGGAATGCTTCATCTTAGCATTACAAGGCTGCTTAAGTTAAACTGTTTTCTGAAATATCTGACTCCTGAGGACCATTTTGTGATAAAAGGTACTGTGGATGTCCCAGGTGATATTTCTTCCCACTGTTGACACACAGCCCATGCAGGGATGCGCCCTCAAACACAAAGAGGCATTGCAGAAGGAGCAGACTGTGAGAAAGGTGAGAGCCTGTGCAAAGAAGAAATTGGAGTTCTGGAAGAGCAGAACTGGCCAGCGTGGTAGGAGTGGGTTTTGCACATGGAACTCATAGAATGGATAAACATCTTGAACAACTGAGAGAGAAGGAGAGTAATCAGTCAATTTCTGCAGGCTAGACCTGAGAACTGGGAAGATAGGAAGAGCTGTGAGGCTATCATTTTTGAAAATTTTACTGTGAACAGAAGAAGTACTTATGTAGGGAGGACTTTTTCTCAAGAAAACTGATACAGGCAGCTCACAGAAGAGGGGAAACAAAAGGAGAAGAAATACCTAAATCTGGCCTAGCAAAACACTGTTAATGATACAAGTAGCTGAGAAGAAAGACTGGGAATGTCTAGGAAGGAGACAGGGATTGATCTGAGGAATAAAGTTGAATCAACATGAGATGATAGGAAGAATCAAATGTAGAAGCAAGGAGTGGGAGAAAGGGCTTAGCAGAGCAACAGGCTGCAAAAGGACAAAAGAGGCAGTACCCACAACAGTCTGCTACACTAGAAACCACAGTTTTTCCAGGATAATTCAGGCTGGGTAACGTAATGCCCATGGGTATTTGACATCCTCTCTAGTGGGTCTCAACTTAATTCTGTTGTTAGTTATTCTTAATACCAACCAGAGATCTGTGTTGCAGATCTAGATGTGGTATATGATATAAACCCACATCCTAACTATGTGGATTTTAAAAATAAACCTAGAGAATTATGCATTTACATACATAAATAACTATGCAGTATTGACATTGTAAACCCAGAAGTCTTTTAGAGTTAAAAAATTCCGGAAGATTAGGATTGCCTTTGCAAATAATTGCATGCTTGTGTATAATTTTTATCCATGGGAACTTTGCCTTATTCACTCCACAAGATGAAAGGACTCATTGAATCCACATGGATGCTGTGCTGTGTTCTATTCACATTGCTCAGTTTGTTGGCCCAAGATTTATTTAGTGTACACTATACCAGCTCTATTATTCAAGCTTCAGAATATTCAGGCTTACTGATTTCCATATTGGCATTTCTGTGACATTGTTCAGTACACTGAGTGCTCCAGGAACACGAATTAATTTATTTTCTCAACATCCTTCTGCTTCTAGTATTTGACTAGTTGGAAGTACATTAATGTTTCTTTTTCTGTATAGTCCTGTGTATAATTTTCAAGTATCGTAACACAACCTTTAAAGATAACATTTTTTAGCAAAAGCACACTTCTATTTAAAAAAAATAGCTATTTGATCTCTCCCTGTCTCTTTTTATAGACGTGAGAACAAAAACAGATGACAGTGTACCTTGCAGGCTTATTCAATGTATCGATCTGTTTTACAGTGTGACATGTCAACTTTTACATGTCTTACCTATTTTAGTATGTGCTTCTGTCTTATAAAATTCACATACTTAAGACATTGCATTGTAAAATTCATTGTCAGTTTATGTATTAAAAGTTGATTTTTGTGGGAAGTTAAATTTAAATGCTAGTCCTGGAGTAGGAATGCTATTAATTTGAGAAACTGGATATTGACAGAGTGGCTGAAATTTATATTCAGCAATTAGGGTAACAAAAAATAAAAATTAAAAAAAAAGTTTAAAAAAATTATTTTGAACACTGAAGTATTTCAGGAGCACAGTGAATTAATGGGACAGTAGGAAAATTCAGTCACAGGAATTTTTTGGTTGAACTACTCAGAATCACAGGGAGATTCCCACAGTGCAGGTATTTAAATTTGGTCATCCAAACCAAAAGGGCCTTTGAAAACCAAGCAACAGGTTCCTGTTGCTTACACAATACAGTTTTCATCAGCAAGAGTTATGAAGGAGTCACTTATATATTCTTGACTCATCACTGCAGCCTGTGGAACAATAGGGGAAAAGTAAGTACTAATTCTTCGATTCTCTAGCCTAGGGTCAAATCCCAGAAGTAGAAATAAGTGAGATTATAATGCCCAATAGAAATAATTGTGGACAAAACAAGAAACAGGAATTATTAACCTTGTCCACAGTGTCTCAGATGATCCTAAAAGTCTTACTACTTTCAGAGAGCAAGAATGTTCTTGAGCATATCCAGTTTAATCAAAATTTGTTCATGAAACACAGAGAAGAATAGAGGAAATTATGATCTCATAATTTGTAGGCCAAGCCATTGAAATTATAGCCTTGTGAGAAAGAATGTAAATCAGAAAGAATATTTCATTTTTCCTTTTTTTGGTTCTTTTTTTTTTAAAGCTTCCCATAGTCCAGTAGTATGCTTTTTACCGTTTAGAATGACTGCTAGCTGAGAAATTCGTAACCGTTTATGAATGACACAGCTGCAAGGTGTTATCACAAAAACAAAAGAACATTTTATTGCCTAATAACGTTCCTGAGCTCTAATTCATGTGTGAACAGACCACTACCAATAGCAGCAGCAGCAATGAAAAGGCTTCTGGCTGAAAGATCTAAGTTGCATAATATGTGAAAGCTGTGTTGCTTTTATAACACTTTAATCTCAAGCATTATCTGTATACCCATTAGAGACCCCCCACCACAATAATAGCTTAATGCCTTATATGCATGATCCACAACTGGAACATTATTTTCATGGTGGATTTTACAAAAATGTATTTTGGTTTCATAAACATTCTAAAGTACAACAGAATGCAATTATCTGTTTGCTGGAAGACAAAAAATTCCATGTTAGTTCAAGAGCTGCTTTATTGAGCTGTGTTCAATTTCTCAAAGCATTCAGAAGTTTCATTATGAGAGTACACCAAGCACCCCTAGCTACAGCACCATAGCACAGAAAATGGGATGCCCATCACCTGCTGCTTTCCACATTTTGGATGCTGCTGCTCACTATCTAATCCTGCTCTCCAAAGAAACTGTTTACAACTATTTCAGAAGTTAGCGTAGCTTTGTGTGTATATGGTTTGTAGTATGCACATCTTATTGGCTACTTAAGCTGCTCTCTCCCCATCCCCTGTCCCTTTTTTCTGCTATGAAAAATTGGAAATTAACTATAGTGACTTTCCTTTCAGCTCACTTCAGTCAGAATGCCTAAAACTCATCAGCGATGATATTTCAGGCTATATTCCTATGTGTAGCTTTACATCTTGGTGTAACTTCCCACAGCAAAGAATGGCACACAAAGCCACCCTGTCCCTGTATGGCAGAGCTGGCATGTCACACACTGATGGCATACGGTGCATCTGATTTAACTGACATTTGAACCTGAAACTCCTGATGGAGCCAGAAAAAGCCTTGATCCTGGGAGCTGTGCATCCTCCTCGATGCAGACAGATCTCAGATCTGAGAGGTCACGTGCAATTGCCCTGGAATCCTTGACTCTGAATCTCCAAATAACGTTGTGGAGCTCATGAAGAAAAATAAAGTGATTGAACCCACAGAGATGGGTTGTATTCCTTATAGGCATATTCTCACCTTTATTGTACAGAGGCAAGAGGTCTCATCATTTATGTGAGAAATGTTTTGAGCTCTCTGTGCAACATCAGTGATCACTGGTGCTGGTCTGAAGGAGGGTGGGGAATTTTCCTAGGCAGCACACCCTCTCCTTGGAAGAAGGCTCAGAAGAGATGGGCACAGGTGCTTGTAAAGCTTGAGTTATGAGCTATTTAGAGCGATAATCAGATTACATCCACATTAACAAC
Organism: Irena cyanogastra; assembly: GCA_013397155.1. Classification (NCBI taxonomy): domain Eukaryota; kingdom Metazoa; phylum Chordata; class Aves; order Passeriformes; family Irenidae; genus Irena; species Irena cyanogastra. The sequence continues at coordinate 150,392 of VWZV01014993.1, forward strand.
AGAAGGAGGGTGTAGCATATTCTGCAGTAATGCTAAACTGCATTGCAAACCATGGACATAGAGAAGCTGATACTTTGCCTTTCTCCCGTTATTGAATGACAGCTACCATGTAAGATTGCCGGACACAGTGAGTCATAAAAAGAGCATCAGTCAGCATGATTTTCAAGTCTTTCCCATTTCCTGTAATAAGCAGAAGCAGTACTTTGGAAATCTCTGTTTTCTTTTGAGTTGGTAGATATTTTTTCTCAGATTGTTACAGTTTCACCTTCATTTCCCTCATGCTGTTGCTGGTTTCATTTTTCTCATTTTGACCAAATCATTGAGTCCCTTACCAATTTCTCAGTCTTGCAAGGATGCTGGTATTTTAGATTCTGGTGATGACGAAGTATTTCACCCTTAATATCCAGATCACTGGGTCATTTGGCTGAATTAATTGAAACAGAAGTAGATGAATGTGAGAAAGCACAAGCAGCAAGGCAGAAAGTTAACAGCAGTAAGTTAACACCCCTTCTAACATCCATTTCAGGGAGTATGTTATCCATATTATTTTCCTACTCATTTTGCTTTGCTTTGACACAGATCGTGACCATCAAGTGGTATATAAGGCATATGCTGTTGATTTTAAGCATAAGCATATGGACAGTTATGTAATCTTATTTAGTACTAGTTTGTTTTTTTGGCCAAATTCCCCTGAACTTCTGCTGTCTTATTTTTAGTGTATGGTGGCGAGGCATGTAACAAAAGAAGCTTGAATATATCCTTATTTATACCTCTTAATTTGTGGAAAATACAAATTATTATTGTACTATACTTATAAACCAGTTTTGGATTATATTAATCAGCTTTTTGATAAATTACCTAACAGTGAACTGAAATTAGCTAGTATGCTTATTGAATTAGTTGGTCAGCACCTAAGTGCTATCCACTTGAGGGGAGGGTAGACTAAGTTTAAAAATGCTTGAACTGTCCCCCAATAGGGATAATGTTATAACAGCCATGAAAAGGACCATGTTCACTATTATAAAATCACAGAATTCTTTTGTTTCTGCTTCTGGTCCAAATTGCATTTTGAGAGGAGGAATATCTTCCACTATAGGAAAGTCAAAAATAAAATTCATGAATATATAAGCCAATTTCATAATTGCTCAAGCTTTTTACTGATGGTTTTCACCCACAATCTGCAAAACAAGTGGTTTGTTAGCAAAAAAGGCACTGAGCTTTTTTTTTACTACTGATCCTGTTCAAACTGAATCTTTTTATGAAGAGGTAATTACTTGCATAACACCAGATATGGTGATTAATTATTTCAGTGTGAATCTTGCCATCTGAAGTGATTTGACCCTTACAAGAAAACTTTTCTCTACACAAATAAGATTGAAGTCAAGTAAGGTATAGAATACTCTATACAGAAATAGACTAAAACTGAATTATTAGTTTATTGTATTTCAATAAACTAAGATTTTGGTAGTCATTAAGAGAAAATGAAGCATTAAATTAATTTATTTGCTGTTCTTTTCTTATGTAAAAGTGACTAGCAGTTATGTCTTTTAATAAAATTTGGTACACCCAGTTTTTTAGGAAAACTAATATAGCTTTTGACAGAAGCACAAAGTGATGACTTGGCACATGGCAGACAAAGGACAAACTGTTCAGTTGTGGCCCTAAATTTATTTTAGTTCAACCAGTAAACAGGGACACAGCATGGACTTTGCTGATTAAAAGCAGAATTAAAAAGCCTGAAGCTGCATTTGACAGTGTTCCAATTTGTAACCAGCTCAACACGTGGGATTCTGTTTCTCTTTACTTTGTGGCTTCCTGCATCCCTATGCAGAATATTACTGTTTCATTGTGGGATTGTATATTTTCTTCCTTCTAGGAGAATTTATTTCTTCTTCTCGATTTCTTAGAGAGACTTAATACCCCCCTGCCCAAAATCCAAGGTATTTGCAACTTACCATATTATTCCTTATTTCACTGCTCCTGCCTTTACCATCTAGGAGGACCTACCTCTTCCAGCCTTTGCTTAGGTGAGTGCTCTCAGCGTGAGGACTCAGAGTCAGTGGGACTATTCATGTGTGATGAGTAATCCCACAGGTGAGGATTTCCAGGAGGTGGCTTCAAGGCAAGCATTTTGCATATCTTCACATTTCCTTTGCTATTTTTATCTCGTATGTACCGTTGTGTGTCTCTTCTTCATGTCTTGTCTGAATGGGCTTCAAGCAGAATTGCTCTGTACTGCAGGAGGCAACACAAAGTTAGTAATCAATTTCTGATCATTAACTTCATCTACCTCAAGGAGCACCTTTTAAAAATGTGAATACTACTATTAAAAGCAGTATAAATCTATTACAACAATAAATTTGCTTGCAGTGTATCACTGTTTTTGTACTTACATTAGTACAAGGTTTTGAAGGAGAATTTGGAAGTGGGAATTTCCTTGCAAATAATTATTTCTCAAATTACTGGTTTTATCCATTAATAGCTTGGGGTTTTAAAATTTTTACGTTGTAGATTTTCCCAGAATTAAAAATATACAAAGTTTCAAACTTGCTAGGCCTTAAACATCTGTTTCTAGAACAATTATGTCTTTCTTGGGTTTCAATAGAAAGCTTGTATCTATGTGTGGCAACAGCATCGGACTTCAGATAAAGTGTTGAAAAATCTCCAGCTGAAATTCCCAGTGTTAGACGAAGTGGCCAAATGCAATGGGTTGGATTCTTGTAATCAACAAGAGGTGAGAAAATGCTGGTGGAAAGTCTGTGGTCAGCATGGAAATTTAATATAGCAGAGGTAAGCCTGTAATCAACAGCAAACTGATCAAAGATGTTTTTCCTCTGTTCTTCCATTTAAGATGTCTGTTGTATTAGCTGGCTATGGGAATTAAGCACAGATCAAAATGAACACAGGCTAACAGAGGTCAGAAAAACAATCACTTTCTGAAGTTTTGCCATTGAATGTGACTGAATAGAAGTTCTTACTTGTGAAAAAGAAGGCTACAGGTTAATCCCTCAGCCAAGTGTAATAGTGAAGTCTGGTATTTTCTGAGCAGCAAGATCTGTTCTTTTGACACTAACTTACCTATCAACTTTCTGCATATTATCTAGAAGAAAATTGTTAATAATATCCTTTCTACTCCTTCAAAACAGAAGTTAATTCTGGAAGGGCAGGACTGTCCTTTTACCGTCCAAGATGATTTTAGCTTCAGATTCAGAAGCATCAGAGTAGGCTAGATCCCATTTAAAACAAACTTTCTTATGATTTCTTATGATTATGAAAACAGGATTTCTTAGGGTAAGTGGGAAGCTGCAAAGACTAAGATCTCGTCTAAGCAGTAGGTGGCAGACTGCTCCCAGTAATCCTTAGGAAGTTGTGACTCAGCCCTTCTTGATGCCCACGGGGCTGTAGCTAAAGGTGATGAGAAGAGAGATGTAAAGGTGGGGAGATTCCTAGGGTTCAAGCAGTCTACCTAATCTCACAGAGCATTCCAGGGATACTCGAGTCAGCATTAGCCAGGCGAGGGGATGTTGCTCTCACATGCCCTGAGTTATCAGTTCCTCGAGTAACTGTTGTGGTTATCCTGCCCTGCAGCAGCTGGGTGACCTCGATCTTGTTTTGGAGGATTTGCCACTGTTGACAGAAAGCCGGTGCTGTCATGGCTTTGACACCTCTACACAACAGTATGCCTGTAGTTTTGTCACCATTTGGAAATCCCTTTTAACTCCAGAGACCCCAAAGAGTTTTTAAATCAAAATAGAGTTTAACACATGGAGTTATATGTCTGAGGATGTCTGTGGATACACCACAGCCTCTACTGATCTCTACATACAGAAAGTAGTTTTTGAACAGTACCAATAAAACTGGGATCCAGTCTTTTGACAAAACTTTTTTTTTGTGGTTACCCTTACCTAACTGATGTTAAGGGGGAACAAATATTTTCTCTTTATAGCAGATTTTATTTTGAATTCAAATTCACCTAGAGAGGTTTTCCTAATCTTAATGTACTTAAGGATGCACCTTATGCCTTGGCTTTTGTCTCATATGTTTAATTTCAGGAGAAGCCTGTGGTGCTTACAGAAACTGCCTTCCCCGTCACACTTGTTTCTCTTGCCATTATTTTGCTGACTGTCAGCGACTCTATCTAGTGTATACTAAGACATTTCATTACCCACCTGGAACTAGGTTCTCATATCAAAGTAGAGGACTGTCCACAGACTGCTAGAAACCACACAATCCCGTGGTTGGTGAACACTTGGGGGAGCTGCCCATCCACTATGCAAAAATATTGGATCTGATATATGGAATGATTTGCTTAGCATTCATCAGATTATTTAGAACTTATTTTGTTGCCAGACAAGATTTGAAAACAAAAGAATAAAAAAAATATTTTCATACTAGGAAAGGAAATAAAAGTACAAAATAACCAAACATTATGGAATTTATATTTTTATTAAGATTATGCTAATTTTAGCTGCTTCTATATTTAAGCTAACTCTTGAGGCTGATCCTTTAGGCTCTGCTGATGGTTAGTGGGACATCCCACGGATATGCAGAATCATAGTTTTTTTAGGTTTGCTTTCCTGCTCAGGCTGTGTTACATTTCTACTGCATGCTTTGGCTAGACTAAGATTATTCGTCTTCAAGATGATTTCTCTTCCTTTTATCTTCCTTAAAACATGATGGAATTTCTTTAGAAATCATACATGATGAAACAGATAGATTTTCTGTGTTCCTTTCCATGTGTCATGTTAGCTTGCTATCAGTTTTACATCAGTTGCTTAATGTATAAATGAAAGATTGATCTGAGAATGGGATGTTTTCCATCTATGCACAGTTCCCCTCCTTCCTCCCTCCTATGCACTCTTTCAGACACAGGGGAAATCAAGAGTGGTCTTGTCACAGTAACATTTACAAGGGCTCAGTGAACAAGTACATGGTGGAAAACAAAAACATCTCTGAGAAAAACAGAACGAGTAGCTTCAGGACCATCCCAGGCATTTCTTGACAGAAGAGCCCACTTTGAAAATTTTTGTATTTTATTATTAGAAATCTCCCAAACCCATGCCTATGACCATTCCTATGGTATTTCTAGTTTTCTTAGAATTTACTTGAAAAATATTAGAGTCTGTAACATTCTTCTGCTCTGCAATGCAGTTCTTTTAAAATCTGTCATTGTTACTTCATGATACACAGCTCTTTCTTGAATACTCAAGACCTATCATCATCAAGAGCCTCATATTAGACTTTGTTTTTTCTCCGATGACGAATATAGACTACATTTTTAAAATATGCCCTAAACCAGAGAGGTACATCATTATAAATTACATACTTAACAAGAGTCAGAGGATGTCTGCACTCTCCAAGTGGCAGCTACTTCATTGAAATAAAGAAGAAAGTTTGTTTAGAGTGCTCAGTCTGCTTTGATAAAGCAAGCTATGGTTATGAAAGTCCCCTAACATTTTGTTCAGAGTTACTTGTTTGAGGCATCAGGTGAATAAATATTAATTAATTGTACTCTGGTCTGCAATTCTGCAGGATATAGGATTCTTCTTAGGGCTCAAGTCAGGCAGTCATTAATGACAACAGCACTTCATAGTGAAAAGTGGTCTTTACAGAGGGTTGGTATTCAAACCATAGTGAAACCTCAACCAGACAACCAGACCAAGCAGCCCAGCTAGTGTTTTTTTAATAGTATTGATATTACTGAATGTATGGTCAGAAAGGGAGAGAGATAAATCAACAGAGACTATGCTTGGTGCATACACTGAGGTTCAGTGTGGTAGTTAGAATGAGAAGTCAAGGGGATTAATGGCTCATTCAGTTCACATACAAATATTTTGGTCATTAAAATATGTAAAAGTAAACTTATAGTACTCACTGTATTGTTGTCCTTCATCTCTATTCTATCAGTAAATCAGAGGTGAGAGCAAATAACTTTACAAGAGAAGACAACTGAAAAAGTGTGGTGGAGACTGGCTAACTGCAGCATTGTGTGGTTTAGTACAGCCTGTCTTTTTCAGATCCTTATTTCCAAACATTTAACTGAGTGAAGTGAAAATTAGGCCTTCATTTAGTGAAAGGAGACTTCTATGTGTTTATTTGAAGAGTATTCCAGATTACTGTGCTTTTTCATCTATATCTTCTTTTACTAAGAAAAGAGGAGTCTGTTTGTTGTGGTTAATGGATTGATAAAGCTGTCTTCCACCACCATATTACAGAGGATACAGAAGATTCTCAGTAGAGAATCTTGTAGATTCTACAAGCACTAGAACTGCTTGTATCAGTAGCAAATGATCTCATCTATATATAAGTGTAACATGCTATGTCTGAATTGTTCATTTGACTGCCCTGGAGGAGTCGGCCTGTACTGTAAAAGTATTTCTATATATAGATTCTAATAAGACAAGTGAAGAAACTGTTGTACAACAAGTACAACAGTAATTCACTAAACACATCTATTTTAATTTTAAATGTGTGTGTTTCAAAAATTCTGAACAAGGTATAGGCTTCAGATCTGCTTCAGCTCTTGCTGCTTCCCGAAGAGCAGCCAGGAGAAACTGTGAGAATGCCTAAGAATGGAAAGAATGAAGGAGCTCCACTTCCAAGAAGTACTGGCCCTGTCTTCAGACAGCTCAATAGTTGTGGGTATTACGGAATTTTGCTAGTCTGCCTGTAATTTTTGATCCAAATGCTGTCAACACTTGTCTATTAGAGAATGGAGAGCTTACATGTTTGGGCCTTAAATTACAGTTCACATTTATTCTCACCTTTCTAAAGAAAAAAGTTTGTGATCAGACTGCCTTTTACAACTTTTCTTCCCATAGTTTTAGCTTATAGGGTAGATGAGCTAGGAGAATTGCTGTGTCCTCTGAAGTCAAGGGCTCACTGTAGGAAGAGAGCAAGAGATTTAGCTGCTGTAAACAGAGCACAAAGAAATTACCTTTTTTGGACATGCACATGACTGCCGCTAAATATATACAGAGACAAAGCCAGGACAATTTCTTTTGCCTCTATCTACTTTGAACTGATAAATGGCATTATGCTGCTCTCTAAAGGTTTTTTAAAAGACCACTGGAACCTCAGTCTGCAGGATGGAAAAAATTGATAATGCACTGAGTCTCAGGAGAAAAAGTAGTGTCATTCTCTAAGAGAAGTTACAGAAATTAGCAAAACGGGACTTAGTCTTTTTAACTGTCTTCCCAACTGTACCTGATGTCCTACACATGATCTTGCAGGTCTTTCCAGTGCTCTAATCCTTTTGAAGGGGAATGTGCCTAGTCATAGAAAAGACCATGTAATGTAATAGTTCAAGTGATATGCTATTATTTCAATAGCAACTTATGTTTATCTATTCGAGTATTAATACTTGGCAATTTCTGATAAAGAAGCATTAGTGTCTAAATCAATAAAGTTAGCTGTGTGTAGGTAAGTGTCCATCTTTCATCCCTGTCTTTATAAGAAATGAAATAAGGACTACAGTAGTTTTAACTCTTCCATGCCAAGAACACAATCCTGTGCAGTATTGCTGACACTGCCTTGGCATGGATTTGTACGGGCCAAGGTTATGTGCCTAAGAATCAGCGTGTTTCTACTCTCATCATCACTCTCGAATTCCAGCACGGTAAATTATTAATATTTTAATATTCTTTGTTGAGTAGAAGTTTTAGTTGTTGTTGTTTTAGGTGGTTTTTTTTGGAAAATAATTTAGAAACATAACTCTTGTCTTTTGGGGTTTAATCCAGACTTAAGAATTTTTGGACTGAATAGATTTTTTTTTAAAATTCAAATAGAGTGCATTTGTCATTCTGCTTTCTTACCACAGCTAAGAAAATACATTACAGTGAGCAAAAATAATGTCATTTGGATCCAATGTCTCTACATTACTGGTACAAATGAACATGAGTCCTCCTGGCTGAGCAAATATTACTCTGGAAGTCAGATGCCTATTCTGTGCTGACCCACTGTGTTCAATATTCAGGCCTGTAAAAAAGAAGTTCCTGAATAAAATCAATTCAGTGAGAGGAGGTTGCTGCTGACTGAGGTGAAAAGTGCTGCATGTGCACTACTGTCTACCATAGGCACCAGAAAACCCTGCTGCAGAGCATCTAGTTGCTACTGTAATTATTGTAGAGACAGATTATGTCACTGCTAGAGGGCAAATTGAAGAGCTTCATGTCATCAACTTTATTAATATCAAAGCAGAAGTGCTTTAAAATCTGTTCTTACAGAAGCAAAAAACCTGAACATTTACTTTTGTTTGGAAATTGTAGAGGTACTGAAAGCTCCATTGTTTTTCAATAAGATAAAATGGCAAATTTGAATTGTTTCTTTAAAGTATTTTATTGCAGTGCCACAAGTGTCTTGGAGACAAGATGTTTAGTAATCACGAACAGTCTGCAGATTATACTAAGAAAATTGTAAATATGGCTGAAAAAAATAAAAAAAGAAAGGTATGAACTTGTCTACATTTACACCCTTTTACTCCACTGGAGAAATTTTATTTGATTTAAAGACAGCAAGACATAACATCTTTCCTATTAGCGAGATTCAGGGCCTAGTTTGCTAAGTTATTACATTTTAATATACCCTTATTAATTCTGAAGTTACATCATCTGGACCTGTCATTACATTCTCTGTAACTTGTGTTCACTGGATCCTTTCTAAAAGTGCATAGGCATTTTCAAGTATGACTATCTGTCAACAGAAGGATGTACCTACAATAAAACTCATTCCTGACCGCTCCTACTGCAATAAGAATTGCCTTATCTTTTGAAATTCTTTGTTACAGTTTAGGCTTGAGCAGCATAAACTGTACAAGATGTCTCAGACACGTCACATTTTACTTTCTGTCTGAATCTACTTCTTTTTGTAAGAAGCAATCTTGGAAAAACATGTCCCATTCTACTTTTTGAGGAGAGCAATTGACTGATTTTCTAGTATTTCAAAACTGGTTCTTACTGCACATTATCAGTCGATACATCTTCATTTGTCAAGCATCTGACTTCCTCTAATAAAAACCATAATTTGTGCCTAAGTGGGTACTGGCAGCATTATGGCTATGGTAATGCAGAGCTCACTATCAAGTTGGCTGTGTATGTATTTATACATATATATGCACATACAGGAGCCAGGATGAGTTTTGCAGTTTGTTCTGAACTTTTCCCCACCATGAGTACACTTCTAATAGTAACCAAGCCAACTCAGGCTTATTTCCTAGAGCTGCTTTAATACATTTGACTGCAATATAGATATTCATTCAAGTTTTTGCATGAGGATCAAAATGACTAGTTACAAGCTGAAGCTTGTATGTCTAAACCATCTGATTTAGAGACAGCCTTTCATCTTTTTGACAGCTTTGCATCAACTCGTTATACAATAAAAATTCTGAACATATAAGACTCAAATCCACCAGTTGATTATGATATTTCCTAAAATAGATAAAATGGAAATGTCATGGATACTACTGAAACTTTTTACTGAGTGAGAAATAATTTTCAAAAGGTGGACACTTCAGTAGCTGAAGTTATTACAAGAAATGCAGTGTTGGGGAAGTGCTACATTGCCACAAGCATTTGTTACTCTGACTTATGCTATTTAATATATGATATTTAATATCACTATATATAATTCTATCATATTTCAGCTGTAATATTGAGGGCTGATCTCTAGATCACTATCTCAGTGATAGCTTACTGAGGCTCCTGGGCTTCACGTTGCAACCCACAGAATGTGAGTGAAAGTCAGTCCAGAAGCAATGTATTTGCATTGCTGTGATGCTATGTCTGAGTTAAGCAGCTCCATCCCTCAGCTTTCTCTCTTTCTGAATCTCAACAGGACACATTAGCTTGAGCACATTAGAGCTGTTGGGCTGACCCTGCTGTTGGCACCTGTTTGTATGGTTGTCTTGATTTTTAAAAAGACTTCTCCAAGGTATTGAAATTCACAGGATCCTCTGCAGGACTACAGGATGAAAAAGTCTTGATTCAGTCTTGAAATACATGACAATCAGTAGGATTTTATACAGCAATATTATGCATATAGTTTGTGACGCTCAAGAGCTGTTACAGAAACACATTCCTTGACATTAGAAGCTTACAATCTAAACAAAATATATTACACAGGAGAGATCATCATACAAAAAGCAGAATCATTGTTTTCTTACTTTTAGTGTACATCTTGCTAACATATAGGATTGTGAACAGAGCAAGGAGTTAAAAGAGTTGTTGTGATTTAAAATAAAAATAATGAAGAGAGTGATAGCTTGAGGAATTATTCTACGAGTGGCTCAAAGAAATGCAGAGCAAAGGATCATTCATGACTGGGAGCTCAGAAAAATAGGAAAACAGTGTAGCAATGGAAAATAGATTTTAATATATTTACTTATCCACATTATTGAAGTTACAGACACTGGCCAAGATGCTGTTTCATTAAGCTTCTTGCTTGATGCCTAGATATGTGACAGAGATAATCCCAGTTCTACTAATTTCAGTGAGAGCTATAGAGGTGTAACTCCTTTAAAGAGCAGGCTGAAGACTTTTATCAGCTGAAGGCCAAGGTCAAAACTCATGCGTAAATTTGTATAAATAAATGCAGGAACAGTATGTACAAATGTTGGTATGAGTCTTTTTCATACAGTAATTGCAACTTCTGCTCACTAAAACAATTTTCCTGTGCATCAACAAAATGGCCATTTACAGAATGCAGTTTTGAAGAAAGACTTGTTGAGCAGCAGAGGGCTAAATGGTAATAGGCAATATAAAAAAAAAGCATAGGCATTCCTTCACCCCACTGGTTGATGTAAGATTGATTTATAGTAGTAGTAGAATAAAGATATAAATTGGAGCAATTCCACCCATCCAGTAATTCCTAAAACAACGTATTTCTACGCTGTTTCTCACTGCAGATGTGTAGAATTTTAGAAGCTAAGCCTAAAGGTAGCTCAGCTGTTTAGGTTTTTTGAATATACTTTGGAGATTATTTTGACCAGAGCAAACTGATGGATATCAGCAACTTCAAGTATTCCTTGATGTCTAGCTGCTCTCGCTTTCATTTCTTTACCGCCACTTTAAATGTCTTGGTAGCTGTTTCTGTGCCTGCAGTGTCCATAATGATAAAGGAGGTAGAGCAGTACAAGGTTGAAAATTGACAACAAGCCAACAGCAACATTAAATCCGATAAATATATCTGTGAAGAACAAAAA
>VWZV01014993.1:161626-172170 GCA_013397155.1 Irena cyanogastra
AGGGAGTTGATGAAAGACATATATGTATACTATTTTATATGCAAAGCTAACAGTCTAATTACATATCTGTATAATGGAAATATTTCTGGCAAGATCACATTTACTGACATATGCAACATAAGAACATGTACTTCAATCCTAGAAATTTATAGATTGCTTCCTGTGCAAAGATAAATCTTACTCCCATGTTTCCACAGGGCAGGAGGGCCTATGTGTAGTTAATGAAAAAAGAAAAATAGTTTCATCAGGGATTAGCAGAATGGTGAATATATGCAGGACAGGGGAAATAATGGGACTATTGAAAACTAACATGTATTGCCTTGCTCTTGTCCTCCCTCCCAGAAATAATATTCAGGCAGGAAGAGGTTATCAGCTCTCACCTGTTAGTAGATCATGGATCAGCTACACTCAGTGCAACTGCAGAAATACAGATGCACAAGTCTCATCATGCATTTGCAAGACATTTTTGCTTTGCATTTGCAGAAAGTCTGATGTATCCAACATGAACAGGACACTCATATAGCACCCACATCCGTACTTCTCATAGTTGTTTTCAACAAGTGGAGATTTAATTTTGACCATGGCCTTTAGGCAGCTCCTTTTGTGAATATGCTAATTTAATTTCTACTGACATTCTTCATCCATAATAAATCTGGCCCACACTTAAAGGGAAAGCTATTGATTGTGTGAAAGGTACAAAGTTTAGAGACACTGATAAAATATCCATGTCTTATATGGAAAATACAGAACCGTTACACTACCTTTCATTTTGTCTTTCTTCCCACATTCTTTTGACCAGTTTTCTGTAATCACAGGAGAAACTAGTTCAGCAAACTTCTCAAGTGGACAAGAAGAGGTGCACCCTGGCAAAGTGAGGAGATAAGGATCCTTTGAAGTGTCGTTCCGATAATGCATTTCGATGCTATATTGCCTGATTAACAACATTGAAAAATTTTTCAAAAAGGGTTCTTAAATAGAAAGTTTCCTGCTTTGAGACAGCATGTTGGAAATAGGCTCTAACATCCTACTCTAGAACCTGTTCTCCAAGAGTGGAAGCTTTGTGAAAGACGTCTGCAGAGCCCACTTTGCCAAAGCTGGTTATTTAACTGCACAGATCAACAGTCAGCTGAAAAGGTCTTTCTGCAGGCTCCTTGAATGGAACCAGCACTGGGTTCTTCTAAGCTGCCTGGCTTACTGTGGGAGTTATGTCTTGGAAATGTTCTTGCTATCATCTGAAAAATCAGGAAAATTTATTTTACCATTTTCTTCCCTCTTATAAGGCTTGTTTTACCTATTCTTCCTGTCTTTCAAAGCACACATGCACATCCAGAAAACGTAATTTTCCCTAGATTTGATATGGCTTTGTGCCTATAGGCTGGTCAGTGAAGTATCTATTTAAATCAAAATTGTATCTTCTCACAATATTTGAAAGAAAAATCGTTTTGGGGAAGAGGGTAGGAAATTCTAAACACTCTTTCTTGCATCGATAAGATACTTGCCCATTGCTTTCTTGATAGAGTTCAAAAAACTGGCAAGCAGCATACGGTGGCAGTTTTCCATTGAAAATATTGAGAGCAATCTGGAGGGCCCCAATTGTGGTGTCATGCTATTGGAGAAAAAAAAAAATCCATCCTTTATAGTCAATTAAGTCAACTAGCATTCATCCAGAGTTATGAGACAAGAGACAAGAGTGGAAATCAAGATAAAAGAAAACCTGTGTAAATTTGACCATAAATATGTGTTCAGTATATTCACCATTGGGAAAAACATGCTAACTGATTACTACAGACAGCAGGAGGCATTTCCAAAGAATTACTGCAGTATGTATCTTACACCATCTGGCAGGATTTTGGAGACAGATACTGAGGGAAAGCAAGATGTGGTTTGAGTAATAAATCTAGTTTTTCAGTTCGGTAGTGTTTTTTGCTCCGAGGTCAGATTAAGGCTGTGTAAAGTAGTATAATCTAGGCATTTCGAGTGAAGGTGCAAGTACTTTTTTTCAGGTAGTATACCGGACAAATAGTTATGTGCAAAGACTATTGTCAGAATTTTTTCTGTTGTTCCTTCTGCTTGGAGTCATACAATGAAATCTCAGTTTGGCTTCTATTTTTAAGAGATCTGTTAACCCCCCCACATACAGTTTCTTCATCTACCCATTATCTCTGCTTTCGCAAGGTTGCAGGGATCCTAGGAAGAGGAGCTGAAGGCACAAAGTCTTAACACCTTAGTGCATAAATTTTGCAAGTATCTGTAGGTATATATATATATATATGCTAGACCTATTTATATTATAGTCTAGCAGTTATGGTTTAATTATTATTCAGGTTCTGGAATTTTTTAGGCTAATCAGTTTCAAAAATAACAGTATACTTGAACTCAGGTAATTAAAGCAGAAATGAAAAATCTGGATGTACTGCTCTTTCATTTTCAAAAAGAACATGGTAGTACTAGAATCCTGTAGGACAGACAGTGAGAAAGATTTGAAGTATCAAGTAGTTTCTATAGGAGAAAGGATTAAATAGGGTAGGACTCTATCTTGGAAAAGGAAATATGGAAGAAGAGTGACAGAAAATAGTAAATTCATTAGAGACATAGAAAATGTGAATAAAAGAGGGAGTACTTTTTTATTTAACACACAAGTCATTGTCACAGGATGTTGCAGATTCCAAAAGTATAAATTAATTTAAAAAGTAATTAGGCAAGTTGATGGAAGACAGTCTGTCAAGACATACTAAACACAGGGACAAATTCTGTCTCAGGAAGTCCCTGAGACACAAATTCCTGGAGGTTTTATCGCTCTCTGCTGGCTTTATTCTCACATTCATCCCTACCTTTGGCCCTTTTTAGAGACAGAATAATGAATGAGCTAAGCAGATCTTGGCCTGATGAAAGTGGCCCTCTTCACCCTCTAAAATAAATAAAAAAATAATAGTAGTAATAAAAAGGACCCACAGAGGAGAGGTTTGGAGGCACAGCTGAAGTTCTGCTATGTGCCAATATCTTTGGGGCACTTCAGGAAAGATGCAGCTAATAGAAACTGCACCATTAGGTTGTTGGAATAATGAGTGATAAAATATATAGCATTGGCCAAATATAGTTTAACTAAAACTGAGGTGAGATCCATGGCTATACTGTGTTCTTGTACTGATTGGTGTTTAGCTTGTTAGCTGAATTAAACTGTATTATATTATTCTTTCATTTATCTAAATTTACTGGTAAAAGCAAAGCAAGATTTATGAAAGATGAAAATACTCACTGCAGAGTAGACCTCCATTTTTCGTGGTTTTGAAGAATTGACAGCTTGTTTAATACTGTTTAAAATAATATTCACAAGGACGCCTTAAAAAGATGAAAAAAATGAAGTGGAAAATGAAGGTATAATGTTTGAATGGGAAAAAACCACAAAATATTGTGAGTATAAAATATAAGACAACTACCCAGACGTCATACTAATTTTTTAGTTTACTACAATTTTTAGTAAACTACAGAGAAGATATTGCAGAGGAGAAATACATGATTCATCATCCAGGTCAAGTGAAGAGGCAGAATTCACAGGAAATCATCTAGAACCATCCCGAGAACTGGTGATAATGACACTTCCAGTTCTGTTAGGCTGAGATCTCTCAATTATTTTTTTTGGTTTTTGTGGTGTTGGAATAATGACAGCTGATCTGGTCTCTTCCTCTCTACATGGCAAAGAAATATTTTAACTATTTACTTCCAACATGTTACACATTATTGATTCTTTGGCTCTTTTATGTAGACACACAGTTTGTGGTAATTAGGAGTGGGGCTGTGGCCGAGCCTCATCCCCAATGGGCTACAGCTGTGAAAAGGGAATGAGCAGGATTGAAAGCAATGAGACCTGGAGTGCTGAAGTGTACTGACCAATCACCAAAGGGAACAGAGGGCACACAGGTGCAATGCATGAACCATGAGGGGTATAAAAGGTTGAGCTCGAGCCCGAGAAGGGTAGGTGCTTGAAGCCTTCTGAGGTGGCATGATGTTACTCTGTATGGGTTGAAGCCTTCTGGAGTTGTGTGATGATACTCTGTGTGTTGTGGCTGTCTCAACTGTAATGTGTGCTGTGACACTTTTGTACTTCTTCTCCAGCTCAAAGGTATTCTAAAGCCAATGGGTAAGGGCAACAGAAATTCTCTGAAGCACAGCTTATATCATTCTAAGGAAAGAGGCTGTAACTGGTATGCCAGTGAACATTAAATAGTCCTGACCATGTGATATGGTCATCTGCCAGCTAACAGGCTTTACTGCAGATTGGAGCCTGTAATTACTATATATTTGGTCCAATGATGTGTATGCCTAGGTGATAGATCTGCTAATAATTCTTTACCCAGATTTTGGCTGCACAGTAGGTGCATTAGAAAGGCTAACCTCAAATGTTCCAGACTGCAAATATTTAAACTCTGTTGTTTGGTTTTCCTGCTCATGGATACCTGAGCATCCTATGATAAATTCCTGGGTTGTGTCCTGGAGTAGTGTCAGAATATGCAGCACAGCCTGTATGTCCCAATATTGGAGCTAAGCAGTAGTTCCCAGTTCTTGTAGTTCTTGCAGTACAGACATAACTGGAATCTCTCAGCTTCTATTCTAATCAGACTGTTTTGGAGCAGCTTTATATCACTGAGGGAGCTACAAATGTGTTGCCAGGGAAAAAATTACAGTGAACAATTAGAAGAAATATTGGAGAAACAACTTTATCTAACCTACTATAAGATAAGTAATTATCATAATCATGAGGGCCTGATTTATCCCCTTTGTTTTCTATAATATTTCTAAAAAATCCTAATACCTTGACGAGTCTAGAAAACCTGACAATATTAATTTTTACACCTTGTTGCAGTATTTTGTCCATGCAAGTGCCAATGTTCAGCACATATTTAAATGCTTGATATGGCATCCAATGCCCATAGTTTCAAATCAAGAGTTTGTTTGAATAATTTTGCATTAGTAAAGTGACAGGGTGTTGCATTAGCCCCTCCTTTCTTAGAGCTATGCATTTGTTGATTTACCTCCTTGTAGTCGTGATTTCTCTTCGGTTTTATAAACCCCAAATAATGAGAGTAAGGCCAATTCTGCTAGTTTTTCCATCTTGTTGATTACCTCTTCAGTGGCCCATACAGGGAGAGTGTAATTGTGAATACCCTAGTGATTAAAGGAAAACAAAAGAATGTTTATAATTCACTGGTTTCCATCATCCTATCATCTACCCTCACACTACTTCGTTTAGACTTTCTGAAGCTGTCCTGCAATTGTCTCCACAGTATGGTTTTACTCTGGAGCATGCCCTGAAACACATTTTGTGGGAATGGGGATTAGCCTGAAGTGAGAGAATGGGCAGAGCAGAAGCCACCTACATGAAGGAGATTCCTTGTAGGTATAATGTGTTCTTGCTGTAGAGATACATGTTTTTGGTGGGAAATATTTCAGACATGTGTCTTCTCTTCTTTCTCTGGGTCTTCAGGTTATAAATATCTATTTTTTTCTGACTTTCCATACAGCTGTCCACATACCAGTTCTATCACTGGGCGACTAGAGACAAGTGTCACTCTCAAGTCATTTAACAGTGGCAGTGTTTTATGTTTAATTACCTCAGTTTGTAGAGGATATGTTCAAAATCCTTCATGCACTGCTGCTAATGACTGGGTCCAAATGGAATGATTCCATGCTTGGGGTCAGTTTGGGCTTTTTTTTAACTGATAGCAATCACTGTCTCAAAAATTCTTGACTGATAGATCTTTCATGATCTCTCGTGTTGAAAATCTTAAGTATTTTGATGTTTACCTGTTAATAGTTTAAAGCTAATGATTTCATTTCTCTCTTTAAAATCACAAATATATTATAGCCATCATGCTAAATAATTTTATAGCAGCATATTGGGGAGGGGGGAAAAGGGAATAATGTGAATGGTAACAGTTCTTCAAACATGAAATGGAAATGACAGTCTCCCAAGCTGTAGACCATGTTTCCCAGTTATCTTTTATCAAAGTACTAAAATGTAACTTAGATTCTAATTAAAAAAAAAAAAATAAAATGTAAGATGGAATATAACTCATTCCTGTAAAAATACATTGCCGTGGTTTTATTGAAACCCAAAGTTTTATTGGAACCTGGCATCTATTGATTTATTATTACCTCACAATGTAGAGTATCATATGTATTCCAGAGCTGGAAGTTGTCCAGTATTTTAAGGTGATTTAGTTCAAGCCCTGTGTTAACTGCCATCGTTTGTATAAAATCCTGTTGGGAAAAAGTGAAGAGTATACCACAAATACTCAATACATATGGAAAATATGTGCAGATAGATTCACTAACACCCAACCTTTTCACAGAATCACAGAATAAGCTGAGTTTGAAGGGACCTGTAAGGATCGAGTCCAACTCCTGGCCCTGTGCATGACATCCCTAAGAATTGCACCATGTGCCTGAGATCATTGTTCAAATGCTTCCCAAACTCTGTCAGGCTGGTGCTGTAACCACTTCCCTGAGGAGCCTGTTCAATGCCTGACCACCCTCTGGGTGAAGAACCTTTCTCTAATATCTAACCTAAACAGAAGTTTAATTTTTTCGATTTGTTTTTTTTGCATTTTAACAAAAGGAAAAAAAATGCAATTCTGTAACTTCTAAAACTTAGTTACCTTCCTTTTTCTCACATCTTGGGTTTGTTAGTGGGGTTTTTTTTATTTTTTTCTCTTACCATGTATGGTTGTATTCTATTTTGAAATTCTTTGGATGTTTGTGTTTCATGCTGAAGTTCATCAAAACGGGGACAGTTGGGCAGAGGAAAATTCAGCCTCTGAAACATGAAAAGCAAAACTTAGAATAGTTCCAAAATTATCAACACACCTCTATTTTTTCTGTTGCTGAGATTAATGGTGTATTATTTTTTAGACAGATTCATGGCTGTGCTCGACCTACTCAATAATTGTTTGTTTGGGTACCTTAATAATGAATTTGGTTAACATAGGTGACAGACTGTGGTAACTTGACTTTTTATTGGCTACTTTATCTGTCATAGTTTGAGTTCCCTCAATTTAACTGGTTTTGGCAAAAAGAAATTGCACATGTCTGCCAGGGGATTGCTTTGAGAAATGGGTCAGGGTCCATGATCAGAAATTTGAAAAAGCTACCATTTCCCTCTCATTTTCTGCATTCTCCCAGACGTAACTTAACTTCACCTGGTACTGGAACCTGAATTGCTTCTCCATCTACACATCCAGGTGTCATCTCTTTGGAGATAACCAGTGGATTATGGTAAGCACTTTAAGTACCACTTAATGGACAGAACTGGCAATGAGAGTGACAAATTGTTCTCCTGAAATATCAAAAAGCTATGGGCCTAAAGGCTCTGTTCTTATTTAGGGAAATGGTTCACTTTTAATTACTCCAAGTGTGTGCATTATGAGGCCACATGATAGTACATATTTGATCTGAACCATATGTAAATACATGCACCCTTCTGAGCTCTGGCAAATATGGTTTATATCAATTGCAGAAAGACAAATGATACCTGATACAGCATAAAATGTCAGTGAAAAGCTGTGGTGAGCAAAACAAACTTGTGCTGGTTCAGCACTTTGTCACATCACTAGAGCATTTTTGACCCAGCACTAGGATTATCCTGTAACATTAACAGACTGCACTTCTGGCATGTCTCCTCCAGTGGAACATTGGCAACAACCACCAACTGACCCTAGCCCACTTTCACTTGGATAGGTTTCCAAGGGTGCAATTTTTTCTGTAACAGCAGCGCACTGGAGGATGAAAGCTCAAACTTGCAATATGAAACTGGGGAATGTTGTTTAATTACACAATAACAAATGTTTCTCTTGCTGTATGTCTTAATTATCCCTCTCTAGGTGTTATTAAGCCACTCCCTTTGACTTCATTAAGCAGTACTCAGTACTATTGCCTGTCAAGTCTTCATAGATCTCAGTGGCTTAAAAATAAACTGTGATTATGGTTTTTTACAGGACTATACCTGGCTTCAGTTTCCCACTTTGTGTTGCTTGGGGCTTGAAAATACCTTCAAACATCTGCTTGGTTTAACAAGGGAACAATGTTTTTCTTCCAGGTGGTTTGCATTATAAAAGGCATTTTGTGTTGCTGCAGAGGTGTATTTGAGAGAAGCATCAATAGCCATTCCTGAAGCAGCCACAGAAGTGCTGAGGCACTAGAGACTCCTACAAATGAGCTTGCCTTCCTCAAACAGGTTATTTCATTGCACTGTGATTCCCCTAAGGGCTTTGAGATACTATACAGCCAAAACTCTAACCACTTTCGTGTTTTTCTTGTCTTCTGGTGAAAGAACTTCCTCTGGTGTCCTGTATTTAAATAACAGTGACAGTGTCTTTTTCTGTTTAGGAACAGGGTTAAGTTTCTGGCTGAATCACATGTTGCCTAATCCAGTTTGTGGGAGTCCTTTTTCTCTGTACCTGTTTTCAAGCATGGAGCAAGAAGCATGGTCTTCAAGAATGGAGCAACATCAAAGGGAGAGAGATGTGGCAACCCCCTAATGAGTGAGTCCACCCTCTGATGTTGGTGATGGGCAGTTATCTAATAGGGGGTTTGTCCAAATTTCCTTAAAGTCAGTTTCTCTCCACAAAGCTAGAAGTAAATGAGGCTTTCTGTTATTACGCTCAATAGCTTTTTATCCTTGTTGGCCACGCTGTTCCTTACACAGTCCTTGTCACAAGAGCAAGTGAAATTAAAATCTAAACCTGAATCAGCCAGAGAGAGCTACATGAAGTAAGACTTCAACAGGACCTATTATTCAGGTAGGTCTACTCCTATGATCTGCAAGAGAAGTGCTAGGGTTTAATTAAATGTTTCTATAGCATTGAGCCTAAAAGAGCCCTTGTCTGTAATTAGAATGCCTAAGTGCTACCAGAATAGAAAGGTAATAGATTTGAGGCCATTACAGTGGCTGGTGAAAATTCAATTCCTTGAATAAACAATGGAAAAAAACTTGCCAAAGAGACAAGATCTGTATAGTTGAGTGGTCTTTTAGAAAAGCACTTATTTCCTATAAAGATTTAGGGCAACTTCCCTAGAATACTGTCCAAAAATCTTCTGGTCGGAAGAAATAACCTCAGAGAAATTGGTACGATTCAGGTGTTCTGCAACTATGGAAGGAAGATTTTCATGTAGCTATTACACTTGACCTATGGCATACTTGTCAGCCAGTAGCTGCATTTGATGTTTTCTATTACTTTGAACTCAAAAAGCTTAAAAAATGCTTTTTAGCTATTTTCCCTTTTTCTGTTCTTTTGCTTCTGTGAAAGATTAAGACTTTATAGAGTGCTTCTAGCCAGTACTTACCTGTTCTGTTGTTTTTTCAAAAATGTGGACAGGAATGGGTTGCCAGAGAAGGTCAGGGTTCCAAATTTGGCTGCTAGTTGGTGGAAAGAGGCCAGAAAGATATGACTGTGCACTCATAATGGTGCGATCATAATCTGTACTTTGGATGTAAAACTGAAAATAGAACGGCAAAGAATTAAAGATAAAATGGAAACTATAAAATAATAGGGAAATTTTGCCCAACTTGTCAATACTGACTTCTTTTTTTCAGTTTTATATTTTTGCATATGTCAAAATGGGAAACTGTATCTCAGCTTTCCAGGGCCTTACTTCAGTTTCACAAATGGAATTTCCAAGACATGTTTTAATTTGTAATCTAACCCTCAGACTGAACTGAAAGAATAGGAAAGCATGATTTCAAAGAAGGACGTCCTCTATCTTTTGAGATTCGGAGGAACATTGATACATGTGATTTAGTGGTGGACAGGTTAACAGTTGGACTTGAAATTCATAGAGACCTTTTCCCACTCAAATGATTCTGCGATCTGTAAGTGATACCTCAGGAATGTTAAAGCACTCAAAACTACAAACTTCTCTTGGAAACATAGCAAAGGTCTAAACAGACCAAAATGGGGTATCTTCCCCACAATGGATTTGTACTGTATGATAAGCACACCTAAACAGCTATTAGGCCTCTCTGTTACAGAAAGATGTATGTGAGCATGGCCCATCACATGACTGGACAGGCATTTATCTTTCAACAGACTAAAACAGTAGGCACAGTATAAATTTCCAGCTTATCCATCATGAAGCTGTTCAGTATGTGAAAATTAGGTTGTGAAAAACCCAAACAGAATGTAAGAGCTGAAAAAATAGACTTTATTCCGTTTTTACCTTGACATAAGTCTGACTTTGAAAAATGTTCTTCTATTACCTTAATTTCTCCATTAATGAAATGAGTATGATAATGTGCTTTTATAAGTCCATAGTAGTGCTATGCCAGAGAAATGTGCTGCAGACAGAGCTGCTCTATACCTCTTGCCGGTTGTATGTGCTGTTCAAGAAGCTGGAATATCGTTTCCTCATGTACTGTCCAAGTTCAAATAGCTGCTGCATTCCAGTCTGTAAGGCAAGTGTATGGGTGACTACTAGATTAAGTTGACTTGAGACTTTTAATGTAAAAGTGTCTTTTTCTTTTTTTTTTTTTTTTTTTTTTTTGTATTATC
>VWZV01014993.1:178725-223386 GCA_013397155.1 Irena cyanogastra
TTTTTTTTTTTTTTTTTTGTTTTTTGGTTAGATGACTACACAGTTGTGGTAAGCAGATGATTTTGGATAAGAAGCCTCTATCTCCATAATGGTACAAGTTTCCAGTAACTTTCTGCAAAACCATTGCTTGTCAAAACACAATACCGGGTACAATTCAATAAAAATCTTGTTCCTTTCAAGGGGTTAATGCTCCAAGGCTTGCTGTGTACCTGTTTTCATCTGTGTGTCCAGTTCTCCGTGTGCTACCATTGAAAAACCATGTAAGTGTATTTCTATGTGCAGAATGTTACTGGAGTTAGCGTCAGGTCCCTGCTATGTGTGGTGTCTCAGCAGGAGTAGGAACTGGTTTTTCCTGTGCACCCTGGCCTTCCTCCAAGCTGTGCATGCACAATGCAGCCAATGTGGTTATGCATGGAGTACTTTATCTAGAGTCAGATAAGTTTTGGACACAGCACTTCTTCCTCTTACCTGTATGCAAACATAACATCTCAAATAGAGGAAAGGCTGAAGGAGAAGATCTTCAATTGCCTATTTATAAAAGTTCATTTAAATCCCCTCAACTTTGTACAGAAAATATTTTTTTGGACTAACTATTCTTTATCATTATACCTTTTATTTAAAAAAAGAATGAAAAGGAGCATGTTTCCACCTTCATAATCCAAAGTATTACATTGAATTAATGTCTCTTTTTCTAGAGGTATTTGAGAAAGTGACATTGAAGTAATGTTTAGCTAATTTGAAATAAGATATGGCCCAGCAAAAGAATTATTACAGTCTGTTTTCAGCCCAACTGAAGTTAATACAACATCTCTCAAATCTCCATTTAAAAATGCCTGTTTATTTTGTTTCTCAGTGTACTGCTGTGACAATTCAGTTATTGTGAAATGGAAAATATTTATTTTGTGTGTTTATGTGTGGCAAATTCTGTAACATCATAAGCTTCAGCTTCCAAGCATAGAAGAGGTAGTCCATAATCACCAGCTCTCACACTATGCATTGGAGTGTCAGCTAAACTAAGGAAGAACAGTTAAAAGTGGACTTCGCATCTCTTAACTCCTCTGCACTATGCATCTACCAAAAAGTCAGTTATCTTGAAATAATAACTGGAGATTAGGAGATAAAATTCTAATAACTTGAGACATTTTTGTCTTTCTTTAGGTGAGGTCTTTAAACTCAATAAGCAGAAGGGCAGCAGTACTTTGTTTTAAGTTTGAAGACAGGCAAAAAACTGTACACCTTGTTTGATTCAACAGGCATAATTCTGCCCCTGTATTCCCCACAACAAGACAGAGAACAAATGTACTTACTACAACCACAAACTTCAGTTCTCGTGCTGCAGTAGTCTGTTGAAGCAGAATGAGAATAATGTGAAAAGAGAAACACAGGATCCTGGACGAGTTGGGAAGCTGCATTACACCCATCCTGACAGAAGAGTTAAAAAAGGCTTTGTAGCTCCAGCAGCTGCTCAGGCTGAACTGCGAGACGTCAGGCTGTACCTTCAGAAGGGGTGGAACTGCCGCCGGTGCATTTCAAATCCAAGAGGAATGTTGTATGACTACGCAACAAATTGCATTGCCCTTTGTTTTCAGATTGCTGTTTACATTCTTTTTAATCAAATCATAATTCAGTTCCTTTTTTTCCTGTAATATTTTTCTCTTTTGGAGTGTGAGGATTACCTTAAAATGCAAAGGAATTGCTAAGCATTGCTAATGTTTCAACCTACCTATTCTGTTTTGACTTCTCTGTGCTTGGAATTTTTCCAAACTATAGCATGGCCACAAGGATGAACCATGAGCCAGGCAATACTGTTTCTCTTGGCTGCTCAGCTAGTCCACTTTTCAGCTTCCTTCCCTTCCCCCCCCCGCCCCCACCATTATCATTGTAAAATCAGAATAATTCTTTAAAACAGCATTTCATGTGGGTTAAAATTACCAGTCCCTCCGATAAAATACTCAAATTTTGTGACCAGTTTGTTCTTTAAGATCCGTGCTGGGCGGTTATTTGCTCTTCAATTTGCATATGTTATTTTTGTTTTCCCTTGGAGTATACCTATACTTCCCCTTTGGAACTGCTTATGTTGAGATCTTTTTTAGCCTCAAATCTTTAAGAAATTTCTTGTGAGCAAGTCCTGCGTCTCACGTTTTTATTGTTACTGATTGAAATCACTCTGACAGTAGCTCGGTGGCTTTCGGGAGATTGCTCAGCTTGTCTCTGCTGACCTCCTCTCCATAAAATAAGAAGAATGATACCGTAGAGTTGATTTCATAAGCACTTTTTGAGTAATGAATTAGTTTGCAGAGATCTGTAAGTAGAGTTCTTTAAATGCTAAAACTTTAAGTCCTTTGTGTATTAACATTTCATTCCTATCATACCCAAACCTGTCTCAGGATCTTCTGCTGAGCTCTCTGCAGCAGTATTTTCTACAACAGGTGTTTCACTGTTTATCAGAAATTCCATCTTTAAGGCCCTAAAGCCCACTAAGCCTCAGGTATTCTCTCCTCTGAGTTGTGTGAATGTCCTTATGTATCCACTTTGTTTGATGGATGAGACTGGATGGGAGGAGTACGACAGCTCCCAAACTTTCCTGTCTGTCTTCTCAGTCCATTCCCAGTTTTCAGCAGCTGGGCTTCTTTCTTCCTCCACTGTTATGTCACCACACTCCTTTTTGATCTCTCCTGGTGTGATTTTTTCCTATGCAAAAGGTGTATGAGAGTTATCTATACTTCATAAATATGTAATATATTGTCTTTCTGAAAACAAACAGGAGCTGATCATCTTCCTCCATTATTTAAGAGTGTAGATCATAAAATAGACACTCAGAATATTTCATATGTCTCAAAACTCAAGAATGGATGTCCTACTTTTTAAATCTATGTAATGGGTGGTTCCTAAGCTGTTAGATCAAGGATCACTGTCGACTCTTGGAATCTTTTCTTATCCTTCTTGTGATATTACCATGAAATTTGTAGCTGATTAGATTTTATAAGATTTGCTGGTTTATTGTGGTTCGTTGGTGAGTGACTATGACCACTGAAGTCTCACTATTATGGAACCATCCTAATGACTTCACTTTAGGACCTGAACTCAGTTTTTTTGGGGGGGGTGGCAGGTGGGATTCTGGATGGCATCATTCAGGAAGGTTAAAAAAAATATTACAATCATATTTTATAGAAAATATTTGCTAATGTCTCTTAACAATGATATTTCAAGTCAAGACCAAGCATATGGTAAGTAGTAGTGATTTCTGTGGTTTCACTCTTCTCTTGGCATGTATACTTTGTTAGGGAGAGTATTTTGTGCTCAAAAGAATAGGTTCCACAACAACTTAAGTAAGTTTTTATACATTCCCAAAAGGAAAAATATCCCTGTTTATGTTCCATACTGGGTAAGATAGAGTCATGTAGGAATCCTGTATGCAATCTGTAGGTATGTTGGTAGTATGTATTTAATTTGGAAATTTCCTTGCCTTTGTGGAATTACCTCCATTTCTACTGGACATTTGGCAGGTAAAAACTCATTATATTCTGCAGTAACTAAATCCTGGCACTTTTCAGGAAAAGGTGCTTCAAAATAATAATAATAATTTAAAAAGTCCTTCTTAATCTATTTATGGTTATTGAAGCATTATAATGCAAGTGAACCTAAACAATTTAAATCAGGTTTATGTTAATTTGACTTATTGTCATAAGTTCTAATTATGATATTATGGCGTTAAGTAGAATTAAACACAGTTATAAGTTTTAAGTGCACGTACCTATCTTAAAGGCCTGCTGAAGCCTTGATTTGCTTTGAAGTGGCTGGTTGCAGAAGAACCTGTGCTTTATTGTACACAAGGGTTACCTGAGGTAACTGCTGCTGGTGGAGCACAACCTACACCCTACAAGGGTGGAAGTCACTGCAGTCAAAGCACCAGGTGTGAAACTGCTGCCAGCACTTGTGTACAAGGCTGCTCACATAGGGGAACAGCTCAGGTCCTGCCACTGACTGCACGTGCAGAGCAGCACTTAGATTTATCTCCAGTCTTTTTTTTTTTTACAAGCTTTTTTTTTTTTTTTAGCTAAAAAAGGGAAAGTAAAGAAAATATTTGGTTTCAGTAAACAAAGTGAGACATTTTCCAAGCACCATTCTGATACACGAGGAAAACAAGACTGGCTCACGGTCCTGTGTGGGGGTGTTTTCACCCAGTTGTGGGGAGTGGGAAGGGACAAGGGAGTTAATTTGTGACACAGAAAGAATTCACTTACTTGTACTGCTGACAGAACATGAATCTACATCTTACTCTACAGAAAAAAAATGTCCTAAACACAAAGTTACTAATCTAAGGCAGGTGGGGGGAAGAAAGTGTCTACTCACTGTCTATTCACTGTCTTCTAATGATCTCTTAGTTGTCCCAAGTTTGTAATATGCACCTGCTTATACTTATAGGGCACTCAGAGAATTTCTCCTTGATCTTATGAGATTAAGTTGTTTGCCTGAGACAAGGGAAACCTAATTTGCCGGTTTTTGCAAAAAACAAAGTGAACAGCAAGTAAGAAATAGAAAAAACTATTCCTCTTCTCTTTCCCCTCTGAAACTGCAGTTTGGTGGTGATTTTATTTTCTGGAAGAAGTGGAGACAAATCCTTTTGCTAAAGGAGGGATTTGAACTTGTGTCTGCTGCATCTTGGATAAGTACTATGAACATTAAACAAAAAGAAGAAAAACCTACTTCTAGTAATACCATGAAAGAAATCTAAATTAGTTGACTAATTTGATCAGAGTTTGGGTTGTTTTGGGTTTTATGCTTCCATTCATTTTTGATAGTCAGCTCAGTAAATAACCCAAAGAGAAACAGGTGATGAAATTAATTAAGATGATAGTTCAGGCTGTCCAGTGCCGCCTTTCCCAGGCAGCACAAAATTGTTGTTGCTTTTCTGTTGTTCATTCCCCATTTTACTGACACTGCTTCAGCATATTAAAGGAAAAATAGTGATCACAAGTTATATCCAGCTATATTACAGCATCTATGACTATTCAGGTTATTGAAGCAAGTCTTCTTTAAAATATGACTGTCTGTCTAAGCATTGTTTGTGAAAGAAGAGAGGGAGTTGCATATCCAGGTGATCCTGCTTTTGCAGCGTATTTAAAAAATAAATTATCTAAAAAACTTTATGGGGTTTTTACTCATTTTGACTCACTTCTTCTTTCAGAGAAACTAAAATGAACCTGTTCATGACTTCATGCTTGCAAAAAACTGTAAGACAGATTTTTCAAATTAAGTCAGCTGGTGAAGTTGTAGGAAAACATAATTTAGAGCAGTTTATTATTCATTCACTGACATCCTAATTTATATTCCTACAATAGATCTGGGATTTATGTTCCAGCCTTTATAAACACTGATGCTTATTTTCCCTCTGAGTTAGTGAGCTATAAAGGAAATCTTCCTTTCTGTGTTTCTACAGTGATAGACTTAAGAACAAAAAACATTACAAAGAATGTGTGTGACGGGGCTTCTGTTCAATAGGGATAGGGGGAATAAAATAATTTAGAAGTGTGTTAATTTTTAAATTAAATTTGAAATTTATTTTTGTTCAGCAGAAATTAGATTATTCAAGGTATATACACTGGGGCATGTGGAATGGAAGAAGACATTGTCTGAACATGTGGTCGAAAAGGGGGACCTTACACTATTGTACTGTAAGCAGTGGCCTCACATAGGATGCACTTCCATAACTGAACTGAAGTGCTGAGGCCAGGGTCTATCCAGGTCCATGATCCCCCATACCAGAAAAATCTCTGGGACAAAGGGTCTTCATGCGGCTTTGGAAGTTTTTGAGACGTGGATTTGGGTTAGAAAGGAGGGGAGGAACAGGGAGCTGGAGACTAAAGAGAATAATGAAGAATGTCCCAGGTCTCTGTCACATTTCTTGTGTAAGCATTGTCCAATTCAGGAAACTAGCAGAAAGGTTACTCTTTACAGCTCTTGAACTTTCACTTCTGAACATCTGGCAAACAAAATGTTAAAAGCAACTTAAGCACCACAATTTGGCACAAGTTCAAAAAAAGAAGAAACAGGAACAGGTTGAGAAGAGAAAGTGCCTAGAAATTTAGTTTTAACAGCCAAGGCTACAATCTGTTAGAAGTCTAACACTGATAAAGATGGAGTCTTGGCTTTTCCTTTCTATTTGCTTTTGTCTAGCAGGTTTTTTTTAATTACTTCCTAGGAAAGGAGGTGTAATGATCAGCATGATTTTTAGATGAATAACTTAAAAGATCTTGCACTAACTTTCCTGTGAGTGCTGCCAGACCTGGGAAGACTTTCTTCTGGTGTCCATTATGGGACATTAAGGTAATACAGAATAAACAAGCTTGCTCTTCTTTGCATTAAGAAGCAGGTAGAGCTGGTTGTCTCACATTGTCAGAAAACATTTGTACCATTGTTTGGATGCTATGGTAAAAGGGGTTGCATTTTTTGACTGGAAATTTAACTACAGCTTTCCTGGTGAATTATACTTCTTCCTATGATGGCTTAAGAAGAACAGAAATTGGGAACTACTGAGAAGAGAATAGGGCATTTACAGTGAGAATTCTGAAACTTAGAAAAGGGATCTTTTTATTATTTTGACTCATTTTTTATCTTGTAGAGTGGCAGTTCTCTGCTTATGCTGTATAGAATATACTTTTCAGGTTTAGCATCCATTTTAAAAGCCTGATCTGAGGAAAGGAAGCCAGAATGGCAAAGTTTTCTGCACCTCAGCTGTTACTCTAGTTCTCTTTGAAACGACCTGTAGGCAACAAGACTGTTGACAAAAGGTCCTATCCACTGTGAGAAAACAACAAAAAAAGAAATCCTAGTTTTTGAAGCAAAGACATATACATTGTTTTCAGAAATCAGTTGCATCTGATTGTTCTGATCCAGCTTTTGTAGTAAGAACACAGGCTATTTTTGCAAGAGCAATATTAGAAAATGTAGCTAGTGAAGGATTGCCCAACATGTTGTGCATGTTTTAATGAGCATGCAGCTCTGATTTTTTTTTAATTTTGTATTGCCATTTTTTTTGTTCATGTAAAGAACAGCATCTACTTACAGATTTCCCAGGAGAACAGACTTTGTGATCAGATCAGAATATATAAACAAGGTAACATAACAAAAGGAAGGTGTTAAAAAAGCTATCTGAAACCAAAAGTTATTTTTCTTCCAAAATTAATGCTTGGCTGTGCTGTCTTTTTGGAAAGAATATCTGAAAGCCTTCTTGGGTCACCAAGTTGTTGCTAGGTCTTCAGGGTAGCTAGCCTGGCTGGTTTTAGGCCCCTTTTAGGTTTAGATTCACAGTCCAAAATTTCCATAAGTCTCATCTTCCTTCGATGTAGAGATGGCATATTTGTGCATGTAAAAGGCAGAGAAAAGAAGAAGAAAGACATCTCTTAGGTAAGAAAGCAGGCATTATCCTAATTCTTGTGGCTTCTGAGATCTGTTTGTGTAAAATGATTCATTGCTTCTTAAGTAAAATTAAGTCTAAGGACAGTGGAATGACTCTTTCTTTTAGGGTCTCCATTTGAAACATTGCTTCTGTCACCAGTTCTGAAAGATCTTGTCTCACTCTTCAAAAGAGGGCAACACTCCTTCAAAGGTATTTTCCAATTATGCTGTAAATCAAGGCTATAGCCCTTCAAAACACTTTAACTATAATTGCATAGTTGAATTAGTTCTGACGAAGTCCCTTTGGAAATACTAAGTCTTGAAAAATTCCACTGGTTTCATATTGCACTTGTGTTCTACCAGGTGATAAAGTAAAGCAAATATTCATGAAGAATAAGGCTATGCTTTCTGTAATTTTTGTTTGTAGTATTAAGGAATGCTTTCTTTTGATAGAGATCAGGAGACTCTTGTGGTCATGCTGATGGAATTTAAAGAGAAATGTTGGACCACAGTCATATCACAGTGTGGGGAGAGTTCTTTCATAAAGTGAACCACACTGAAGATAGTGGAAGGAACACCTAGAGGTAAGACAAAAAGAGAGATGCATTCTTAGCATATGGCAGTCTCCAAAAACATGACAAACCTGTTAATAGTACCTCAACAAGTAAGCAGTTCAGACTAAGTGGAGAGTAGTTAACATATTTGCTCTTGTTTTGATGAGATTAGGAAAGGTCTGTTGAAATGTTGAGTCAATCCATGATGAAATCTTCCTGAGCAGCAAAAAGAGCACAGAGAGAGCTCACAGTTTTACCTTCTTCCCAAATATGCTGAGCTTTATTAATTTCCTGTGTTGCACCCTATGGTCATTGAGATGTGGGGGAACTTAACTCTGATTTAAACCACCCTCAAATACTTCTATTGTATTGTGTGACCTATAATAACGATACTTGCCTAACCCCTTTATTTCCTTGTAGTAGGGACATAAATCCTCTCCATAAAACTTTAATTAAGCTTTTTATAGAAACATCTGTATGTTTGCAAACTGGAGTCTCCCTGTAGAATAGTTATCTATATAAATTACACTTTTGAGCTCAGTCACACTCCTGGATTTTTTTTTCTAAATCACATTTATGAGCTTCATAAAATGCTCTCATGCATGTATAATCAAATTAATAACATAGGCGTTAGCAAAGAAAAATAGTTGAGATGATTTTTGATGGAGTTGGAAAAAGCTGAGGTCAGGGATTTTGCAGCTGTCTGTGTCAAGCGTAATTGTGACCTCTTTTTACTCTTTGTATTGCTCTTCTCCTTAATTTAGCTTGCTGGTGTTAAAAGTCAGCTGTTTCAGGCTGTCTGCATTCATTGAGAATTGGTAGTGCACAGTGGTTTAGCACAGAGCAGTCTGTCAGTGTGCTGCACTGTGCAGCCTGTGGATGAGTGTGCCTTAGCCTTTTCCCAAGTACCACTCATGCCCAGCAGACAGTTTAAAACTGCCTGCAGGAAAAGTGAAATTAATGTTTCCTAAATCAGTCCAGAAAATTGGGATATGGCCCCAACAGCTCCAGTTGGGGCCAGCTCCCATTCTGAACCAGGGTAAAATAGTGGAAAGTGTCAAATTTTCATATGACAATATGGAAAACATTTTTATTGGAGTTTCAGGTTTGGTTGTAACCTCTTTTGTAGTCCATATGTGGTTTCAGCACTCAGGATTGCTAATGAAAGCAGTGATGTTGTATTTGGTCTAAAATGCCTGAAAACCATCTAACTTCCATTTCAGCAAAATGTGAGGATTGAAACAAAGTACAGCCATTGAGTTAAACTTAAAGGCTAAATATTTGTGTCTTTATTATTGCAAAATTTTAATATATTATGTATTTTAGCGTTTATTTATCTGATCAGTTACACAGTTTGCTTTGTGAAAGAGGGGGATTAATTTCCACAAATCTTAGATTATTAAGCACCACAGTGTAAACATGACGTATTTATCATTATCTTCCATCACTGTATTAGTAGTGCAGCTGGAAAAAAACCTCATCAGAAACAACCTCCCCCTTCCTCTGTGAAATTACCTTTTGCAATTAAATGTGGTAATTTCCTGAAATATTTCCTGAGAATTTGTGAGCAATGACTACAGGGAAGAAATTTTTTTAGTGAATCATTACTTGCTAATTTTTCATTTATTCTGGCCAGACTATCTCCACTCTGTTAATGGATTCAAGATATTTAAGAGGAAATTATATTCAACCAGATGAGTTGGCTGGTCTGCGTTCTTATAATCTCCAACAATTCAAATTCTTCTTGAGATCAGTGATTCAAAAATCCATATGGGATTTTTTAATGTTGGGTACAATATTTGAACATTAGAAAAGTGAGGTTTCTTAGCTTTTCATTTCCCTTAAGTAACATAGAGCTAGATAAAAAGCAGACAATGTCTTTTTCTGCCTTCTTATTCCCTCATTCTGCAAAACTAAATATTGTAAGTGGTCAAAATGGAAATTTAAACATTTTAATATGGTGATGTAGACAACCTACTAGGGAATGAGTTAGTATACCAATGTGTGTCTGTATACATTTGACATTCTGGTAAGTACCAATCTGGTGTACTGTTCAATATTCATCTGTTTTGATCTCTGGATGCCTGCTAAAGTCAAGAGAATGCATAATTGTTGGCTGTTGTTAATCAGCTTGGACAAATACTCTGCTGTTAGAGAAGAAAAGGTGACTGTTGTAAGGCAATGCATTTACATGTACTTCTTCAGTAACTGAAGGTCTTTTTGATTGTACTTAACCAAAACAAAACAAAAAACCCCACATGAAAAACAGTACCCTAAAGTCAGATCAGCTTTGATTTAATTTCACCAGAAAATTGGTCTGGAATAGATAAATGTATTGATGGAGTAGAAATGACAGCCACGGGTACAATTCTCTTTTCCTGGATCTGTGTATTTTTCATTTCAGAGCAGACCCTTATGGAAATGATTGTCACTTCAAATAAGCTGTTGGCTCAAGATGTAATCCCGACTTTACTTCTGGGTACATGTGCCCAAAGCACTTAGCTTACCTCTTCTGATGTCCTACATTCTACATTCTCTTGTCCAATAGTGTACGAGGATGGGAGAGACCAGATGAGTAAATCTCTCCAGGGGACAGCGAAATTTGCAGCCAGGCAGAGTGAGGGGGTGAGGCTCCCTCAAGGAATTATTCCGGTAGTACATTTCTACGGTGTATTGCCTGTTCCGAAATACAGAGGGGTCAAAATAAAGTTAGGTGTGCAAAACTACACAGCCTTTCCATGCTGCAGTTATTGTACTTGGAGACAAATTTTTAGCCAGCTTATTTGTCTAGTTGCTAATGTGTTTATAATGGGTTTTAATGGGTTTACTGATATAATTAGTACTCTGAAGAGAACATTTTAAACAACGGGGGGGTCAATACCAATCTGTACGTAGTTTGCTGTCTTTACTAAGGCGTTAAATAGATAAAAAGGATGGAGTAAAACCTCTCATAACTGTAAAATACATGTATTTTTATATATATATATATATATATATGGGTTTTAGGCTTATTCTGCTACTGACTACTAAACTGAATGTAATTACAATAATTAAAATCAATGCGAAATATTTTCCTGAATAGTGAACCTCATGTATCCAGTTTAATTAGTCTTAGATATCAGAAAATTCCTTTTTAGAAAAAGTATATATTAGCAGTATAGCTTGCAGATACTTGCCCATTTTTTTCCTGGTAAAGTTCAAAAAAATGGCAGGCGCTGTGAGGAGGCAATTTCCCATTGAAGACATTGAGTGCCATCTGTAAGGCAGCAATGGTGGCTGCATGCTGTGAAGAGAGGAAACCTTTAATTAAAAGGCCTACTGAAAATGATTGCATGAACCTATTATTTAACAGTATTTCCTGCACGTTATCTGTCCACTCGACATTAACATTACTTGTGTGGCCTCATTAGTACTTGCCCTCTGCACTGTTGAGCAAATATTGTCCCTTTATGGCTATATAAACTGAAGTCCTGCATGTGTAAAGTATACATATACGTAAATATTTAAGAAGTCTTAGTCACTTGCAGCTGTTACATAATTAATAGGAGCTGTTAAAACTTCTTTTGAAAAGAACTAGTGGTTTTGCCTGTTAAGTAAACATTATTTGAGATCACACCAGTAAGCTCTTTAGCTGATATATACCCAATAGGTCATGATGTATCTGCAGTTTAGAAACAGGAGCTTTTTAGTGAGAGCAATCCAAAAATTTCCTCCTCCAATGACAGCATTTGCACATTCTAAACAAAAATATAAGATCACAGTTGAGTCACTGCTTTCATAAGGCCTTCTAAAATAACTGTAACTTAATTTTTTTTCTTTTTTTCCCATATACACTTGAAAAAGATGCAGGAAGAAAGAGATTTTGTTTTAAATTAACTTTGTGATCCAGGTTTAATAAAACATGAGGCATGATTTTTCCAGTTCCCTGCTCAATCAAAACATTATTGCAATGAAAAAACCATGGCATTCAGTGGAAAGTGGAATGCTTCAGGTTTCAAAGTAGTATCTGTGCATTAAAAATTTTTAAAAACCTGAGGATATTTAGAGTTAACCAAATAAAAAATGCTTGTAGCTGTAATTCATGAAGGAAATAAAATTTCATGGCTTTCACTGCATTTAATAACTGCAGAAAGGAAACACAAGAGAAACAGAAAGCACTCACCGTGGAATACATAACCATTTTTTGATGGTATGAAGGCTTTCTAGCATCTAAGATATGCTTTAGAATAGTTTTTAAAAGAACACCTGAAAGAAAATGGGGAAGCAATGATGATGAAAGAGATGCTTGTGTTAACATATGTATTGATCGTTGTCATTTTAGCAATCTGCCACTAAATGCACCAGATTTATTCAATTTATTTAATTGGTAATTTGTGCTGAGTGCCTTGATTAATACTGACAATATCTTTCAAATGAACAGTGGGCCTATTTTAGTTCTGTGTAAAATGTTTTGGGGA
Organism: Irena cyanogastra; assembly: GCA_013397155.1. Taxonomy (NCBI): domain Eukaryota; kingdom Metazoa; phylum Chordata; class Aves; order Passeriformes; family Irenidae; genus Irena; species Irena cyanogastra. The sequence continues at coordinate 191,135 of VWZV01014993.1, forward strand.
TCCCTAATAGCCTCAGCAGCTTCAGACTGCATTCACAGTTACTTTGTGCCAGCAGAACAGTGCAAGAAGAGCACAGTAATGAATGCTACCCTGTTTTGTGTGTAGCTTGAGTGATTTCCTGCTTTCCAGAGAAAACAGAGCATATCCTCTTGACTCTGGGGCTTCATAAATTGTGTGGCTGTCTGTATTTTGTTAATGTTAACTGCTGAAAAATTGTAAGACAAACTATTTGATTTAAATCAATGGCTGCTCTAGTATGTTAATATAAGGTTGGCATGTTGACAAATTTAAATCCTAAAAGTAGAACTGTAACAGCTAGCAAATTAGACAGAATTAGTCTTTAGTTCCTGGCACGTTTTTTATTAGCAATTGCTAGTAAAGCAAGGGCAGAGATTTGAACTTTGTGCCAAGTTTTGCAAGTTGGAACTTTGAAAAATGCAACAAATTGATTCATGCTTATGTGTTTATTTGTCTTCCTAGCTCACAGATCCTGCCTGTATACTGCCCATGTAAAACAAAAAGGAGGCTCAAAAGATGACAGTGGATGAATGGAAGAGAATGAGTGATAAAAAAGGTATAAAATATCTTCAAATTTCTGCCACTGTTTTCTGAGCAGAGTAAGGTTTAGAAGCAGTTTAGGAATCTCATTTAGGACTCTCAGTAGTGGAATATGAAGACTGTTAGGCAACAAAGTCACCATTCTAGACATTACTACAAATAATATTTTTTAACTAAGTTACACATGGAAGCTTACGCTAAATTCAGACTTGATTCAATTCAACAAGAGTCTGTATATTATATTGAATTTCTTATACAGTGTAATCTAAATGATACCTCAATTACAATGTTAGATTAAGATATTAATGATTCATATCTCACCATCTCCCTTCCCATTAATCAAAATCTTTCAGTGGTGCCTCCCAATATTCCCATAATGGCATCTTTCACTGTTCTACCATAGAATCAGCAGTATTGTTTGTAATACACCCTTTCTTCTTTCCCATCATACTTTTGGTTTTAAATGGGGTAAGAATTCAGCTTACCTCCCTGCAAACGTGATTTTTGTATTTGTTTGTGGAACCCAAATTCTGCCTGCAATAACAATTCTGACAGCTTCATCAGCTTGGTCCTGACACCATGAGTAGCCCAAACAGGTAAAGTGTAATTGTTAATATCCTACAGTGAAGAAAGAAAACATGGTGATTTTCTTACTGATTCCTACTGCTAACTGTTATTTATTCTGGCACAAAATACTTCTCAGAACAAATTCTGAATGTTTCGCTCCAGTAACATTTTCTCGTTGTAATAAAAGGATGACTGTATTTTGCATTTAGACAGCTGTAACATTTCTATATATAGCATCGTAGTGCTTGAAAGAAATTTGAAGGGCAGTTTTCAGCAAGAAGAGGAATACTTCTTAATAATACTAAAAATTATGCAAAAAGCAACTGGCATTGTTTATGTTGTCAGGTGAAAAAAATCACTATATGACTTTATCAGTCATGTGCTGAGATATATTTTTGCTGAAACAAATCCTGTATAAACATCAGAATTTTAAGGGCTGGTAGCTCTCAGGTGTAAGAGGAATACAGAGATCAAATAGGAATATGTATAGCTGTAGTATGGATGTACCAAAGTATGGGGTAGATATGTAAGGATGAGATATAAATGAAATTTGTACCTATTATGGTCTACTGGATACTGTCACAGTCCTCAAGCTAAAGTGGAATGGATTAGTCTTTCCTTGGAGACACAGTCCAAGGTATATTAGTGATCACAACTGTGAGAAGGGAAGATATTCACAACACTCCTGCATTGCACTACCCTGAATTCCTGTTTAAACAAGGTTGGTAACTTTCCTTTAGAGCAATGTAACCTTTGGACTGAGCTCACCAAAAGGAGTGTTCTTGTAACAAGTGAACTCAAAGGAAAATGTCAACTACTTTAAGCGTTTGTTTAAACATGAAAACAATAGAAAGTGCTAGGTTAAATCAGCTCAGATCACAATGTTATCCATTTCTCTTTTAATAAATGTGATTTATGTCCTGAGGGAAGAATTGGATGGTTGCATGCTATTTAAGACAGTCTGTAGGCAAGCAAACACCTCAGTCTCCAAGTTACTTGAAAGTCGGATAACAATTAGCCGAAAGTAACAAATACAGAGATGTGTGCTACTGTAGTTTCATAAATTGTATTAAAAAACTGTGTACGCACGCTCTCGCTGTATGCTTGAAAAATGAGAGAGGCTTTTATGGCAGATATCTTAATTGATACCCTCAGAGTCTTCAGTATTATCAAAGACCAAAGCTCATCAAATTTAACACTAGAAGGAAAAATACTTTTTTTTTTTAATTCCAATGTTTAGCTAGAGTCTCAATGGGAACTGTGGGTTTTGCGTATTTGTCTGGCGACACAGACTCTTGGTATGATGTAACTATTGAAATAGAAAGTTGTGGTCCTGTATTTGGAAAACATGGAAGGGGGACCTCACTGAAATTACAGTGAGATTTCCCAATATGTTAACATTTCATTTAATTTAAGGCCCTGGCTAACATTCTATTCAAGTCTGCTTTGATCGAAGTTGGACTTTTGCAAAAACTGCAGGAATGAAGGTAAACTCATTAGTATCACACCCTGTAAAACATTACATGTTGCTTCTGAAATCCACCTTAAAACTCCCTCACCAATATCCCAGTACTGATGACCAATTTATCATTAATATATAAATGTAGAAATAGTTATGCATGAAAGTGTAGCAAAAGCTGCCTTCAAAAATAACTTTTTAACAAAAGACTCTGTAATTTTGTGTTAGCTGAGGTAAATCTAGACTTTGAAGTGGGACTTCTTGCTAAATTAAGAGCAGTCAAGAGTTTTTCAAATCATGACATTTCCAGACATTGGAACTCAGATGCCCATGCTAGTTTGGCACCACAATACCCCTTTTGTTATAAAATCCATGCTCTTTTGTGATATGCCTGCTACCTTTGCTTAGAGCAAGCTCCCAAACTTGCACAAATAGCAATTTGTGTCATCCCAATGGCTGCCTAATTCCTGAAAATCCTCTGTTCACTACTGACCATGTACAAATATAGGCTTCTCTTGCTTATATAATTTGCATAAAATCTTCATGGAAGGATGATTATGTTTCTTTGCCAGCAGCATATTTTTTTTATCCCTGTGTATCTCCTAATGGGGTCTGGGGGAGTTACAAGACAATTTTATCCAAAGGTATGCTTTTGACTAATTCTCCATATGCAGTCACTGACTGGATCTTGAATATGAAAGTCCACTAGTTTGTGTTCCTTATAGTGGTGGATGACCCACAGCAGCCTCACACGTAGAGTATTTACAGGATTTTCAGTTGTAAGTTTGACATTAAGTGAGGGTTTCTGGGAAAGAAGCTGAAAATAGTCTGTATAAAAAAATTTTGAAGCACAGATCTAAGACATTTTTATGACTTAAAATAAAAAAATAAACCCAATAAAAATACCAGGTTGAAGGAAGTGTAGAGTTTCTATTGGACTCAAAGATCTTAAGGGTCTTTTCTAACCTAAATGATTCTATGATTCTATTTACCTCATATTGTAAAGTGTCAGAGAGCTTCCAAATCCTTTCAGTAGTCAACTTCTTCAATGGGTATCCTGTATGTGTGGCTAAAAACTTCAGAAATTGCTGGAATATAAAAAAATCCAAACTTGAAGTACCGAGGGCCTTTTCACATGATTTCTGCACGCTGCCATACTAATACATAGGAATTTTTAGCAAGAAGACAATCTTTGCACTTAAGCAATGAACCATTGCCTAGATGTAAGAGAATTTGGACTATTCATTTAGACAAGGTTGGTGATTTTAGTTCAGATTTGAAGTATGGTGATTGTTTATGCTTGGTGGAAAAGTTTAGAAGGAAGTAGAGGGAACAAGATATATGAAGAAGTCTGGCAGAATTCCAAGAAGTGCTTAAAGGAAGTGTGATAAACAGAATTATTCTGATATTGGTACTCAGGAGAAGGAGAAATATGATGTAAATTTGATAAAATGGAAATTGTGATTTACTTGCATATAATACCCAGATGCAGAGCCACAAATGGATGATTGAGGTCAGTGGTGAAAGATAACAGGAAAAAAAGGTGAGGTTCATCGTGTCCTTTTGAATACACATGTGAAGTAGAAAGTCGCAGCAGAAAAAGCATGTGGTTATATAGTCATGCAGAGTTTTTGATGGTGGAGAAAGAAAGGAAAGGATACCATATGAAGACAGGCACAAAACATAAGAGAATGCCTAAATTAAGATTTTATGTGGGAAACATGAATAGGTATTTGAGGAAAACAGTAAGACTGTTGTAGAAATTCTGGGGAATTGAGCTGAGAAAATGAATCTGAACTCACAGACCTATATAGGCAGAGATGTCAGAGGAGTTGCTTTACATGGGAGTAAACAGAGATAGGTACTGGAATAATTTGAGAGGCATTGACACTGATTTTATCTGAGTTTTTGTTTTCTCTAGTTTCTTAGAAACTAAGCTTTTGGTAGTAGGTCAATAATTTATCTTTTCCATGACTTGCCATTTTAAATTGTCAAGAATAGTCCAGTCCAGCTGGATCTGTAATGCTGTAATTGTTTTTTGGGTATGTTGTCTACACCCACTCTGAAGATTAGAGATCTGAAAGGAACATATTAACTGCTATTTTGTAAACCTATGTTAGATGATAAAGAAGTGGTACACTTTAACTGGATTTCCAGAACTGAAAATACTTCACCTTGTAGTGCTTGAATTGCCTTTGGAAATCCCTTGTTGCAAAGGTTTCTCTCAGAAGCTCCTTGTATTTTGGGCAGTGTGAGAAAGGTAGGTATAGCAACTGGAAAGAAAATTGCAAAATCCTAGTTAGGCAAGGTGCATGTTCTGCAATTCAATATACACTTGCAGGATTGCTGTTGTGATTAGCTGCACTAGTTAGGACAAGCTGAAAAATAATTTGGGAATGTAGTTTCAAGGATATTCATCTTCAGGACTCGAAGAGTCATACTGATGACTACATACAAAATAATCTTTAAATGTTCAGAGGAGTAATAGCTGCAGTAGTTCAAAGTTAAAGGATTCATTTTCACAAGATGAAATTTGTCCTTTGACAGAAGACTAAGACAAGCCTTCATGAACTCCTTTGTTCTTAGCTTCTCCAGGGATGATTTCATGCATCGTGTTCAGCCTTTCTTTAAACACACCATCACATTTTTACAACAAATTACAAAGCAGTAGTTGGACTGCAATAGGAGTCTTTGTGCATACTCAGCTGTATTGAGTCTATTTAACACAATTGCATTTAGTTCAGCTAAGTTGTAGAAACTTGTGAATTTTCTGTAACTCGGTTTTGTTTTTCATTAATCTAAGATACATGAAGGTTAAAGGTTACATATGACTGGAATAACTTAAGAACTTGTTATTTCATTTGTATGTGTTTATACATGTTAGCTAAATTGAGTTTATTCTTGTTTTCTGTGTTAAATTTTAAACAAAAATTAAAATCTGACACTGAGATATTATTAGTGCTTTTCCCTAATGTGTTTTTTTGTTCTTTTCCCAGTAATGTAGCTCCATCTATATAGTTCCAATATTAAAAGAACTTGAGAGATTTGAAGGGATAATTAGCTTGGAATGCTTCACAGCAGTTCCTCAATCTTTTTAGAAATACAATCTATGTATTCCACAAGATAGGAAGGTGTTTGTGAATTATAGCCATAGGTTCATGAACAGGCATGACTTCACCAATAAATGATGAACACTTGTTTTGTGCTGTAAGGTACATATGGTCTCAGGTTTAGACTGTATATGTAGTAAGACTGTATATGTAGTATGAATAAAGTTAAAACATAGATAGTTGAAAAATGGATGAAAATTGTGCATGTATGCATGACTTCATGATTTGTTTGAATAAACTTACTTGCTCCCCTAGATGTGAACGAGGTGCAGCACCTGGTTGCTGAGTTTGCCATCTATGTTGATACTGGCCAGGTATTCTTGACTTTCTGCTGGGATATCCCCATCTGTGACAGTGTCAGAAGCAGCTCCTGACTCTGTGCCTGGCTGTGTGTGTGAAGAGGAAGACATGTCTCCATACCTTCCATCTTCATGCTCTCATCACCCCGAGGTGAGAACCGTTGCTCCATGACCTATCTGATGCGATTCCCTTATCATCACAGACTGTGTTGACTAGACTTGTAAAGCCCACATAATTTATCTTGAGTCACACGTGCAAACCTGCTCTTGCAAACTGGGACTCATACTGCACAGTCTTGATCTTAACTTTTTATCATAGATTTTCCACACACAGGAGATTCCAGGTCCAGTCAGCTGCTCAGCTTTCCCCTCTAGGACAAGTACATGCAAGCTACAGAGCTGCTATCCACAGGATTCCTTACAACTCGAAAGTGAGGAGCTGAGGAAGGGAGATGAATAAATACATTGCCCTATGAATTCATGCTTAAAGCTCTGAGTTCTCCTTCCTTTTCCCTCTTACTTTTCTCACCAGTCCTTGGAGTATATGCATTGACTTGCAAAGTGCACGAAAAATAATCCTGTAACTCAATCTCACCATAATGTAAGTCCCAGAATGATTCTTTTGTCTTTCCATTGGCTGTGGATTAAGCAATACTGAAGCACTAGTGAAATTAAGTGTGTTTCCTCTTCTCACACAAAGAAAGTCATGTTTGCATTAAATTTAGGATTAATCTACTTCTACAGTGATTTACTCAGCTTATAAATTAACTCTTTTTCTCTATACCCAGTACTCCCATTTTTCTTCCTCTTTTGTTTAGATTGTGTCTCTGATATGCAAGTCCATTCCTGTGGAAATACTTGCCAACTCTTCTATTCAGCTTATTATGCTGTTCTGCACAATGCTTGTAACAATGTTCTTTTCATTGCCTTTACCATGCACTTTTTGCTGCACCTTCATCTCATATCCTGTGTACTCTGCTAATGATTAAGAGAAAGCAGATGCTCTAGTTTATACTCACGTTATCATGTGACAGTGGCACTGTGTGGACTGGAATTGGCTGCCAAAGGATTCTGGAGTTCCAAATCTGACCCTCTGTTGGTGGGTACAGTCCAGCAAGACTTGCCTGAGCACTCATAAGTGTGTGATCACAGTCAGTGCTTTGAACATAAATCTGAAGGAAGAAAAAAAAATAAAACATTTTGGAAGGTAATTTTGTCCTTTAGGTTTACTTTATTGTCTTCTTGGTAGGAAAAAAATAGGGGCTGGTACTGGGGAAGTTATCATTAAAATAGAATGGCATGAAGACGGACTATGAGAAAGAAGGATGAGGGAGAAAGATTGCAGCTGGAATAAAATTTTGCTGAACAACTGAGCTGCAGCATGGTAACATTTATCTTAGAAATCCTAGCAGACAGCATGAGTGACTCTATTTGACCCTCCAGGCTTTGGGACATCATATGTGCACTGAAAAGCTAGAACCTAAATGAAAACTGAGTTGTATCTGCATTCCACGTGGAAGTGTAGCATTGGAGGTATTCGACATTTTCCATACAGCAGTGAGGGAGCTGAACCTGATGTGGAACCTAAAAAGCCTTTTGTGTGGTTTTCAGTTAACCATTAGGATAAAAGCTGAACCACAGTTTCAGGGATACTTTGGAATTACATTGACTTCAATTGACATTAAATTTTCTCCAACTGCACCAGGTTTAGACTCTTATGCATCCAGGAAGTCCCATTAACCACCATGAAAACCATCTTCCTGCCCATATCCAGTACTTGCCTCACACTGCTTGTATACAACGCTCAGGAAATGAGAGTATCTCCTCCGCATGTACTGGCCAAGCTCATACTGTTGTTGTATGCCAAGCTGTAGAAGTAACACAAGAGCGTAAGAGGCTAAAGAAATGTGCTAGGCATCCATTCCTACAACCAAAAAAGGATGCAATAATATTTGATATTATTTTAATAAAGACCTTTTTCCTTTTCAAAATGAAGTAGGAAAGAAGACATGAGAAAAAAGTAGTGAAGTTGCTGCATGTACAGTATTGGGTAATGTTAGATATGACTCCGGGTGGATGCAGTTTTGTATTTTGCTCTGTGGAAAGCTATGTGTATGTTTATCTGAGCTAGTGAGACTTAAATCTGCATAGAGATGTTCCAACACCATCTGTCTAGTTTCCACTCTATTGCTGTCTCAGAGCTGATTAACTGGAAGTGCAGACATAGCAGCCACCTGCCCATGGAGACACATCCAGGATATGAATCCCATAGAGTATCACCAGTGATTCCTTATGGGGGCTACAGTTTAAGCCTGGGCAAGATCTAGTTTTTCAGAATAGAAGACTTGAAGTAAAAGTCCTCCAAGCCTTCAGGCATTTTGCTGCAGTAGTTAATTATTAACCAAAAGCCTGAAACATTCAATTTTTGATTCTTGCTTATGTTTCCAACTTTCAGTCACTGAAACTTGTTACACCTTTGAATAATATTCACCATCACAGATCTTATTCACAGTTAAACAATAATCCATAAAATGAAATCAAGTAACTTTATCTCTATTTTAAATTAAACTGATGACAATTTTCTACCCTCAAAGCAAAATAGATTTTTCCAAGATTTTAGTAGCTCTTAGCTGAACATCTTTCAACTTAACTATGTAATTTTGTGAACACATGACATGTGAATCACCAAATCACAGAATCAGTTAGGTTGAAAACGACCTCTGAGATAACTGAGTCCAACCTATTACCTAACACTATCATGCCAACTAGACCATGGCACTAAGTACCATTTCCATTCTTTCCTTTAAACACCCCTTGGGGTGGTGACTCCACCACAATCACACACAGTGCCCCTGTAATAGTCTCTATATTGCCCTCTTTTTACTTGTATCTGGTATTTCCTGGCCTAAATTTAAATATATTCCACTTTGCTCATGTAATAATTACTGTACACTGGGATCTCCAGTACAAGGATTACTCCCTACTTCCTAAAGCAATTTTCCAAGCTGTGGGATCAGAGGATAATTCAGGCTGAAAGAGACCTCAGGAAGTCTCTAGTCCAACCTCCTGCTCAAAGCCAAGTCAGCTAGGAGGACCCTCTGTGTGTGCATGTGATCACCTCTTCCTCTTGCTGGAATTGTGCATGCAGTTTCCTAGGGTGGATGTGGGGGTTTAGGCTTCTGCCTCAACTTGCCTAATATGCATGCTGTTAAGTCCTGACTCTTGGGTCTTGAAGTCTTCTATGCCTTGGAGCAAGCTGGCACGGATTGCTGAACTTGCATAGCACTTACATGGAATGATTGAGTCATAGCTGAGTTGGAAATCTGGTCTGTTACTCCTGTTTCTTCAAGGGAGTTGACATGAGCAGAAAGAGGAGTGATTTTGCTTTGGAGACCAGTTTTGCCTCCTAAGAACAGTGGGGAAGAGGAACCCCTCAGGCAGTTTGCTCTATTCTGATTTTGGTGGAGACCTGGCAAGTTCTTTTAGGAGAGAGACCCACTGGACATAAGGTGTGTGTGCCTAACAGAGAGACACACCTCACAGTCTGCCTCCACCTGCACTGTAGCCATTTGTCTGGGGCAACCAGACTTCCAGCACTTCTAAACTACTTCAGGGAGACTGCCTGGTTCTGAGTGCTGGGCAAATAACTGACAGCTTTTTCCATCCAAATAACATGTCTTGGGGAAAAGAGAATGAAGCACAAGCACACAGACATAGTGGGTCCTGCTGGTGGAAGGGGAAAAACCCACCCAGAGTCCAAATATTGCCTTACAGTCTGATAGTACAGTTCACCCGTGGCTCCATTTGTAAGAGGTGCCAGCTAAGAGAAGTTACAGTCAAGGCAGGCACAACATCTGTACTATACAGTATCTATGGTTGCTTCAGCTGCTACTGGTTACTGTAAACAGCTGATTCTACAAATGCCTGCACTAAAATAGCTGAGTTTTAAATCAACTTTCTTGGGCATAGCATAAGAAAAATTTCTGCTTGTACTGATCTTAGCAGTTTATGAGTAAGGAAGCACTCCTGTTCAGCAGAGATTGAGGGAGGTTTGTGTCTGTAAGCACTTCCATCACTTTCTGTTACTGATGGTTAAAGCTTCCTGTATGGTCTCAGGTGAACTGAGATGGTCACCAGTGCCTGGCTCCTCCCAAGAGACTTTAGTCTGCAATCAAAAAGCTCGACATACGCTGACACTGGACCAGAACAGGCTGACTCAGTTTCATTCAAAATTAGTGAGTGCTGTTGCTGTAGTTTCCTCCTAAGTTCCTTGGCTGTCCTTAAGTGGCAACTTAATACGGGCTTTCTCCAAGTGAAAGCAAAGTTCCAACCCCCAAATATCAACACAACTTCTTCTAATATTTCAGTTCTTGGCCCAGGTAAACAAACTCACCTTGGTAAGTTGGCCATATCCCTGTTGTCTTGCAATTTCTTTGTGCTTATCAGTTGGGAAAAACTCCTGTGGGGTATGATCACCATGGCGAAATACCTGATAAAATAGATTAAATTGCTTTTGTGTTATTGGTATTTTTTGTGGTGATGATAACTAATTAGTGTAGTCACAAGGAATATGCTATGTCAGTGAGTACTGTATCTGACAGATGCTAAGTATATTAATGGTGTTTGCCTTAAATCTAGATAGCTGTATTTCCTGCTTAATTTATTTAGACAAATATAACTTGTTCTTTTTTGGCATTTGAGAATAAATTAGCTCAAATAAATTTTTGCAAGTTATAAAAACTATAGGGTACCCTATTATGTTTTAAAGAGGTTTTATGTATTTTAGAAGGTATAGACAATAATATCAAATAAACAGAAAACAAACAGAAGCATGTAAGTAATTTTGCGGAAATATTTAAACATTAGTATTTTGGTATGACTAAGCTGGAATTCAAAAGGAAGAAAACAAAACTGTTACTCGAAGTAACAGTTCTGTGGCTGACTGCTGTGAAGTTCTCCTACCTGGCAGAAATTAGCCTTAAAGAGTCATATGTTGGCTTTTTCATCACAAGAAGTGATATAAGTATTATCTAATATGTAAATACAGGCTAAACTGTTGCTCTGAAAACACCGAAGCTGTTTTGGAATTTCACTTCAGATGAAAGATGTATTCATACAGATATGTTGGACTTTTTCATTCACAGGATGAATTCTTTGCTTTGTATGCTTTGCAGCATAATTCCTGTAGATATGTGCTGTATGATTCTAAAATTTGAACATCAGGGGTTTTTTATAATTCCTTAATCCAAGCAGGGAGAAATGAAATCAAAAACTGCAGGAAAAGAAATAATATAAATTATTTATATGTGTGCGTGATGTTCAGAATAAGATTCAGGCTTCCTGCAAACAAATGGTACATCATAATCATTGCAAACAGCACTACCTTCACTGCGCTGGTTTCTGTGTTGCTTGTTCATGTCATTGTACACTTGTCTGAGTTTCACATACTGAAATTTACTGTGCATGTTAGTCCATTGAAACCACTGGAAAAGCGGAAACTCTTCCACGGTAAAGAGGGATTTTGCACAGTTGGTATTTAGTCATGAAATCCTCTTTTACATTTTAAGACAGAATCCTGTGTTATTTTTCTCTTAGTGCTGTAAGATAAGCATTCTATATCCATCCAGCAAGTAAGTTCAGCTAGGAGTGCACAAAGGAGACAAAGTTATAAAATCTTATTTAAAATAGAAAATTTTTTTTTGGACAATGCAATAATGAATTTTGAATATGGAGGAAACATTCAAATATTTGAAAAGGTGCCCCCTCCTCCCTACCCTAAAGTACAAAAAAAAGTAGTAAGTGACAGATTTTGAAGAAATTTCATTTGCCCATACTTACTAGGGACACAAACTTGAGTTTTCTTTTAGCTGTTGTTTGGTGAAGAAAGATGCAGAAAAGACAGAACATGAAACACAGACTCCAAATTCCACAGACCAGCTGCCTTGCTCTCATCCTGAGGGTAGCTTTCAGCTGTTTTGCACATCAAGGTCCCTGGCTGGATGTGGTGATACAGTAGATATATGGCCAAGAGGGGTGGAGTCAGTTATGTTTAGTGAAATCTGAGAGTGGGCTGTGAAGTTGCCTCTCTCCCCTTCTAGAGTTAGTGCTATTCAGGGAACTCATGAAATGAAAAGTGTGTTTCTCATTTGTACTCAATTTCTATGTCCCATGTATAGCATGGAGTGAAATCTCTGAGCCCTCTGATTCCTGCCCCTGGCAAGGCAGGTGAATGCAAAGAGCTAGAGGTCGCCTTCTGTTATTTAACTAGGATTTAGTATGGGTCAGTCAGCCTTCCCAAACATGAAAATGCTGTGGGTATCTTACTGTATGCAAAAGAGTTGTTAAACCATCTGCATTCCTAGTGCTCACAGTCTTCTCTGAACACTTTGTACTAGAAGGCTAGAAGGAGCAGTGCTAACAAATGTCCTTTTATAAAGTATCTCTGGATTTTCCCTGGATTTGGCTGTGATTTGTAGGAGGAATAAGCAACAGAAGGTTTTCTTGTAAAGGAACAAGAATAAGCCTAAATTAATTGTAAAAAATATAAAGATGGATGAACTTTTTATCTCTCTAGTAGATTGACTCTGTCTCTAGTGGAAAAGCATGTGACACTGTTTTCTAGAGCTATTCCCAGAATTTCATATGGTTAGTTAAATTTTAAATTTTCAAATTTCTCTTGCTGCAAACACTCTTATTGTTATAGCGTGCACGTATCAAGAGTTGTTTCTGTAATTTCCCCAGAATATTTTAAATTAAAAAAAAAATCTAGCTCAGAGACACCGTTGTGAGAGACAGGATTGATCTTGCAAGTTATTGATTTATGTTCAGTCCCATTCATGTGTTAATGAAAGTCCTGTTTATATTCTAAAATTGAGGGTGATTTCTTAGTCATTGAAAGCTCTCTGTAAGAATTTAAAAGAAGTTACTGAAAAAAAATTGTCACGTTGCTACCCAAAAAGTTATGTAATCCCAAACTAGTTTAAGGCACATAACAAAACTTTTCTTGTGATTATTAGATATAAGCTTCTCTAGGGGGATCAGTTCTCCTTCCTGAGATGACAATGTTGTATCTTTCACATCTGTCAGAGCTAAAGAGATTCCTCTGTGAAACATCCAGGGGCCATACTTTCATTTCTACTTTTATCTCTCACAATTTTAAGAGATTCATAAATAGAAAAATGTGGTGGGGAGTTACCCGCATTTATTGAGAAAGAAAATGCCCTTTTTTTAAATTAAATTTGGAGGCACCTGTGGGGAGATATGGGGATATGGGTCAACTGATTAAAGCTATACATACCCTGTACGTGTCCTATCTCAAAAATTTCTCTAAAGAGTCTGTGTTTTGCTGTTTCTAGAGAGCATGGCATCAGACACTACTACTAAAATACACTGCTCTGCAATACAAGATTTTCAAATTGACCAACTCAGAAAAAATAGGTAAGTTTTTAGATTTGCAAGGCTCTGTTCAGGTTCTTCACATACTGTAGATATGTCTGGGAGGGACTGCAGGCCTACAACAGGAGCAGAAAGATTTAACTTTCATGTTTTCAAGCATCCATTGTTTCACACTTTATGTGAGACTTCTGTAACTAGGAAGGTAAAATTCTCTTAGTTTGAAGATAACAAAATATTAGTGTAAGTACTGGTGTAAAAATATTAACAAAATGTGGGAAAATACTAGTGTTAAAGCTGATACTTGCTTGCTTTGATCTGATCTTGATGCTTCTAATTCCGTGAGAAAAGACATGTAAAGGGCTGGAATTGTTTCTAAGTACACCATGTTGATTAATTCTGTTCCTGTTGAAAGTCACAGAGGGAGAATGAAACAGTGTGCCATGGTGAGAGGTGTGTAAACTGTAGCTGTTCCAAAGTCAAGGTAACTGCTTCTTTAATATGCTTGCAGCCTGTGTTAAAGCAACAGCTGAAGGTGGAAGAGGAGAAGATAATGATAAAGGTAATAACTGTACCTCTCTTACTTCCTTGGGAGTACAAAGGACAATATATGAGGTGTAGATCACATGCCTTTATCTTACCAATAAACCTGATGAAATATTTCTGGGATCATGATAAACATAATATTACTAAGCAAGTAAAAGTACAGCTTTGTGTTGTGTTCTGTACTGTGATATCTGGAGGCTGTGTTAAGAGATGCTGCTGGATCTTTGACATTGTTGAGGCAATGCAAATGTTCCTTGACAATGCTCCAGTTTGTTAAAATGGTTTCACAGTTTAAGTGCTAGTATTGTATTTGAAAGCTTATTAATCCAAAGAACAAAATTTGACCCTCTAACCCCAATTTACAATACGAAGAATCCTTTCCAGGCTACGATGCTTACCCCCTCTCCCCACTGTTAAGTGTAGGGTTAAATCTTCTCGGTATGTAAGCACAGGGTAGGATTGGACTTGCAGCTTGAGATGCTACTTCTTCATTGACAATGGAGAAGGGTCAGAATTGGTTGAAGATACAGTGATAAGCATTTGAGAGGAAGACTCCAGTGTAGAATTAGTGTGGGGAGATGGAGGCAGATGAAGGAGGTTTTTAACCTGCCCACCCTGCCTCCCCTTCTTACACCTGCCTGAAACAACTCCTTAGTGGGATTGTTATTCCTGCCTCTGGTGTTGAAGTCATTATTCTGTGTCTTCTGCACGTTTTTGATGTCCATGTCTGCTTCCATGACTTTTCCTCACCTTTTTTCTCAGCTCCAGTCGTATCAAGGCTATATGTGTCAAGAAAGTTCAAGGTTTGCTCTGGTTTACAGTGTACCTCTTTGTCTCCTGCTTACATGCTTTGGTTAAATGATGAAGAAAAGTGATATCATTTCTTCAGCTGCAATAAACTAACAATCAGAACAACAACAAAAATAACCAACTCCAAGCTACTGGCTTAATAGGTAAATAGATAAGAATCAGCTGCCTTTATTTGGCTAATGCTTAACATAGATTTCTTCGGTCCTTTGTGCTAGGAAAACAAAGGCATGTCATGTCACCATGCCTTGCCTCAGGGACACACTATCCCTGCCTCAACAGGAATTCTGCCCCAATCAGATACACATTTTCTGTTAACGATTTCAGTGTTGGCATGCAAGAATATTCATTCCATAATACTCTTTTCTGCACATTTTCGGACTGAGTTAGAGGCATGTCCATCTGCCCTGAGGAGTTGAATTAAGGCTTGTTATGAATATGAGCAAAATGGAGTACCTTTGTCCTGCAAATAAAGTGATCTTCGCTGGTAGCTGTGGCTCTTAAGAGCTATGCATGATGTCTTTGTTACTGCTGGCAGAACACATCACTTATTACCCCATATTCTCTGATCCTTCCTTGAATTGCAGCAGAAAAGAGGAGGCAGCAGTCACTGTTGGGACTTTGTAAGGAATACAGCTGTGGCTGCTCTCAGGCCATTCAGCGTTCTAGGAAATTGCCTTCTTTTTGGGTTCAAAGCTGCACTCTTGATGTCATCTGAGACAAAGTACTTTTTTGCACAGTGGCCAGCTTCTTCTCCATTACACTGATGCAAATACAGAATAACTGTTTAGAAGCTGACAAACTTATTCCAGATATATTTTCCTTTGGGTTTACACTGCTGTTCTTTTGCTTCTGATGTTCTCAGCACCTTCATCTGGAGTTTTGCTGGACTGTAAAACTCCCTCCTCTCAAATGTGATCACTTTCTCTCCAGTTCTGTATGACTCATCAACTTTTGGTCATAAAATACACTGACATGGAGGAGTTGCCAATTAAGATGCAGTTTGGTAGTTGTGTTTTGACAGATGCTTACTATAATATCAGAACAAAGGGGTTTAGTTGGCAGTATTCCACAGAGTAGTGGTGCTTGTTTTGGTCTTGGCCATCAGTGAGTCACAAACCTGAATTTGTGCATTGCAAAATTCCATCATTCTTTTTTTCCCCCAAATTCTGTGAACAGATTCAAGTAACCTTGCTTGAGTGTGATGGATGGCTGTATCCCATAACCAGACTGCCACTGCAGGAATGAAGTAAGGGTTGTAGCAATGGCTAGGAGATGGAGGCCTTTACACCATTGACTCTATCTAGTTATTTAGACTTGCTAATGAGTTGTATGGACCAGCAGGATCATGTTGTTTTGACAATGAGAGATGAAATATTACTTGTACAGAAAGAACATTTTCTTCCAGCCAGCCACCACCACAGCTGTCTAGCTTGGGCATAAAGCACAAGTGTTACATGCAGGTGCTGACATCAGTCCAAACAACCTCCTTGTGTGTAATCAAGCATCAAGCTATTGTCCTTGTGCACCTTAGAATACCTGAGGGGTTTGGGTTGCTGCTTTCTTTAAATTTTAATAACTATATTTAACTTTGAGAGAGGCTACAATAACTGTGATTATAGCAATTGTTCTGCTCAGCTGGAATGATTTCTGATCATGCCCTAGCACAATGCTGCAAGATTTGAAATGCAAATATGTGGGAGGGAAGAAATGTTCTCGCAATAACTTTTTTATTTCTGTTGGAATAAAAAACAAAAAGTCGTTTATAGAAATACCAGCTGAGGTAAAGTAAAAGCCAACAATTTCTCATAAATATTGTATCTTTCTGTTAATCAGTGTCATTGACCCCTGTGAGTGATTTATTTTTTGTTACTTAAATCCTGAATTAGTAGTGAAGAATTAATAAATTAGCTGTTCCTTCAGAGCTAAATCCTCCCCCTCCTCCTTTCCATTTGTTCCTGTACTGTTATCATCTTTCAGGGTCTTTGGATTCTTGGAGGTTTTGGTTATATTTGCTTGCATTTAAACCAGTAAAGTATTTTATGTTAGGACATAGGCACGTTTCATAGCAGATTTCAAATCTTTTTCAATTAGATGTTTTCTTGAGAGGCTGGTGATTTATTTAAATATTGCCACAAAAGTTTTCTGAATGAAACTGTCAGAACTGTTAAAATGGATGACTGTGCTTTTATGTCACTACAATGTGTTTAATAATACTGACTAAACTGGCTGGTGGTGTGTTTCAAAGCTCTCCTTGGCATTTCCAGTGAAATTTGCATTGACTGTCAATATGGCTGTTAGAAACAAACTGTATATTTTTCCTTTAGGTCATATGTCCAGTTTCTCTCACTTTAAATCAAACTAAAATAAATATTGCATATCAGGGTAATAGAAATTTTGAAACTTTAATTTAGAAGTAAAAATGAGTTTGTTCTGTCAGGTATCTCAATCTGCCTCAACAAAGTACCTTGAATAATGTCCCATTTTTTTACCTGCTATAATCTTGTGTTGTCCATATTTGTCTTCACAGACACATCCATAAAGAGCACAAAAGGTGTAAAATTGCCTTCTGCAGAAATATGGGACAAACTATCCAGAGGGCAATAGCTAAAATGGAGAACAGACAAAATGGTACTGGCAATCACCCTGTTGTTTTTTTTTGGGATAGGGAAGAGAGAATAAGTTGTGTGTGGGAGTGGTAATAGCTTCAGAGAACCCAATTTTATAGAAAAAGAAGTGCTAGTGAAAGGAAGATGCACCTAAAATCATGCAGGGAATTGACCAAGGCCTTTGTGAGCTGCTGCCACTGCTGAGACAGATTAACGTTACCTTCAAATACCGATAATTCTTGGAAACAACCAGTCTACCCATTATTTAGCAACTTAGCTGATAATTATAGTGTGGGTTTAGGTTTACAAAATGTGGGTTTGTTGGTTTGATTTATAACATGTTGAGCTTTCCAAGGAATTGGGAAAAGCCCTACACAAAGTGTAGAATGCTTTGATTTTTTTAACCCAAAGTGCACAGGATAACTGTATCACAATCCAGGCTACTCCAATGCCGTAATGGACTCGGGCTTTGGTGGAATCTGTTTGATTAGGTGAGAGCAAAAAGTGCATAATCAAGTTTAATGCTTCAGGTAACAGGAAAAAATGCTACCCAAAGGAATCCTGTGATTAAAAGATACATGGTTAAATTCATGTTCTGATTTACGTCAGTAGAAGGAAGATCGTAGCCCACAAAACAAGCTTCCTTTTGATTTACAGTTTGCCAAGCAGGAGAGATTTGGTCAACATTCCACGTGTGATTCTTTATATGTTTTCCACATACACTAAAGAGTGAATAATTTGTAACATATTTTCAGTTAAACAGTGAATCTCTTCTGCCTGGCTCAGAGTATTGTCTAAGCTTAGAGAACAATGAGAACAATACAATAGCATGAAACGAGAGTTTATTTTAGTGCAAACCAAAGAAAAACTGTATGTCTAAACATAGATGAGAGCCAAGAAGTAGTGTAATAGCTTGAAGAATATTTGCCTTTATCTACAGGCACCTGCGATAAATATTTTGCAAAAGCATATTGCCACCTAGTGTTAAACTCTCTTCTGTTTGTTGCACTTCGGGCAGCTGTAGATGAGTAGGTTCCTGATGGACACTTTTGTGAGAATCATTGGAAATCCCATAATGTGTTGAGAAATGCAGAACAGCATTACTGCAATCGGACATCGAGAACACAAGGCCGCATTTCCAAATTTAAATAAAGATTAATTTCAGTCATTTTTCACTCCTATATTCAGGGTTGCTGGCAATATATATGTACCCACCAGAAGTTACAAGTTTGTTTCAGTCAGTGTTTGGGTCTTCTTTCAACACTGTGAGAAGTGGTGAAAAAACAATGCAGTGATTTTTATGTACTTGTGTTATTAACTCTTCAATCATTTTCTCTTTGTATATTTCCATCTGTGTTGTTATAGGCATTCAGCAAGAGAGAGAGGCTTTTGGATTAATTTTAC
Organism: Irena cyanogastra; assembly: GCA_013397155.1. Lineage (NCBI taxonomy): Eukaryota > Metazoa > Chordata > Aves > Passeriformes > Irenidae > Irena > Irena cyanogastra. Next base: position 209,886 of record VWZV01014993.1, read on the forward strand.
AAAACGAGAAAATTTGATTGGTCACAAGGATCAAGCTGGGGTAATGTAGTTCTTCACTTTCTCTTTTCACATAGTTTGTTGGGGATTTTTCTCCTCTATGCCCCTCGGTTCTTGGTTTTACTTGATGTGAAAGGGAGAAATTCTGTATATTTTGTTATTGATGGTGTTCAAAGATGACGTAGCTTTCACATCTCTCTTTCCATTCTTTATTTTTGATTTGAACTCATTTGATTCATAGCAATGACTTTCAGATAGTGAGCTGAAGATTAGAACTTTATCAGCTGGCTGGAAACACTTCTTTTTAAAAAGAACTTTTACCTCTATGAAATCCTGCTTTATAGGTGTATAAAACTTTGCTGTACTTCAGTGATTGAAGCTGTAATTTCCTATTTGTATGATGTTTAAAAAAAAAGCATTTTTATCTTGGAACATATTAAGAAAGTTCCAGTATATCCGGCAATGGTGCCTTCTTTGTTGAGACATTTTTTCAACTGATGGGAGGAAACAGTTTTCAACCATTCAGACTAATGTTTTTGCATGGAACCATTTGCTGAAAGTTGTTGGGTAGGCAAAGAAAAGGAAAAGGGAGAAGTTTACTGTCCATTTCATCATCTGTTCACCTTGGAAAGGTAAAAGTAGACATGGAGTTTTATTCATTTCCTAACTATGTATGTGTGTATACATTAACTATTGGACTGCTAATACAGTTGAGTTCTTTTAATCCTGAGAATGAGGAGCGAAGAAGCATCCTTAACTCTACAGCAGGCGTAGTTTCTGTGTTTGCGCTTGGACGGATCTGTCCAAGTCAAGTCAGCAGCCTCTCTCGTGCTTGCTATTTTGACTAAACCATTTTAAGGAGCTGGTTTGCTTTCAGGTTGAATTTTGTTTGTTGTTGAAAAATCATGGCTGCGATGGATTTTTTTTTCTCATACACTACCATATTCTATTTTGTTGTCTTTATCTTTTGATACATAGCTCTGATCCTTACTTACTCTTTTTCAAGCAATGAACATTTGTTGATTGGTAGGTTTATAATTTCTGGCAGATTTCATAGCACTTTCACCACTTCCTGTTAATAATGTTCTAAGAAAATTACTTCCAAGATGTTTCTTTACTTTTTCCCCCTTCATCATCACCTTGTGAAGCTACAAATATATAAATCTCCCCCCTGCTGTTTAAATTTTATTTTCTTGGAAACAACATTTTGGAAATCGTATTGGAAGTCTTGATATGGATTTGATTTATCTCTAAACTGTTCAAGAAAATCTGTATTTTATTGAAGTTGTACACATCAGGTATCACACACATCAGGTTTTGATAATAACAAAGGCAACCTTAGACATTTTGGGTAAACTACAAGTAAATGCAGTTTGGGAAATTATATATATTATTTCCCTTTAAGAAAATGGGAATAGGGGAGATGCCATTGGCAGAGATCATTATGCATTTCTAATTGACTTACCACCCATCTCTAAACCCATGAGACAATCACAATATTTTGGGACATACCTGTGTTCTATAATGGCTCCAGATGTGTTCTTTGAAGTAAATGACATTCCTATGGAATTACATCAGTGGAACATGGCAGAAGTGTGATACAAGTATTTCAATGTACTTTCCATGCATTTTGACTTGGCTGTTTCGTGCATTGGATAACTGAATTTCCCCTTCCTTTTTGGTCAGCTGTGGGCAGAGATTGTTGCTGCCTTCCTAAAGGTAAGGTAAGAAAAGAGATGCCCAAACTTCCAGTCCCTATGAGCCATAGGCTGAGATTTTCCTATGGCAAAGAGCCAAATGATGCATGTCTCAGAGACTTGAGAGTTCTGAGAGTATTTCAGAGGGAAGGGACAATAGCTTCACTCTTTGGATCACACATTTTTCTGGGGAAAAAAGTAGAACAAATATGCAGCTGTTTCTCAGCACTCTTTGTGCCAGAAGCTTTGTTGGTTTGTTTCTTCACATAGTCAAATATTTGGACAAACTCACACCCTTTATGTTCATTGCTGTTGATTAAAAGATGAAGTTTTGACCTGGGATGTCTTGTTGCTAATAAATATATTGATTCCTGAGGACCAAAACATTTCCTCCATGTGAACATAGTCCTGCTGCATGGAGAAATGTCAGTCACATCAACAGTGTGAAAGTACATTGGAAACGGTGACATATCCAACTGTGAAGCTGTGGGGAAAACTGTACTGTCTACTCAGGAGAGAAAGACTGTTAAATAAATGGCTATTATAATAGCCAAGGACTTAAGCAAAGGAAGGGTCATGTTAAGCACTTGGTTTTTATAAGACTCTGACCAGATGAATGGCTAAGAGTGTATTTTGGTTAGACTGGCTCAATTAAATGGAAATTCTAACAGCTGTTTAACAAAATACTGAGTTCCCATAACTCCATTTTCTTAGGAAAAACTCTAGCTAAATGACAAAAAAAATCAGAGACCTTGAAGTATGAATTTCTACAAAGTATCGATTTATCTGTGAAGACAGCTATAAACTTGAGTTGGATACTGAGATAGAGCAGGTGAGATTTGTGTGCTGTAAAATTGGTGCATACAGGGAGTTTGTGCAGTGCTTGCGATCTTCCTCTTTAAGGAATTGTTGACAAAAGCTAATGAGCGGGTAACTCATAAATCAACTCTTCCATCTTACATTTTGTCTGATCTCTGTTACTAATCTTTTCACTGATTTTAAAGTAACATTAGATGCATCTGACAAAACTAGTCTAAAAGTGTTTCTAGTTACAGTTGGCAATAAAATTAAACTGACCCAAAAAAAGCACTGGTTTTGCTACTTTGCTGTTTGCGACAGCAATCTTTCCTAGAAAAACCAAGGACCTTCTTCAGACAACTAATATGTCATGTAATGAAGGAAAAAAGAATTGTTGAAGCAAACAGTGCATTTGTTGTACTGTGTCTCTCAGTGCATATTTCTAATCCCAGCTGTGAGCCAGCTGTGGTGTGCATGCCCCCACACACATACACACATGCATCCAAACCATTGGTCTCCAAAAGTTTCAGTGACCTGCCTTGCAAGAAGTTGTAAATGGTTTTACTGTGTTTTATAGTTTTGCTGTGTAAATAGTTTTGCATCAGAAGCATCTGATGATTACTTGCTTCAGATCCTGACAGCTCTGATCTGTACAACATGTTTCTTTCTGCTGGGTTTCTCACTCAGGGAAGATCAGACTGCCTATAATGTTATCCTTCTGGGTAAACAAAGCCAAGTCAGATGTGTGTTGTTCTTGAATTTCAGTGAAAGTGGTGCTGTGCAATATCAAACATGAATCTTCTCTCTTTTTGATGATTACCATGGGCAATACAAAAATTTCTATTCTATCCTTATGTCTTTTTTAAGAATCCCAAGTTAATTAGCCAATGCATAATTCAGTGAATTAATTTTCAAGTTCTGAAAAACATGCATATTCTTCTGTACTGCCTTAAAGGTATATTTAGGCCTAGAATATCTTCACTGGATACATACAATTATGAAAGCAGGTGTATTTCCTGCCCTAAGGAGCAAACAAATGCAACCCATTAACGAAAAGATCTAGTCTGGTTCATCTGATTTTACCCTTTTGGTCTTTTATGCTCTACAACATTAAATTACATGTAGTTGTCTCCTGTTTGCAGTATTAAAAAAAAATACTGCAAAGTCAAAAAACTGTTCATGTTTTTAGAATTATTTTCCGGGATTAACATTCAAATAATGAAAAGAAGAGCAAGCAAGCATAGATTTCCTGTCAGTTTTTAAATTACATGAAATATTCTGTACTAATTTATAAAAGATTATATGTGGGCCTCAGTGATTAAAGTAATTTGGACAAATTATATAGTGTGCTACTATTTGATCCAAACAGTCTTCTCCTTTTCATGATTTTTAGAGGAAAATATTAGGATTTCAGTTTTGTCCATAATATATGCTGCATATAAATGATGGGAGAAAATCTTCCTTTGGATTTGCCAGCATAAAATAGAAGTACATCTAGAGTAAATTTGAAGAGGACAGCAGAAGTACATACATGTATAATACATAACAGTGATTATTTGATTGAATATTTTGAATTTCTTACACGGAGCTGCAGCATGACAACGGTGTTACAGTGCAGGAAATGGAAATGACTGGTATGAGGCAAACTGTGAGGGAGGAGACAGTGAAGAACCACATTCTCTGGTAGTGCACTATTTGGATGGAAGACTACTACTAGGATGACTTTTTTTTTAATCTCCTACTGCATGCCAGATTGAAAAGTCCACACGTCAATAATATTTTGAAAACTGCTTTATGTTGGTCCTATAATCGAACTGGTGTTTCTTTACTAAGAAACTTTCTTTTCTTTTCAAGGATAGCATCCTTCTTAACTATGGCAGAATATCTGACAGGAATAGAAATTCCTGTCAGATATTATATACNCTGTTGCAGTCTGTTCTGAAGTAAGAGCAGCCTTCCATATGGCAATCTACTCAACACTCCTTCTTTTCACAAAATAACCCCACCAAAACAAAAATATTAGCAAGAATGAGAAAGTACAAATCTCTCTGAAGTGCTGCCCCTTTCTGAAGTCCTTGCAATTGTAACCTTTGTGATTTCACACCATTTGTGACCACTTTTACCTGTGTCAAATGGGACCCATCCAACAAGCTCATCTTTTTCACAGCACTCCTGTAGTAATTTTCAGCTTTTTGTAGCCTATTCTGTGTTTGTACAATTCATGTCTCAAAGCACCAGCTCAACGTGTGATTGCTTTTCAGACAAATGTTTTATCAAAATGGAATGGGCAGTTTCCAGAAGGAAAACAAAGTAACATCAGTGCTTGCCTGCTGGACACTTGCATGAGCCTTTTATCCACACCGAGACCTACGCACTTTTCACATCAGCTCTGAATTGTGACTGAAAGCAACAAGCTTGTGTTTGTGAAACAAAGACTGCACGATATTAGGAAAAGCATCCAAGCTGTTGTTCCTCAAACCATCCCTCTTTTAGAATCCATTGAATACAAAATGACCCACCTTTGCAACTTTTGCTTTGCCAGCTTTCCATTACATACTCTGAAAGATGGAATTGCCTGTACAGTAACTCTGCAAGCCAGAGTGGTCTGATAAGACGGAATCAAGAGGTTGCTTTGTACAACTCAATGGCATTACATGGCCAGTCTCTGGTTTTCTGGTGAAAAAACAAATGAAAGAATAGGTCCTCTCTTGTGTTTTACTACTCTTGCCATGCTCTGTGTTTTACAATCTAATGCAATGACCCTTCTGGCTCATACCTTTGGTTTTACAGCTGATGCTTTCAACAGGTAAGGTTTTCACATGAAATAAAGCTAACTATTATTCAACCACTGCACTGAACCACAACAGACACTGTGCCATTGCTCTTTCTCAGTCTTGGAACATAGATTCTCATATCATGCCATCTGTGGGGCTATTTCAGAAAGAATGGATGGAATAGCACTGTGGTATTTTCAGGCAACATTTGATGAGAACCCAGAGAGAGCTGAGGGAATTTTTATTGTTAATCTCCAAGTGGGAATGGAATTACTCAGGGAAACTCAGACAGACTAATGACAGTTTCTGAAGATTTTTTTTTTAAATCTTAGCAAAAAGTGTGAAATGAAGGTATCCAGACAAATAATGAACATGACGGACAAATAAAGTGCACGACCCAGAAAAGGTGACCTCCATGGCAGATCACAGTCCTTTTTAAAAGCAGGACAGTCAACACTTTTGGACAAAGTGTCAAAAAAAAAAAAGATATTTAGTGACTGTAAATGAGCTGACACAGACTTGTCTGCTTCAATCTCACAATCCTTACCCTTAACTAATACTGAGTTTTTCTGCTTGTCTAAGTACAACTTTAGGGTCTATTTCTGAACATTTGCTTTTTTCTTTGCATTCAGAAAAGACACTACAATGCTTCCCAGCTCATGCTTGGCTGCCGTCTGGAAATATCTCTGTTTCACTGAGCTGTTTTATCTGTATTCATCATTGTTTCTAAGCTTTTTTCTCCTTGTTTATTGATCTTATTAGCATATTTCTTTTCCAGCTGAAAACCATCAAGCAATTTTTATATGGAGATTACTGTGCTATAGAAATGGTGTCCTTTTCTAGTGAATTGTAATACACTATTTGTCCTTGGGTGTGAAGCATTAGTCAGCTGGTAAATTGGAGTCCCTACACTGCATTTCTCATCAGGTCATAGTGTAATGGACATGGAGCTGGGTTTTATGGCCACTGATATAATTTTCAAGCTTCTCAAGAGCTACTAACTCAAACTTTCTCTCTTGAGAGCAGAAATAATTAATCCAGGTTGTAAGTAAATACAATTTTAATTTAAAAACAAAAAAAACAACGGGTTGGTCCTCCCCATTATACACCTGTGAATAGAAACCAGGGAGGGGGTACAACTGCTGCATTTCTCCAACATTCGCATATTATATTTTAAAAAGCTTTTCAAGTGATGATCACATCAGGATTGTCAAATTGCCATCAGATATGCATCAGTTCCAGTTTCTTTACAAGAAAATGAAGGCAAGAGAAGAGGTGATTTGTTCATGGATTCCCAGGAGATGAATAAAAAAGGTGGGATTTCAAAGCCCACAGTTCTGGCTCTCAGTTCTCTCTCCCATTATAAAGCCTGTGTTGTGGAAGCTAGTATATTCTTTCTACCACATTTTCCCCTTTTAAAGCTACCCATATTTTTACTTGCTGGGAACATGACTTGTTTTCATTCCTTTGATGGCACCAGAGAGAGGCCAAAAAGTTGAGTGATATTTCAATAATGAGATATGTCCACTGCTTTAGAGTCATTGTATAATACTTTGGATGAGTTACTCAAGATTACATCTCATCCATCCTATATTTTTTTAGCTTGGTTACTTTGACTGTCAAACTGGGTGACTGAATTAATTTGTACCCTCTAAACAATGATAGTTTAATCTCCCTGAGTGGTTCCTCAGACTGTTTCCAGCTGTCCTGTGGGGTTTCTGTTTGTTGGTTTTGACTTTTGCATATATATCTCCACACTGCTCGAGATACAGCTCTTTTGTTCTCTTTTGTATGGCTGAAGTACACCTAGAGTGCCTGTGAACAGTGGTATTTTTATCACATAGGAGATCCACTAATTGTGCTTTTTGCAGAAGTTTTATGCAGAGCTCCCCTCATCTGCTTTCACTTTTTTCGAAGACTTTTCAACTCGTCTAGAATTATATTTCCTACATGCCTCTTTTAAAATATTCTTCTTGCTTCTGCATCCCATCTTTCATTTGTTTCATCATGTTCTGCTCAGCAGGATGTATTTCAGAAATACTGCTGAGAGTAAAGTACAGCTGGATTAAAATCTAGTGGTGATATGCCTTGTTGTCAAATGGCTTGTGTAAAAAATCAAGGGGCAAATCCCACAATCAGACATATATTTAACACAACTTTTTTCAAAAACAGCCACAAATTTTGCTCAGAGAAAGAGGTTTTAACAGTAGTCAGGCAATTTCCAGATAATCCTTCTCTGCTTTCAGATTTTCCCCAAAGGACTTACTTCTCTTCACGGTTTCATAACCAGACAGACAGCTAAGGGGATATTTTTTTGTGTAGTTTTGCTTGCTCTACCACTGCTCCTTCAGATATATCCTTGTTTATCCCACTAAATCATCCTAACACACACAAGTCAGGAAAATGGATCATCTTGGTTCTAAGGATGCCTGTTTCAGACAATTGTAATATCCTAACTGGGAATACTCCCAGAAAATGAAGGAGCTCTTTTGTACTGCATATTAATTATTTTTACATAGAAATGTAGTTTCCCCCATCATCTGTTGTGAATACATCTAAAAATATGTTTCTTACAGTTCAAATTATAAAATATTCTATTGTTAACAAGGTTTGAAATGCTTTACCTAACTTCTGCCACCAGGAAGAATTCCTTCTTCTCCCCTTCTTCTTGACTGCTGAGGTGAGAGCTTTCCATACAATAGAAACCAAGAAACATGGTGTGGGATTCTGGACTGAGACATTTTAGTTTCTTTAAGTCAGCTGGTCCAGACCTCTAAAAGGTATTGGTAGAAGATTTGAGGAAATCCTTTAGCAGGGTGGAACTCTGGAGCACCAGGTTTTGAGATAGGTTTTTATTCAAGATTGGAAATTCTACAATTCTCACCAAGGCTCCCAAAGTTGCTGCAGCAGGGATGAAGGGCTGACCAAATTGAAATTGAAGCTTCTGGGTGTTTCAGACTCAGTCCTCTAGCACTACAAGCATTTCCAATACCGGGTCATTCCATTGTACAGTGAAGTCCAATGCACAGTCACAAAGCCAGGGAATCCCACTTTTGGAGTCCAGGATACCCTGGCAAAGCACTGCAGTATCGCCCCAACATTTTTTTTAAAGTGAAATTCTTTTACATACACACAAAAAGTAACACTACAGCAACTACAATCACTAGTGTTATCCTTGGAGCTTGGAGAGAACTGTTGGTAATAAATGATGAGGGTCCCAATACATACCACAATATACTAAGAGTGGTAGAATAAGAAGAANNCCCTTTTTTTTTTTTTTCTTTTTTTTTTTTTTTTTTTTTTGCTAAGAACTAGAATGCAACATATATTTTAAATAGGTAACCCATACTTTCTCAGGATAACAGAGTGTTTTCCATACAGGTCATTTCTGGTTGACTTCTGTCATCCTCTATCATCCTAGTTGCTGTTCCATAGGATGTGCATCTATAACTCACAACCATTTCTAATGCCAAAACCTGTCTAGAATAGTTCAGTGAAGAAGCATGTGTTTCTACTGTGTCTGAAATTGGCTCATAACACATCAGGGTAATGCCCCTTCAAGAAATAGCTGGTGGAAGACTACAATTCTTTGTTCTGCTTTGCGGCTCTCCTACTCTCTGACATTAAATTACTCAGGCAAGATGTTTCATTTGAATATCTATGGTATAAATTACCAGTGTTGCTCTTCCCTAGCATTTGCTTGACAAATTAATTACCAATACGTTTTTGTGCAGCCTGTGCATTTGTAAGGCTGTGTAAGGTAGCAGCTGAGGGTTCAGCTTGTATAAATTAATTATAGATGCAATTGACCTTGTACGAAAGTGGCACATAGAAGATTCAGAGCCATTGCATTTGGCTGTAACTACGAAGCACCTGCTCTTTGTATTTCTGATTCAGTCAGTGTAATGAGCAGGATTTTATCTAATAGGAGTGTGTGATATCTTACTATGGGAAGCAGAACTAGAGAAGGGATGTAATACCAGAAGAGCCTCTGCCTCAGTGCCTCCATTACTTGATGCAGATGTGTAGCGAGGGCTATAATCCCGCTTTATTCCCATAGAGTATTGGGTTAAATGGCATTCTGGAGATGTTAGAGCTGGCCTAACTCAACTGCTGTGAGGGAGGGCAGAGCTACATGAAGTTATACTCCCCTTGTGAGTGGAACTCACCAGTTGCTGGTACCTGTGAAGCTTCCCTAGCTCTTCTGATATATCTGCCACATAGGAAGGAGTCCTTTGGTCAAAGAAAATGAGAAAAGGGGAGGACACAGTGTAACTCAACATTGGCTAAAGTTCAGAGTGTCGTCTTCTTAGCCACCACTCATGATTCATAGATTGTCCAGATACATTACTTTGCTGAATTAGGACTATCATTTGTCTACTTGTTTCTCAGGAAAAAAAGTTTGGAAATTGTTACATGTATAGTTTCCCTGCTGTTCTGTTTTTTTAGTTTGGGAGAGGGGAAAGTTTTCAAGAATGCTTTTTTCCCTGCAGGTTTCATCATCTCCTACTTATTTCTCCACTGAAAGAATAATCTGTGAAATAAATTGGTTCCTGCAGGAATGATTATGCACCTCAGGATGATTTCAGGTGGGGAATAAATGAAAGGATCAGACACTTCTGAAAAAATAAATAGCTTAAATTTCAGATGTCCTTGGCAAAAATACATATATAGCATCTTAAAAAATTATTTTCTGAGTGTAGCACTGCCTTCTAAGTGTTACCCAGAGCAAGAATTACAAATACAAACATCAAAATCATAGCATGCATAATCTTTTACAGTGAGACCTGAGTGCTGAACACTGCAGAGGCAAAGTGTTTGACCACTCTGACAATATTTTTTATTTTATTGGAAATTTCCTAAGTTGCAGCTTGTGTCAACAGCTTCTCCTCTACCCACTGTGTAGCTGTAGAGTCTGACCATTTCTTTGCTCCCTCCCATCCAACAGCTGTAGACAAGGACTCCTCAAATCTTCTCTTTTTAAGTCTGGACAAAACAGGGTCCTGGCAGGTATCCATCCCACCTACCCTAGTCTAGCCTAGAACTGTTCTAGATTGTATTTAACTGATGCTAAAAATGCTCTGTGAGAACTAGTAGTCTTTGTTTGTTTCAAAGACTGAGACTAAAGGTGAGAAACTTAATATTATATCAATAGTCTCTGTCAGCTATTGTATTAGAATGCCACCTTGGAGTAAGTAGAAAATTTCCATTTACTTCATACTATTTCCATTCAATACCATAGAAAGCAGCTAAAATTTTGCTGCTGAATTTAATGGGTCTAGGATTAAACATTCATATTACAGAAAGCTCATCTGAATGTGTTTTGTGTGTTTCTGAAAGGCTACCAGTGGGTGGCTTGAACTAGAACATTCTCAGATCTAATGCTCATTTGGATCAGGATGTTATGGTCAAAGTTCAGGAGCTAAGCAAATGTAAATGCTGTGAATTTTGGCATAGATGATGCTAGTTTGTCCTGATGTGCTACTGCTTATTCATTCTTCTCACAGAAGTGAATAGTTTGGGCAATTCTGGGCTGTTGAATCAGCGCTGTATCTTCACAATGTGTGGAAAGCCAAAAACTTTGGGAATTCCAGGTTTTGTATAGAAAACCCATGAAAAACACCAGCTGTGCACTGCTGATTCGTAGCAACCCTTTTGAGTGAACTTCTGTCCAAACAACATGCAGAAATCCTGGAAGAGTAGGCAAAGAAGGTTTGCCAAAGCTGGCTGAATTTGGACAAATGCTAAGTGGTTCTGGGTCAGTCTCTTTATCACCAGAGTTTGGACTGTGCTTCAAAGTGAGCTTGAAAATAAATGGGGGGTAATATTTCTTCTAGGCATGTAAATATAGATTTTTGTATGAACTGAACATGGGGTTTGTTCAAGGAAAGAAATGCTGTCTGATTTCCATATGAAAGACCATACATGTCAGAGATAAGTAAGCCCTTCAAAATCAAGATACATTTTTTGCCCTTCTCTCAAAATGCTAATACATGAAAAAGAAATAAAAGGTTCAAGTAAATTACTTTGAGTGTTTGGAAGAAAGCTTTTCTTCTTGTTGTCCTTCTTTGAAGGGTTGTAGTTTCTGTTTCCAGATTTGAACCTGCAAATTGTAAATACATGTGCAGGTACATACAGTAATACATACAATGCAGTAACGTGGTGCTGTGAAATGATAGTATGGATCCCAGAGTCAAAAATATAATCCTTATTCTCTGTATCCTGGTGTTTCACCATATAATTTTTAAGGAGGTTTTTTTTGGGTTTTTTGGGGTTTTTTTTCCTGAAAACTACATGGAACACTACCACTGGATGTTTTTAACTTTGTGGCCAGTTGCCAGTAATAATTACTTATAGGCAAAGAAAAGGCTGGGAGGTTTTAGCATTTAGTAAGTGATGAGAGGATAGAAAATAGCATTGGTGTATCAGGACAGAGACAGGGAATCATAGCCAGGACTAATGTTCTCAACTGCTCTTTGTGTGAGACATCTTAATTACCCCTTTGCTTTCTGTGTGATGAATTAACTGTACAGCCCACATCCTCCAGGAGAAGTCTGTGTGGTAACTAGGATGACTCTCTGCCCTCACTTAGCTCCCTTTGAGCTCTCTCTGAAGCAATTTTGTAACACTGAGATTTAATACCTGGAACCGGCAATTTTGCTTGGTCAGGAATAAAGTTAGGAATAGTGTGAGTTGGTGATTACAACAGCAGGCCTGGCACAAAGCTGAAACCAAAAAGCAGTAATCCATGGGACTTTTCTGTGGAAATTCTGAATTTGGGCAACAGCCTCCAGAGAGACTGGTTCTGAGGGAAGCACCTTGGGAGAAACTCTCCAGCAGGGTTCTTCCTAAGGAAGCCTATCAATATAAGCAGCCTGAAATACACCTTTAACCTTCTTAAGAGTTTTGACTGCCTCTAAAGGCCTGACCTAAATGGAAGTCAGCACTGCTGATAGCACATTGCACAAGAGGCCACCTGTTTTGCACCATGTCTATCTTGAAGGCTGCAAAGTGATGTGCTCTTAGGGATCAGGGGTAGTAGTTTACTGTGCATGAATCTCAGCCTAATGCTCACTTTTAAAGATGCTGCTTATTACCAAAAATAGTAACAGTGGTAATGATCAAAATGATAAATGTATGAAGTCCCTTTTCTCTTACAGTCATGATTTGCTGCAATCTGGATTTTGTCACCTGCAGCTTCTCACAAGAATCATGTGTTTAACACTAAGCTTGTCCTCAAAATGTTTTACCCTTTGATGTGTTTAATTAAGCCTGGCTGTATCTGCAGTACTGCCTTTATCTTTGCAGTGTTTTTCACAAAGATTTTTTTTGCTTCCTACAACCATTAATAGCCTGCAACAATTCCTATGTGGTATCTGTTCAATTATCTCTTATTTCTGAGGGTTTATGACTTAGTATTTTAAAGAGTCAGAGTGCCCGTTCATTTCTGAATTGTCTGTACTGGCTTTTGTTTCTCCTACTAAATTCTATTTAACAACTTTAAAGTTACAGTTTCTGGCAGCAGTGAATGTAATTAATGTAAATACTTTGATGCTTTCCCTTCAGAATTTTTTGTTTTAGTTGGAGCATATAGATGTTGTAAGTGTGGCAAAACCACTGTGGTTTTGTCAGTGTGTGTTTCTAGCTTAGTGTTGAGCAAGGGAGGTAAACAAAGCTATGAAGGTGCATAGTTCACTGTAGAGAAGAGTTATTGAAGACTTTCTTTTCAGCTCAACTATTTAGGGAAAAGTATTCCTCCTCACCTTCCCCATTTTTATCCCTATATTAGGTTTTGTACAGTTAGCTAAGATGTCAAGCTAGTTTTGTGTGAGAATGAAGAAATCTACTAAAAGGATGATCATGTTGTTCTCCTAACATAAGAAAACAGTATATAACCACAAAAATTCAAGCATCAAAGGGATCAAAAAGACAGAGCAGAAAAAATGTGTCATATGTTCTCACACTCCTGGGCTTCTATTACTGCTCTTTTCTGCTAGTTCCCATGAACATTAATGTCAGAAGCAGGAGTTGCATGGATGGATAACACAGGCTATATTACAATCCTATGGCAATTTTTTTTCTAAAGTGATACTTGAGGGGATGAGGCTGTTAAGGATATTCCTGTAAGGAAGATGTGTAATGTTTATGGCAGGAGGAAAAGGCTGTTAAGTTTTTTCTGTAGGTATCAATATCAAATAATTCATTTTATTTTTGAGCTAGTATGGCCAAGAATTA
>VWZV01014994.1:2268-81821 GCA_013397155.1 Irena cyanogastra
CCAAACTTTTACTTTGTATTAGGTTGTAAAAAGAACATCTAAGCATTAGATATTTCAATGTGGTGTTGACTTACTTGATTACAATACTATCTTCTGCCATCTACTCAGATTGACCATATGCTATAATCTGATTTGTGAGAGCTGTCTCTATTCGAATTAACGTGCAAATGAAACCATATGCCAAAGTCAATAATATGGATTTTATTTAAAGTTCTTTTGTGTCATCACCTTTATACCATCCAGGTTCCAAGTATCCACAGGGTGGTTGCAGATGTTCCTATAATTTGGGGTAGCATGTGTATAAGCAGTTACTTCCTTTTCCATAGTTCACCACAGTGGGGATTTTTGTCCAGATGCATTAACTAGAATGTTTTAACCAGATCTTACCTCTGCTAGGCCTGGAATTAGCACCTTCCTCTTGTTCTTGTTTTGAGTACTCACTGTGGTGGCTTAATTATGGCAAGTTCCTTCTATGGGTTTGACAGTGTTTTGGGGCAGACAACTATGCTCTATTCCTTTCACCCTATGAAATTGGGACTATACAGTTATTTGCTTTTTACACTCAGTGCTTAACTTTGTAACTTTATCTATGGGTAGTCTTTATATTTAGAAGTGAATTTTACAAATTTTTTTTAGAATTCATTTCATTGTGGCTTTACTCAGAAATTTCAGTCTTAGTCTTCTAGAATATGTAGAAATGCATGGCATGGAGGTGGGGGTGATGGTGGTAGCAGAAAAATCAGTAATGATGTATATTGAAAGGTGGGTTCAGCAGTACAGTAATGCTAAAGTTTCTCTCTAGCAGGAGGAGTGCTGTTCAAGTCAAATGCAATCATTTTACTGTTCCTAAAACAGTTAAATCTTAAGGATTTTAAAGTATCTCAGCACAGGGCTGTAGAACTGGAAAAGTTATGCTGCAACTGTGTCCAGTCTCCTAAAATTACTTGTGCAAAAAAAACCCCTACAAAACAAACAAAACCCCAAATCCAAAACAGAACCTTTGTCTTCCTTGGCACTCACCCTAGAGGTCCCACACTGGCCACACTAAATGGTAAAGCAAGGACTAGTGCTGCTTAACCTAAAGTAGCACTATAACGGGAACAGGGAAGAGAAAGAAAATGAAATGGGTTACCAGTGAATCACATGCTGAGCTGACTGTGGGAGGTATAATGTGCCATGTTTGTTCAAGACAGATTTTAAAATCCTTTTTTTCTGAGAGAGAGGGAAGAAAATATCCAGACTAAAATTTTAAATGATCAAGAAATTTCGGTAATGACCTAGAGATCCTAAAAACCCCAGCTGTGACCTCCCTTTAGATATAGGCAGTCTCTAGTGTTTCATAAGAAGTTTTTTCTTGAAGGAGAGCAAGAAGGGGAGGGGAATCCTCCTGCAATGCAATCAGCTAGCTTCTGGTATTACACAGAAAAGAGATTAATTCTTATGCTGCAAAAAACAAATGAGACAGCACAACTTCCTCGAGTGATGTCAACCTTCCTCCATTATTTCAAACATGCATGTGCAGGGATTTACCTCTATGTGCAGATTAGTGTGGAAACAGAGGTTTGTGGTCACACTGCAAGTACAACTTGCACACCTTTGGTTTTGTTTTCATGGGTCTGAGAGAAGTCGTTGTACAAGTTATAAGAACTGTATTTCATTTGTAGAATAGAAGAAAATAATGCATTACAGTATTTGTCCAGAGATCTGCATTAATTTCCTGTTCAATGTCTTTTCATTTTTTTTCTGTTGGTAGCAAATAAAATTGGGATCTTTTTCTTTTTACCTGTTTTTAAAATTTATTATTATTTTGATTTTTTTATGGCTATAAGAAGATATAAGGTCTGCTTACCCAGGCTGGGAATTAAGAGGCTGCAGTTTGATTTGGGACTCTAAATGCTAATTATTCACCAACATTGTTAATATTTTCTTTGTTCTTTTAGACAGATCTTGATGAATACACAAGCACCTTTATTTCTTACTTTTCCAGAAGGGAGTAGGGATTATCAGCCAGCAGTAGATGAGGAAGACAGCCTGTGCGAGATTCTGGAACACTGGAAATGTGTTACCAGTGCTTGATTTTTTTCTTGAACATAGCAGGATATGAGATTGACTTTTGACCCTCAGAGGGAATGTTCAAAAATATCAGTTATTTTAATGTGCACTTTTTTGACTAACTGAATGCTTCTCTGGGAAATGGCTTGTTAGGCACTCCTCATTGAAAGACATCTTAACCTGAGCTGCAGTTTGCTTGTAACAGCTCTGGCTGATAAGCTCCATTTCTTTCTACCAGAATTCTGAAGAGTGCTTGCAAAATGTACAATATTGTTTCTTTGCTCAAGCAAAACTGCTATTATTATTTTCAGGATTTAAATATCTTCATATATTTTGGGCATCTTAGTTTGGGTGATGTAAATTTTCATTCTTGCTGTATTTCAATAGAAACAAAGCTAAGTCAGGATTCAGCATTGTATGGTGCATCTGCCAGAATAAGAATAGTGGGTAATTTCAGGTGAAATAATAGAATAAAAGAATAATTTATAGCTGGGAATTCAAAGGTAGTTCTTGAATATCTTTATAGTTTTTTATATTGTCACATTATTTTTGTCACTTATGTTACTTTCCACAGTATGAACATATATTTAATTTCTTTATGATAACAGTGACAATCTTTATTTTTCTAATAATCAGATGGAAACTATTTTTTTTACTTTTGAAGAAAGTTTTGCATTTCACTTCTCTTAAAATGCAACAGCAATGACAACAAAACCTCTAAAGACTGTTAAATCATTAGGAAAATAAAAGAAGCGTGGTCTACCAAGAAAATTGTTCTCTTGTTGCAAAGTATCTCTATTCCAGAAAAATTGAGGGGACTGAAGTTCTAACTTAAGGTTTGGTGGAACTTCAGCATTTGCACTTTTTTAGGAATATTTTACCACGTATTTTTCCATTCTGAGGTCATAAACTCTCTACATTTTGATAGAAGGTTAGAATAAAGGTGAAACAGGAACTATGGATTCCTGGAATTCAGAAAGGTGTAGCAGTACATTAGTCATTCTCCTTCCATATATGAGTGGTGCTAGACGTTCACAACTGGTGTAAAGCAATCAAACCACACAAAGAAATTACTGAACAAAAAAGGAATTATTCTGCTTTGACATGTATTAGGAACAATTACCTCTTTATAATTGTTTCTCTTTTAATGTATGCAAGTGACAAGTGTTTAGTACATCTGTTCAGCTGAAAAAGAGCTTTACATTTTAGTACGACTGACTTGTCTGTACAAGACAGATGAATTAGAAATAATAATTCCTTCTGAAGCCACCATTGTAGAATAAGGTAGAAAAATTCCTCTCACTGAAGTGTGTATCATATATCTGCCAGGTAAGCCCAAAGAAACTTCCTTCTGTTATTAACTAAATCCACAGGAGACAGCAGGATCTGTGAGATGTATGACCTTGGTACGTTGCTGGAGCACAGGAACTCTACCATGCTGTTGATTGAAATACCTTCTTCACTTTTTTCTTTTTTTTTTTCCTGACATGCTACGGCACATTTAGCCGGGGGAAGGGTTGATGTTGTGATCAGTGTAAGATTATTCCAGATTTCAGGTCTTTAGAATTATATAGAAGCTTTAATTTGTTTTTTATGAAGTACAGTAAACAGTGTCATAGTGATTCACTTGTTTTCTTAATCATTGCTTTTCATGTAACACACGTTGACTACTTTATAGTCTGGATTTTATGTAGTATCATACTTATGCAAAATTAACTGGTATACAAGCTCAGTGGTAACCTGAATGTCTGATGGATCATTTCATAAGCACTCAGATACCACTAAAAAGATTAACATGACAACCAAAAAGTGAATTATGGAACACAGGATCTGAAGACAAAGGAGGAAAAATGTATTTCAGAAGCACAAAGTCATCTCTGGAACAAAATTATAGCAAAGGTCTGCAGAAATAAACCTGGCAGTTTTCAACTGTACTGCGAACTGTGAAATATCTCCTTGAGCTCTCCAAAGATGCTCAGATGAGACAGAACAACCAAACTAAAATCAGGAATTTTCATCTGCTGGCCTTACTCACTGTCAAATTCTATCTGCAGAAACCCACACACTGATCAGACATTAAGACAGTCTAAAAATGGCATGCTATCTAAACAAAAATAAAATCAGAGATTTAAGAAGTGATACTTTTCGTTGTTGTTTAAAAACCCAACCAAACAAAAAACCCAAGCCCTCTGAGATCAGTTAGCCTCAACAATAGAAATACAACAAATTCCCATTTCCAGTTCTCTGGCATGGATGTACTTTTATCAAAGAGCAGCAATTTTATCTCTTACTGCAATGCAGTTGGTCTTTCAACAACATGCAATAATTGCACATCTCGTCTGTCCAAACTGTCATTCTTGCTAGAACATGCAAGCATCATAACCTTGGTTGTGTGCATGTTGTGGTGCTGCTTGCACAAGCACTGCATGCAGAAAATGCCTCTGGAGGGTTCCCGAGCTATTTAGAGAGTTATGACCCTAGAACCTTTCCTTAAAAGGTTATTTTTCACTAACTAATCTGTTTCTTCTGAGCTTCGTCTTTCCCTTCCTTTGCTTTTTATTCTTGATTGCCACCATTTTTATCTCTCATTAAATGTTTTCATGCCTATTCCTGTACTTTCCATTAAAATTTCATCCTCTTTTGTTGCTTTTTTTCTGACTCCTTTTGAATATACATCTAAACTTCAGTCACTATTGTCATTTTCTTAAAAGCAAAATCTGAGACCTTTTTGCTTCTGTGTGAAGATCCGTGGGAATGTCTTGCTCCTAATTTAAACTGTGAATTCAAGGTTTCCCCTGAGCCCTAAATCATCAGCATCAAGAGAGGCAGTATTTCACACAAACCCCTATCCTTTGTATGTCTCGTTCTTTGCTGGCAATTTTAGTTTCTTTATAGTGTCTGGTGAGTTAAATTATGATCCTTATTGGAACTACTTTCTTAGGTTTCCCAACCATTGCTTTCAAGCCCTGTCTCGCTCTTTCCCAGCACTGAGTCTCCCTGTTGTCAGTGGGCAGTGTGAACTGGCCCTTCAAATTACAGCTTCAAAGAAATTGATACCTCTGCTGGCATGAAAGTGCATTGGTGTTTGTGGGAAGGAGGAAAGGTTGAGAATCAGTGATTTGATGCAGACTAGGAATATTTTTTGTTTTCCTGCAAGGTGTAACCTGTATATTGTAGTAACCAATGTTGTAACAACCACACAGGCAGAACACCACACTGAGAAAATATATAGGTGTTGTCTTCATTCCTCTCAAGAAAGAGTTAAATAAAAAGAATTATTTACTTTTTTGGTACTTGCTAGTTTTCAGAGATGAAAGGCAACTCAAGTCTGAATGTGGTGATTTGGGATGACACCCTGGTTTCCCCAAAGGCGGCTGAAGTATACACATTAGCCTAACCAGGGACCTGACTTTGACTTCTATTTCGTATGTGTCCAGGAGGAATATGGTGAGAGTGAAAAAAATTGTTTCAGTTTAATCTGTGCCAGCAGGAAGGCTACTGTATTTTCTACAGCTAGAATAAACCACGAGCAGAAAGAAAGTGTGAAAGGACTAATCAGTGTAAGAATGAGTGCAAGATGTGTCATGGCAGAATATGAAGATATAATTTATATGATCGTGTGAAGCTCTGCTGAAGCCCTTTTGATAGCTACATGAAGAGTGTGGTACAGGAGTTGGCCAGCAGAATTGAATATTGATAATGAGAAAATTGAATTCAACCCAAAGTTCTTTAGCACAGTTATACATTTGCAATTATTTACTCTGTGGAATATATATGCATATACATACATATATACATATTTATATGTGTGTGCATACACATATTTATATGTGTATACATATACACACACTGCTAAAAAAAAGCCAATCAGCCAACAACAACAACACAAACAAACAAATCAAAACCAAGAAGAAAGCACAAGCTCTTATGGTGCCAAAGCCATCTCTGTAAAACAAAGCACATGGTAAAACCCCTCATGAGAGAATTTAAAATTAAATTCCTTATTTTGTCATTCTTAAATTTGTGTTAAAGTGGGATAGTCTTAATCTGAGGGAAATGTGGAGTTTTTTTACTCTTCAGGTTTTGAAAGCAAGACAATTATTTTGAGCATATACACTTGCCATAGAGATGCAAATGCATATTGTATTGACCAAGAAAGCAAAGGGAACAAAAGGTACTATTATTCTTTCTAGTGAGTGATGTGAAGAGTAGAAGGAAGGACTGTGTACCTCAGTATGGTGTTCCCCCTTTTACAGGCCACTACATTGTCACAATGTGACACTGACTTATATTAAGCTTATGATCCAATGTAATTCCCCCATCCTTTTCTATGGCATGTTTTTTTGGCTAGTCATTTCCCATTTTGGTGAGAAAGATTTTAAAATGCAAGCACTATTTAATTTCAGGAGAGCAGGTCATTAACTGTCTCAAAATGCCAGCACAGCTATGGAAAAGTAATAAAAAAACCTCTGTTATTTTCATTTATGACTGAACAAGAAAAGTTGGGCTGAATTGAAGTACCTATTATTCAGTTCAGATGCGGGGAAGTTTAACAGATGCCCGTGAGGCACTGCATGTTGTCTAAGGAGTTAAAGGAGCCTCTGAGTACATGCCTAACATGATCTGTCAGGAATGAAATAGCTGGGAGTGATCCTGCAGTGGAGAGGCACTAGGTTATCTTTGCAGCTCCATTCTGGTGCCATGTATGGAGATAATGTTGCTGGAATATGCCATGGCCTAAAGATGAACAGAGGACTTCAGTGCTGCTCAAATCCATGCAGCAAAAACACAGGTGCCTATTTGCTTGGACTTTTGGCTCCTTTCCATATTATTTTTAACACAGTAAAAGAATGAGGTAAAGAAAGAGAATTGCCAAAACAAATAATTCATTTTAAGTATAGAACACAAGCAAAACCAGATTCAAAATAAATAAATTGGTAAAACCAATTTTTTTTAAGTATTGTATTATTTTCTCCTGTATTTAAAATGATTCCTTTAATAAATTTTAAACATAATTAATGAAATAAAATTTGTGAGCATTTTTCTAGTGTTCAAAATTCCAGAGCTTCTGGCTTGCTTTCCTGGTATATGTAGGTCATATATTTTCTTTTTTCTAGAATTTGAATAATATTGCTTAACTTTAGGAATCGGGATTATTTTCATGCCATCCATGGTATGATTAATGCAATTTTCAACATAATGTTCATGGCAAAGTTTTTTTCAATTATTTTTTAATTTATATGTAAAATTACCTGTCCTTAACTAATACTGCTGTGAACTTGATTATATGGGCCAAGAGTACCAATATAAGGAAATGTTGTATTTAATTCAATAAAAATGCATGTGATTTTTCTTTCATATGTAGTTAGGGGCTTAAAAAAGTACATAATTTCTTTTTTTCACTAAAACTTTCTGCACTTGAAGCAATTGATATTGGCTTTCAGTTAAAAGAAAGTAACTTTATTGGTTTTTTGCTAATTTTTGGTCATGATCTTTTCATATATTACCTCAAAGCTGCTAGAAAGCATGATAATTTGAAATAAAGGTAATTCAGGATTTCAAAATGGGCTAACCTGCCATAGAAGTTTTATTTTTATGAGCAAGGAGAGGTTTATTTTCATGTGTCATTTATTCCTGCAGAGTGGCAAAGCAGAAAAGGAAATGTCAAGGTAAGCACAGGTTTATACTGAGAAACTAAAATAAGCTTTCCCTGCTACTTGTTCTTCCTTATGCTGTTCCCTTTCTCCAACATGGGGTTCATCCCACAGACTGCAGACTTCAACTAACTTTGCCACTGTCCTTCCCATGGGCTGCACTTCTTCACAGACTGCTCAAGCATGGGTCACTTCCATGAGATGCAGTCCATGTGCTCCAGTGCTGGATCCTCCAGGGGCTGGAGGAGATCTACTCCACTGTGGTTCTCCATGGGCTGAGGGAATCCCTGCTCCAGTGCCTTGGGAACCTCTTGCCTCTTTTCTTCACAGCCTCCACGTAGGTGTCTACAGGGCTGTTTCTGATTTCTCCCACTCCTCTCCCTTGCAGCTGCCATGCAGGAGTTTTGCCCTTCCCCAGATATGTTTTCCCAGAGGTGCTGCCATCTCACTTGAGGAGCTCCACCATGCCCTGTGGTGGGTCCATTGGAACTGGCCAGAGCCAGCAGTTTCCAGCCATCCCACAGCTCCTCCAGCCCATGCCTGGACACCAGCACCGGGCAAGGACGGCTGAATTCACCCAGGCTGATGGACACCCTGACCACATCATCAGTGCTCTAGGCTGAGGTGCCACCACCAGCAAGGATGTCCTTCCTTGGAAGGACTGAGGGTGTATCCCACTCATCTTACATGCTGAGATGACAGATCTCTAGTTCTTTGATGCCCCTATGTTGAACAGGCAAACATACAGGTAAGATTATTAATAGGGTTTATTCTAGTGTAATCTCTTGTTTTCATTGAAGCTGCTTGAATATTTAATGTTAAAATATATTTATTATGCCAGAGTGGGGACTTTCATTTTTTCTCTTGTTGCTCAATGCCATAAGATGCCAGGAGCAGCAGAAGGGCTGCCGTGGCCCTCACCAGCATTGTTCCTCCTGTACTTAGAGTTTGTTTTCTGATCCTTAGGTAGATGCTAGATGCTGAAACACCAAGTTGCAAATATGGCTGAGTGCAGGTAACCTCTGAGAAAGGAGAGGTTGTGGAGCCCTTTTCCAACACCTGGGGTTATTCTATTCCCACTGATTTGAGATTTTACTCAGTATTCTATTGTTTCATGATAATTTCATATTGATTGGTTTACAGGTTCAGCACAGCATTACCCAGACATGCTGAAAACTGGTGCTTCCAATTCATAATTAGAAAAAAGTGGGACCTACAGTTAGAGATTTTAATAAAATATTTGGAAACTGCTGCATTGCAATGTCTGTGAAATTGCTTCCAGGCTTTTAAAAAGCAGCTTTTTCACTTGAGTTTCTGTCTGGATTTCATGCAAAGCATGTTCATTTATCTA
The DNA here is from genome assembly GCA_013397155.1 of Irena cyanogastra. Classification (NCBI taxonomy): domain Eukaryota; kingdom Metazoa; phylum Chordata; class Aves; order Passeriformes; family Irenidae; genus Irena; species Irena cyanogastra. Next base: position 11,326 of record VWZV01014994.1, read on the forward strand.
CAAATGAATCCTAATGAGGAGCCTTTCAGGTTTCATGATGTGTAAAAGATTTCTGCAGGAACTGAAGACACTTGCATACAAATTCTTTCTTACCTTGTTTCAGTGGTGGATCCTCTGATACCACAAATGAATTTTTCACATCTGACTCCTCAAAGCAGTTGGTAGCTTAGTAATAACATTTCAGCACCTGCAAATGCCATATTAGAAACACTTTCATGATTCCCCCGCACCCCTTCACCAGGACTCATTTGCTGCAAAAATCTTCAGGATTTTCTCTGCAGTCAATTTTACACTTTGTAACCCAATCTATCAAGAATATTCCCATTTGTATGGCAATATAGCCCTGGACTTTCTGTAAATTTTAAAGTATCTATAGGGATTAAAGTAAAATTATATTTTTGCTGTGACAGAAAATAATATTCCCAAGTGTATTTAACCAACAGAACCATTTCTTTCAATAGCAATGAGGATATTTATTTTGATTGTTGTTATATTTGCACCTACTATTGTGTTTTTGAAAAGGTTATGTGTGTTTTGTTTAATGACTCAGTGGCGGCATAAAAATTAAGATGAATAGGAAAAGAGATGACATATCTATAGATTTAATTGATATTTTAACTCAAGTTTAATCATTTATTATTGTTTATATCAGATTTATTTCCATCATAATCCAAGCATTTGCATGATTCTTTATATATTTTTCATGTGTTGATTCCACCTTGAGAAATTTGACTCATGTTTCCGTAAATGCAACACAAACAATGTCTCCTGGTTTCTACCAAGTAAAACAACAAAGAGAAAAGAATAAAAGATACACAACCCAAACAAAAAAACATATTCATGAATGTCATTCCCTTTCCCTACAGATGCAATCCAACAATCTAAGTGCTAAAATACTGTAATACAAATCCTAGTGTAGGAATGTAATTCCTGCTAAAGAAGTTTCATGTTCTAAACAGCAGTCTCAAAATACAATGTTGTAAAAGTGCATGTCTCAAAACAGAATTTTATGATTGGTTAAACTAACTTGAAAAAAAATACAAAAAGTTTTGTGTGAGGTACAGATAAAAATGTTTTATTTTGTGCTGTTTAGGTACATCTTTTCTGTATTTTCTTGATCAAATACTTTACTGAAAGAATTAGAAATTTAAATAGAATTCTGTCATTTACAAAGCAGAGTAATCAAGGAGCCTTAAAATATCTGCCATCTTAATGAAAATTTTTAGGTTTTTTATAGTGCAAGAGAGTAATTATGTCAGTACTTGTGTAATTCAGAACATACAAAGTCCACTTTCCTTTTAAAATCTTTACTCAAATGCTTTTCTGTATTGAGTTATAATTACCTCTGCACTTTTGCTTTTGCTGTCAATGTTGTTTACCTTTAGGTAGAAGGTTTGACTCCCTCTAGGGTGAAGAGTAATTCAGATTATCTTCTTTTCAGGCAAAAATGAATGGTAAATAAAATTATTTGTATCACCACTCTTCCAGACCTCAACTGAGATACCTTTATGCTGCTTTCCTGGGGTGCTGGAGTTACACACAGCATTAGGATTTCTGATGGACAGCTGTTTCTAACATTTTAAATTTGGCCAGTAAGAAGTACTTTTTGTCTGTGTATAGGTCACTTTCGATTCTAATTGTGGCATCCAGGGGTCTGGAATTTATAGACTGTTGCTATAGGAAGAATCATTCCCCATCTCCTAAGCCCAGCTGCAGCCAGTCTCATAGCTGCATTACATTTCTTTGTCAGGAGACCTCAGCGTGTTTATGCTGCCTGCTCCTCTGCTGCTCTGCATCTCAGGGATTTGATCCTAGGATTCTCCTAGAGAGGGACTGCTGGTAGCACCCTGCACTGACTAGTTTTCTGGTATTTATTATTTCAGTCATCTAATTCTCTGCCAGTTGAGTGTATCAAAGATTATGACAATTAGGAATGTTAACTGAAATTTTGAGAATAACTAGAATCTGTACAAATACCCATTCTGTGTATGCTGTTTGTGCATTTGTGGCAGGTGTTCCATCTCCCCTCACGATATAGCTGTTTCCCTCTAGACCCGCAATATATTTAACTTCCTTGCTTATTCCCTCTGCTGCTATCTCCAGATCCTGCTCCTGGTTTTTGTCCCGTCCCAATGAATCACCAGTCACTTGCTGCTCTTTGCTGTGCAGGACACAAGTGTTTTCTTGCACCCTCGGGGAAGAGGATGGCGTGCAGCTGTATCCCATGTGGCCACTGAGTGGCCAGCTGGGCTGTGCTCAGGTACATAGGTCCTCATGTTTAGGCAAAGCCTTTGAGTCTCCCCTGTCAACAGAGTCAGACCTGGAAAACAAGATCAAAAATGTGTGCAGATTTGAGGGAAAGGAAAGAAACAATGATATCACAGGAAGTTAATTTCCTGAAGATACGAGGTTAGTACATAGATAGGACATCACCTTTGTATTGGATTTGCTTGATGTCCGTAAGATTTATTTTCAAGAAAAGGCTTAAAAAAGAAAAGTAGGGCTGAAAAGTTTCTGTGTGAGAGCATTTTCAAAGACTATTCCTTAAACATTTATGAAGAGAAACCAGGAGACTCCACAGAAAATTCAAACTGTGAATTTCTACATCAACAGATTATTTTTGGAAAAGTCTCAATTACTCTTATTTCAGAATATGATCTCCTTTTCATAATCACTGTCAGGGTTCCCCATAATACTTATTTCAGGCTTTTTCTGAAGAATATCACAAGCCACATAACAAAGAAGAGCATTTATACATAATGAATTACTTGATAAGGCATCCCTTTAGGCTGTGATGCAAAGGGAATTGTGAGATGCTACCGTAAGTAGACAACTTAGTAGTAAGTATAGTAAGTAGAAAGTTAGCTTTTACTATCTTCAGGTACTTTAAAACCCCTTCCCCCTCCCCTTTTTTTTTCTTCTTTGGAGTGGGGAATAAACAAGACTGATGTTCATTTTCATATTTACAAAACTAGATAATGTCCTCTGTATCCCTACAATAGTAGTTGATTTGCAATTAAAATGTCCTTAGTCTATATGGTAGAAAGTAATTTACCAATATCAACTTGAGGTTTCAATAACAGATATTAAAAATACAGACATAGCACAATAGCATTTTATATTGTATGAAACCATTCCTACTGATCAATAATGTATTTCTTCTTAATTATTCAATATTATTTAGTGAAAATTTTATACCTACTGGAATATTAATATGATATAATAACTGTAAATACAACCATTTAAATTAAAATACTTTAGCAAAAGTTTTGATGCATTGATAGTCATGACAAAGAAAAGTACTCTATTGAAGTGCAAAACAAAGGCAAGGAATTATAAAATTCCTAAAGAATTGCAGGAAAATTAATATTATAAATCATATACTTGATTTTTTTTTTTGCTTTCAAACACTATTGTATATATAAATCATATATCTAAAATATTCATAAATATTCTGGGTTTCTATTTATTTTTCATGATCTGTGTATAACTTTTCTGTTTCTCAGAGCTCTTCGGAACAAAAGATGCTCCTATTTAGTTCTGTAGGATGTCAGTTTCAGATCTCCAGGAATTAAAATTTTGTTTTAACTGAAAAGGCTCATTCCAAATGGAGACTATACTGGATTACATATTCCTGTGAGAACCATGAAAGTACTACCAAACTGCTGGTAGTACATTTATGTGAGGGCGATAACATCACTGAGCAGACAACCTCCAAAGTAAAGAGCTGCCTCAGATCCCCTCTGGACTTCAGGCTGTGGCTGCAGTCCTGGATTCACTGATCTTGATAGCAGAAATCTTCTGACAGGACATCATTTCACAGTGATGCAGGGAAAAGGTCTCATTGCACGTCCCCTCTGCTGAAGGTGTCTGATCACAGTTGTCCGTGATACCTGGGCAAACATGGAGCAAGGAAAGGTGGAAACAAATGGCAAAGAAATTCTGCAGAAGGAGCAATGAAAATGTTCACAGAACTCCTTAAAATTCTGCTTCATGCGAATGCCATTATGTACTTATTTGGAAAATTTAAAAAAAAATTAAACAGGAGTATAGCAAGCTCTCTCTTCCCAAAAAACTAAGTAAATAATGTTGCAGAATAGGAAATAATAAAGGAGATTTATGAGATTCAGAGAACTGAGATTTATGAATACTTTAAACATGTGAACTTGTATAGTCCTTGGAGTAATAATCTCAGACAAACTGTTCAAGTGATCCTTTCATGAAGGCATATAGCTACCTAAAACATACAGAATCTGCAACTCCCAGTAGTGAGGACTACCTCAGGTAGTGCCACATCACATCCAGTCACCCCTCACTGATGTTGCTGCTGTGTGGGGCTGTTCTCAGGGTTAATGCACGTGCTTGCATGACTTTCCTCAATGGCACCTACAGCACTGTGAAATTATGAAAAGAGTAAGAAGGAATTAATTAGAAAGGAGATAACATTCACAGAAGCAAAAGTGGGGCAAAAATGGATTGTTCTACATTTCCCCTTTCACTACCAAATATGTTGCTGTTCCTGTGGTAGAAATGGCTATTTTCACTAGAGCATCACCTTTTTGTCACAGCTGCATGTTTCAAACTGTCAAAATGTAATAGGCCTTACTAAACTGCTGCTGGTGAATAAGACACAATGCTTAAAACAAAGCCAACAGAACAAAAAATAAAGCCAACAGAAAATGGATATTTCCCTCTCTCAGATGCAATATTAGGAACAAAGCAAAAGCCTAGACAACTTAAAATAACAGAAGTTATGAATAATGTAAACTGCTCAGAGATATTCTGATTAAAGTAGGCTGAACTATCTCTACCATGGGATGCCCTCTGAAAGGCCACATAACTATCATATGCCCATGCTTAGATAGGGGGCTGATAGACAGGTTGCTGGTTCAGATCTGGACTTTAATTTGTTGTAACACTTCATACAATTTTCTTCTAATTCTTACCTCACGCATTTTCTGCTCTTCAGTAAATGCATAAGCCCAAAGTACTGGAAAACACAATAAGCTATAAGAGGACAGCTGTACAGGACAGCAGCTTTCTAAGGCAGACCAATGACCCCTCTAGCCTGCATCTTTCAGCTCTTTTGACAACCAAGACAGTACCCAAAGTCGTGCCCATGGGAGATCACTTGTGGTTCTTCTCTATCCTATACACAAACTATTAAGTGTCAACCCTTTGTTGTCTATCTTTACGTCAGCTTTCATCTCATAAAATGTTTCCCACCTTCCAAGACTTATGTTTGTGGCAGCTTTGTTCCTGTCTAAGCTTTTAGTGTTGAATCTTCTCAAGCATTTCTGAAAGATCCAAATACTTTATGCCCACTGAATCCTCTTTATCCATGCATTTAATTACATGCTCACAAAGTGCTCGGAGATTAGTGAGACAGTCTTGTTCTTCACAAAATCCTTAGCCCTTCTTGGTTATAGATTCTCCTCCTTTAGCAGAGATGGTAGTCAGTCACCAGTTTCCACAAAAATTCAGATCTTGAGGCAGAAAAAATTGTTGCAAACAGTTCCTTTTCATTTACTAATTTATTTTCAGAGAAGATTTAACAAATACTTAAGGGTTTGCATCAGTGTTTCTGTGTGTTGCATGGAAGTTCTCCAAGAACTCCAGTACTTGAGTTGAAAAGAGAAAAATTGGAAGGAGACAAGGGAAAAAAATTCTCTCTTTTACCCTCTGAATGTTCCCCCATTTTTAATTCAGTGTTTGAGAAAAAACTAAAAGTGACATCTCAAGTAAAAAAGCAGTGGAGCTACTGCATTTGTTGTCATTTAGGTTTAAACTCATAAATGCTATAATTACAGTTAGCAGTAAGCAATATGAGCAGTAAGCATATCCACTGTTCAAATCCTGCAGTGTTTGCCTATGTGGGAAAATCTGAGAATTCTAATTTAAGACTTTGAGTCACCTCAAACTAAGATAGGGAAGTAGAGTTGTTTGTTATAAAGGGAGGCACAATACTGTAATTACTTTTTATGCCACTGTCAGCATCTTTAATAAGTATCTGTGCTCTCCTCAGCCTGTGTACTAAACCTTGATGCAGTGGGTATAGAAAAAATCAGCACTTCTTCGTCCTGCTTTGTCCTTTCTATTAAAGTTGTACAGCTAAAACTGAGATAAGGATACTGTTTTCTAAATAATGAAAAGATGATTATTTTCTTTATTTGTGGCATTATTGCACACTTAACACAGGACACATTGGGAACAGATTCTGGGGTTTGCAGAGTGCTCATCATGCACAGTAGGGGAAATATAACCTTTGGCATAATTTTCTTTACTCTTTTTCTCATACTCGACAAAATCTTGTCTGTTCTACAGGTACTGACCCCCTTTTTCCCTTCAAACATGATAAATATGTTAATAAAAATTAATAACATAATAAAGTAAACACAGAATGATTATTCCTAACTTCAATCTCAGAATGTATTGTATCTGTTTCAACCTGTAGAATTATTTATGCTACCCTAATCTTGTCTCCTTGGTCCTGTTTCCCCTTTTCACTTAACCTTTTCAGAAAAATCTCGTTTCCTTTTAAGTCTTGCTTTCTCTGGGGTTTTAAGCTGTGACAATTCCAGTAGCAATACACCTTCAATGGCTGTGGTAGTTAGCAGATGGCATAGCCAGTATTTGTTTGAAGGACTTTCTGAATAAGTGATCAGATAGGTTCAGTGTGATGATTTAGCTGCAGAGAATAGGCCACAGGACATCCTCAATTTTTAAGGCACCAAGAGGAACCTGTGTAACCTGTTCTAATTACTTCCCCTCACAGTTAAAATTGTGTACCTGATTAAAAGGCTTTGTTTGTCTAACTTCAGCTGCCAGCCATAGGCCTTGTTATGTTGCCAGCTGCTAGGCTGAAAGCTCATTATCAATACCATTATTAGTTTAATTCATGTTTTGTTGCTGCTTTAAGACTAAACTCTTAACTGGTATTTCTAATTGTGCTGTAAAGTCAGGTGAAACATTACTCACTGCAGCCAGTCGTTTGGGGCATGGCTCAGCAAAGCACATGCAGTGGAAAATCAGATCAACTGAACTTTTTTGTTGAAGTGCTGGAAAGCATAAGTTTAAATTCTGAACAGCTGTCATGTTTCACCACATTCCTGCCCCTTTTTTATTTACTATTTACAAATATTCATGTAAATGCCTTATTGTTCCGGTGGATTTTTGGAGAATAGCTACTCTACTTATAGAGACATGTATTTGCATGCAAATAAGTATTTCTGCAATAAAAAGAGTAATATATTTTTCCATTTAAAAACACTTAACCAAAAAATCAAGGAAGAGAAACATACTCTAAGTATTAGATGACCACTGACATGCCCTGTATAGACAGTAGCAAACAACTGAATCCACAAAATGTTTGAGGACTTTTTTGTCTATCTGCCTAGTAGGTCTAAATAATAAGCATTTTCACATAAATAAATATTTGTTTACTGAACAGAACTCAGTACAGATTTTGTTTACTATGAATAATTTCCTGTTGTTCCAGGAGCAAAAATTATTTTCATCCACTTTTCGTACAGAAAGAATGCTATCAAGCATCAAAAGCTGGTCTTTAGAACAGCCTTGGCTTTCATAATTTCAGAATGTGCTCGCTTGCCTTTGGTGCTCCTGCAGTGTGAAATGTGATCTCGTTAGGTCACTGCTTTCATTCACTGAAGTGCTGGAAGTGGAGCAGGTGATAGTGCCTGCATAGATAAAACACATTCTCAATACCTCTGTTAAAATATTAGAGCTGCTGGTCAGGCGTGCTCAGACTTGTTCAGGAATTTTAGGCTCACAGTGTTCGCAGATGAAAGTACAAACTGTTTGATCTCAATGCACATGGTGACAGCTTGGATGGGTACAATGAAATCTTTCTGCTATGCTTTTGAGTAGCTGCAGGAATGTATTTACAGCTCAGTGACTGGATTTGCAAATCTGTTTCTCTTTTCACTTACAGCATGAAAAGTGCTATAATATTTGTTTCTGTTTTAAGAAGTCAACAGTCTAATAAACATCTCTTTTCTTTCAAGTGGGAATGCAGAGAGCAGAATATGTTCCCTAAATATCTATTTCAGAGAAAACTAAATTACATCTGATTAGCTTTTTATCTAATTAATAGGAGGCCATCATTTGTGAAGTAGACAGGTTTATAGGCATGTAAAATGTGACAAGGTATTTCTCTAATTTGCCCTTTAGCTATTCTTTTGTGGAAATCTATTTTTCATTGCCTGGAGATTTTAAACATTTCCCAGATCTATTTTAGAAACTGGAGAGACCTCATTGTCTTTCTCTTGAATTTTCTACTCTGAAACTAGCTCTGGTGATGAACAAATGTACTTTGTATGCTCTTGGCACTGGCATTAACAGCTTCAAACCAGAAATTAATTTTTAAACACCAGACTTCTGTGACCACTGCACCGCTATTAAGCTCTCTGGCATGATCTTTAGTTTCACTCAGTCACAGTTGATAACAGCTTGTTTTCCCCTTTTTTTCTGTTTGTTTTTTTTTTCTTTCTAAGCTCTGTTTTAAGGTGCAGGTTACCTTTTATTGAAAATTAATATTTAACTCAAAGTATATTGGGAAACAAAAAAACTCTAAGCATAAGACAGGTACATCCTGGTAGTCTCACAGTTTTCACTTTATCTGCAAATAATAGAATTTCAGTTTGGCTCAGCTGTTTGACCTTAGTGAAAAAACAGGGTATTGACAGTTTTCTGGTCCTTTCAATGGCTGTCGTGCTGTAAAAAAAAAATTTGCAGCATCAGCGGGCCCAGCAATCGAAATCATTTAAAGGAAAAACTTGAAAAGGAAAAGTCAGCTGTCTCTTCCAAAATTTTCCCCTTGCTGTCTGAAGGAAAGAGAATAAGCTGGAACACCCATTACCAGCCTGGCTATTTCAGTTGTCTTCTAAAATGGTCCTTGGAGTCATGACTCTCTTGACTGATATCAAAATACAGATGAAGATCTCTGATGTGTTGTAGAAGAAGAATGAAGCCAAAAAATCTCAGATGAGAATTGGGAAGTATACATTTCAAACATACATCTCTCCACTCCACTCCTCTGAGACCAGTGCTGAATAGGTTTCAGAACACTTGAGAATGAAGGTGTTGTTATGGGAACTCAAATATTTCAATTTTTTTGTCTTCCTTCTGAATACGGGCCTTTAGTTGAAGCAAAAACTTTACTACTGGTAAAACCAGGTACTTCCTATATGTTATTATTTCTACTGTAGTGTAAGTAAGCAACAGTATGGCATTGTGTAGCAGCTGTGATATACTCTAGGTATTTCATATATATTCTAATTTTTCTGAAGGCACCTTTTTTATATCAGTATGCCAATTAAAATATTCATTTGGTGTGATAGTAAAATAAAGATTTTGCCTTCATGTTGCTGATATGGACTGTCACAGTAATTTTTTGTTTTGGTAAGGAATTTGTATGAAATATATATGTATACTTATATATTGTAATAATAGACAAGCATCATTTATCTTATGGTATGTGTTGATAATACCTTTAATGCTAAAGCAGGTTCCAGAGTTTCTGAGGGCAGATTTTATGGTCTTGAATATTTTATCCCAACACTAACAGTGAGTAAGGTTTAGTTCACACACGTCAATGGTTTTAATGCAGCAACCTATTCAACTGGATCTAAGACATAAAAATTCTTTAGCTTGCTTGGGAGGCTTATTCAACACTGTGAACTTGAGCTTAGCTGAATCACAATGTGGCAATGCAAAGGAGCCTACAGAAAACTAAATTAAAGATATAAATTAAAAATTCAGAGCAGAAGCTATTGTAGAAAGTTTACTCTGTGTAGAAACAAAGTGTTGGAATGCTTGAATAAGTTATTGTTCCATGTAGAATATCAAATTTCTCTCTTCCAATTTATTCTGAAATGCAATGAAAGCTGAAAAATATTGAGCCTACTGGTTTTCTGGGATAAGAGTAAAAGAATGCAGTTGTGAGCTATCATTGGTTTGCCAGGTGGTCATTCAGTCTCCTGAGTTTGTTGTTTTGTGACCAGGGCATGAGGACTAATATATATGAGCAGCAATTCATTATTCTGTGCGTGTTGCTTTTTATATCTCACCTATAATTTAAGGATGATTATAACACCTTCCAAACATTGAATACTTTCTTAAAATCATGCATGTTGTAACTATATTTAATACTTCATTTCCAGCCATAAAGTCACTTCTTAATTTATTTATTTATTTATTTTAATAGAATAAGCTACAGGACATGGATTAATTTGGCTGGAGGGCTGGAGAAAAATTATGACTCACCAAAAGGCCGAGAGAGGATTTGCTTGCTCTAAAGTATGCATAGTTATTACTGTAGTTCTGAAATGTTCTCTGTAGCCACCTTTTTGATGCTTGCTTCCCTTGCTGCAGGAACAACATCTACTGTGTTTCGTAGTGATGCAAGTACCAGTATGGTGGGATCTGCTGCATGGCTGGCAGGCAAAGGGAGAAATGGTCACAGTGACAAGGGCCTGCCACTGGATAACAGCAATGTGTCTCCCCCCAGGGATGCCACCTGAAAGGCAAAGACATCAAGTAATGTTTTGTGAAGGTCTCAGTCATCTTGCAAAAAATCAGCAGGATCTGAGACTTCCTAGTGAGGGCTATAAGTTGCCTTTACCATGTGCAAAGGTAGTAGACAAAGAAACTGTGCACTTAAGTTGAAAACTGAAAGAGGATATGAGGTTAAGCTCCATGTGACTTTTCAATTAAAAACTGCATGTTTTTACTTAATGCATGCCATTCTGAGGTTAATTCTGGTATATAATTTGCTCACCTGTATCAAACTGGAATGGTTAAATGATACTTATTAGTAGTGGTTAAAGAATACTTAATAGTAGTGGTAAAATGTCTGAATTGTGAGTAATAAGACTAGTCAAGAGGGGGATGGGAAATTCAAGATATCTCAGTATATAGGAATGCCTCCCTAAAAATTTCCTGAACTGATAGCTGCTGTAAAATGAGACTGTGAAATGCAGTTCCTTGGTCCAGCAGTGAGTTTCTCCCATGTAGCTGGTCTGGAACAGTGTTAATTGCAATAGCTATGTCACTTTGTTAAAAACTTGCCTCTAACAGACATAGCACAAATATCAGTGCATATGAAAATGTCCATGTCCTTGTTGTACAGAAACATCTTTTCCAAAGGGAGTAAAATAATTTCTCCTGATCCTCAAATATTCTCTGATGGGCTTCATTTGGTGAAACACAGCAAAAATAATATAAGGTCCATTCACCCTGAACTACCCTGTTGTGGATGTTTATTACTTTTACATCTTTCTTTCTTCTAAAAGCTCATAATGAGCCCCGTTCATTGTTTGTCATTTATATTTGTACAAAGTGTAATTTTTCTAATGTAAGTGGTTATGAGCTGAAATGTAAACTTCTCCTTTCTAGTCTGCAGAGGAAATTTGCTGTGGGCGAGTGCTTTGTTTATATCAAATACCACCTAGCTGCTTGATTTTTGTGTGCCAGTGATAACTGGGACAACAGTGTTTCTGGGGTGACCGAATATAGCTGTCAAATATTCTTTTGGAAGAAGTGATCACATTTCTCAGCCATGGAAAACTCTAAATTAAGGTCAAGGAGGTTTCAAAAGGTCATGGATGCTGTTTCACAAAGCTACAAAGGAGCTGATAAAGCAGAGTGTTGCTCTAGCAGAAATGATTCCCAGAGGGAAGTGTTAATCAGACAGTCTTTGGCAGGTAGAAGGGCAGTGCAGAGAATGCTCCGAGGAGAATGTCTCCTTGAAATGGTAACACCATAAACCCTTTTGTTTCTTAAAGGCTTAAATATGAAAGCAACTAGCCTTTTCATAGAAAGTATTTTGTAGCACACACACATATATATATATATACAGACTTTTAGAAGTTTTTATTAACAAATCATGTAGAATTTAGTCTTATATCCACGCCATAGGATTCTGTCCTTATAATCCATGCTGTGAAGCAGAAATGGATTTTGAGCTCTTGCAGGTAATTTTTGGTTGGAAGAATTTGGAGATTTTGTTAGGCTGCCTAGCTGTATTTGAGTTCCTACTTCTGAAAAGAAAGAATACAAGATACACAGGTAATTCTACATGTTAGGATTCTCAGCCAGAACACTGGCATCTGCTTGATAGAAAGCAGTGGTACCTCCAAAACTGACTGTTTTGGAGAGAAACAAGTATTAGACTGCAAGAGGCAGACAGCATTTTTCTGGTATTTCAAAAAAACGTTGTCTTAACTGGTTAAGACTGGTTAACTTCATTTAGAACAGGGTATTATATTGTTTTCTAAAGAAAACAACAAACCAAACAAATAAAACCCAAAAATCCAACGGTGTGGCTGAATTTGAAAATAAAATTGGAAGAGAATCTTTATAGGAAAATGTTAGAAAACCTATTGAAAAGCTTTCCTTAGCATCAGCTTATTAATAAAGATATAGTTAGAATTTAAAAAGTGGGGTTGTCTATTGGTTGGGGTTTTTTGTCTTTTTTTTTTTCCAGTTTTCAAATGCACCACTCTTTTTAAGGAAACCTAAATTGTATGAGGATCAAACCACCTGCTCTGCAGTTTGTATCTTCCAGGAGCAGTCTTATATGTTTTCTCACCTTAAGTTCTAAGTTTGTGTCCTGGTATTCAACACTGCAGATTTTCAGTTACAATTTTTTCTCTTTACCATCAGTGTACCACTGCCTAATTGCATGTGAGGTCAGTAATTCAACAAATGCTGTTCAGCAGTCTGAGCAGGATAGTGTTTATCTTATTTGGATAATAAATGACCCAGGGAGAGCAAGACATGTTTATCTATGTAGTTATATAGTGATTTGTGTGTGTATATATATATGTATATATATATATATGTGTGTATATATATATATATCTATCTCACTAGTTCTGTGGTGAGGAAGTGATTAACCATCTACAGTGAAATAAATAGTCTGTGTTGTCACATAGCAAGTAATACTCCTATCCACAGCATCAGGCAGGAAAACATCCTCATAATGATTACCCTGAAAGAAAAGTAATTTAGATATTATTTATTCCCTCAGAAACAATAAGGGAACACCCTTTAGTTAACTGTACCTTAGCACTTTGAAAGAAAAGCACAAAATTTAAATATAGATACTTTTTCTTTTCCTTCTGTTTCAGTTAATCCTGTGTACAAATCTTAAAACACAGGTTGTGTCTGGAAGAATTTTCAGTCTTTTGTGTTGATTCACTGGCACATTAAGGGCTTGAGAAGAAGCAATATGAGTGCAACCATATAAGTAATTCCTTACAGAAATAATGTGTATGTTTACTTTTAGATTATGGAATCTTGTGGCACTATTAATATTATGATAATAACATATTATTAATTGAAATTAGTATAAGATTGTGTTATGTGTAAAAACTGCTAAAAGTTACAGGCTTTCACAGTATTATGTCAAGATGCCTTTTCGTTTTTATTAATTTCCAAATTTTTTCTTTCACATTGACTTCATCATTCTTCTTTCACATTGGCTGCATGCTATTTTTAGCCCTAACTAGTAAAAGTCTGCCTAAAACCTATACAAATCTGGTATTTGAAAACATCATGCATTGCATGATGTTCAGAATATTAAAATACTTTTGTAAAAGAAAAAAAAAAAAAACAACCTACCAAACAATATTTGGCTTAATCCTATTAAACCAGTCTGGCTTAGGAGTTATTCCTTCCATGCAGAAAGCACATTAGACAGAAGGTCAGGGGAGCACAGCTTTTGGAACCGCATTGCTGTGGCAGAGCTTCGGCCACTGGGTGCCACTCTTGATCCACGCGGCTTTATGCAAAATACTTCCTTTGGCTGAGCAAATGCTTCTCCCCCCATGAACAGCAGGTGCTCTCTTAACTGTTTGAACATCCCTACAGAGAAGAAGAGGGCCTGATTAAGGAAAAAGACTTTCTTCTTTCTCTTTTTTATTTTTTCCCCTTATTTTTCTGACAAAGATTCTCTCCATCCACCACCTCTGTTATTAGTTAGCCTCACTGAAGATGTGTACAAGAATAAAAACTGGAACTAAGTTGAAACTGGGGTTACTTGGTGCTTTGTGTGTGGGTTGCATGGATTGTGATCTGCTGAATTTCAAATCTAGTAGAGTCAAAGCTAAAAAAGGAAAGAGACTTCTATGACAAAAGTGTTTGCTAAGTTTTACCAGGATTTTGGGGTTTTTTTTCTGTTGCTGTTTGGAGTGTGATGTACGGAAGCATAGCAAGAAAATGAGAAGAAGGAACTTGCCCGTGTATGAAATAATATTGCTTTTGTAAAGTCTATGTAAAACAGAGAAACACATTCATCCTTCTTGCCTGGATTTTTTAACAGAATGAGTAATTACTTATCCTCCTGTAAGACTGAAATCAGAAGAAATAGCAAAATGAATGCTGTGAAGTTACTTCAGTGGAAAATGTCAAAATGCTTCCCATTTTGACTGTGGTCAATGAGTTGATTTTTTTTATGCAATCATACTTCTTGGAAATTTTTATTGTTTGGATATTGTATTTTTCTTCAAGTGAAGGTTTTCTGATTGTGTCCTCAGAATGACTCAAAACATTAATGATTTTTATATTCCTGCGAACTGGAAGATTGTTTTCCAGTGCTCTGTTATAGAATTCAAATGTCATAAATTCATAAAAGGACACACAGCAAACAACTGAATATTCAGTGGCATTCACTCTTTTTGGGGCTTTCCATTTCAAATCCTTATCAAGGCAAAATGCAGTCTTTTCCAGACAAGCCTAGAATGCATGGCAGGTAGAAGAAAGACAAATGTTTAGAAAGTCAATAAACCAGTGTTATAACTATACAAAAAATTTGACTTTTAGGAACAATTCAAGCAAATTATATCCTTACCTTTCTTACACCAGGTTATCTGCTTGCTCAAACAGGAAAAAAAAGACACTATAAGCATGTGGAAAGAGGGGACTAATTTTTATGAAATAACTGTTAAATGTTTTAAAAATGGTAAAGAAAATATCTCAGAAACCTGTATACATTGACTCTTTGAAGAAGCAATTTGTTTATGCATTTTCTGTTCCTTTCAGCTCTATAAAGTGCACTAAACTGGACAAGGCATTTATGAACCCTTATATTTCTTTTATGGCATTCTTAATGCTAAGAAGAAATAATAATACAACTCACATTTTCCCAGTCTAACAGAACTCTTTTTCTTTTCTCTTTTCCTAGCCTGGATCTGCATGCCAGATTATTCCTTTACATTGTGTCATTTTTAAAAGACATGGAAGCTTATACAATTCAATTCAGAATGTGACTTTTACCCCAAAGCATTTCTTTCTTTTGGTCTTTTTCTTTCTTTCATTATCCTTCTATCACTTTCTTTTTCTTCAATAATGTTTGGAACACTGCATAATCAAATACAAATCCACTTCAAATGAATAATGATAGATAGCCATTTACAGGAGACTGTGAGCTCTTATATAGCTAAGGCAGACCACTTCCATGTGATCCTCCCTTTCGTGAGCTAATTTTCAAAGAAATAGTCTAACAAAGTGAATACCCAGGCAAATGCCACCTTTCCCCAGTGCTTTCACCAAAGGTTTGTCTGTTCAGTGATGTTAGTGTGTAGAGTATCGCCAAGAGAGACTTCTAAGGTAAAACAAGGTGTAACCAAAATGTTCTTTCCATTCAAAACCTGACTTCAGTGTTTTCATTCTTTTCATTGATCTATTTTTGTGTTTTTTGAGTATCTTGAAAAATGTAGAGGTATTTGTGAAGATTCAAAAAGACATGTGCTTATTTTTATGTACACAGCATAGCTTCTTCTGTTTGGATGAACAATATATCCTCTCTGAAAATGTAGTGTATCATATCAGGGTCAACAGTAAACAACAAAAGTGGTAAATTAAAAAAAAATTCAAGCAGCATATTTGTTTAACAGTGTTTCAAAAGAAGACTAATTTACTGGTGAGAAAGTTCAAAGAGGTGCAAACATTAAAAAGAAAAAAAATCCTAAAATTAGACTGGGAAGGTGTGAATGGATTCTTGTCACAGAAAAAGCCTGAAATAATACAGTGATTACAAATCAGTACCAATGTGCTAAAAGAAAGATGAATATGAACTGGTAACTTTTACTGAAGCTGTTCTTTATATACATTGTCTGTGACTAAGCAGATTTTTGGGAAATATTAAAAAAATAATATTGAAGCTACATAATTTTGTTACTGATAAGTCAAAGAGACATAATATTTATGATAATGTAGTGCTCAAAAAAAGGAGTTCACATTTCCAGGAAGTGGGTTATGATTTCAGAGTTAGTTGTGATTAAACAGAAGTGTAGTGCTACTGGTGAGACCTGAGTCAATATGAGATGGATATTTCTGAAATTACAGATCTTAGAAAACCATATTGTATCTCAATTTTGATCATTACTCCCTCAGTTTCTAAATATGTTGTGTAGCTTTCTTTTGAGAGGAGACCAAACAGACTTATGAAAGAATATCTAGAAAGGGAAAAGTTTATTATAGAGTAATTTTATTATTTTGTGAATTCCAAGTTCTCTACCACAACACTTTGAGAGAGCTGGAGCAGTTCTCATCTTTGGTATGTTTCAGAGTCTCTGGCTGCAAAATTAACACGGTACCTTGGTGATGAGGGCAATATACACACAGGTGTGTCTCTTCAGATAAGAAGAAACTTTGTGGCGTAATGAATAACACAGAGCAATTAAGATACAGTTTTATCTTTTAGCTATGTGTTGTACAATATCAACAAAGTAGAATATATTACACATTAAATTATTTTCCTGCTGGATATAATAATTCATAATTTGTACTGAGTCATGCAGTATTGTTTGGCTGAAGACAAAGAGTATATTTAAACCAATACAGACTGAGAAAAATTACCAGAGATAGGTGAACTTACTCTTTTAAAGTAATTTTAAAATATCTGAAATTCAATAAATTCTTTTAGTGAACAAATTACCAAGTATTAATGGTTTGCTCTTAGCTTTCAGCAATTTGTATACGTTTATAAGTGTGAGGATAACAGAAATGTTGTCACTGGCTATTAAAAATATAGAAGGTAATCAAGATTAAACAGTAAGTGTAAAATAATATTATTCTATCTTGAAATATGTGATCAGAGAAAAACATCCTTGAATGATACAACTGTATATTAGATTATGTGTCATAGTTTTATATTCTTTTCTGAATAACTGGTCTTGACATCTGCCAGAACAAGTTAATAAGGACTACAATGGCAATTCCTCTATAGATACAGGACAGGAGAGAAACCAAAGGAGTGGCTTCATTCACCCAGGTCGTGAACTCCAAACGACAACCTGTCATTGTTTTTATGACAGATGAAGTTGCTAAGCCACTATCCATCACATTTAAAAAGTCATGACAGACTGGTGAACTTCTCAGTGACTAGAAAAGAAAACATAACCCCCAATGTTACAAAGGAGAAAAAAGGAACATCCAGGGAAATACAGGCTAGTCAGCCCCACCTCTGTTCCTTGCAAGATCATGGAGAATGTCCTCCTGGAAACTATGAAAAAGCACATGGAAAAGTGACAGGTGATTGTTGACAGCCAACATGGCTTCACTGAGGGGAAATGATGCCTGGCAATCTTGGTGAACTTTTGCAATAGGGTTACAGCATTGGTGGATAATAGACTTGTGCACAGAATTTGACACTGTCTCAGCATTCGATACTGTCCTGTATGACATCCTTGTCTCTAAACTGGAGAGATGTGGATTTGATGGATGAACCACTTGGTGGACAAGGAATTGGCTGAATGGTCACGCTCAAAGTGTTGTGGTCAGTGGCTCAATGTCCAGGCAGAGAGCAGTGATAAGCATCTCCCTCACAGGTCAGCGTTGGGACCAGTGTCATTTAACACATT
Source organism: Irena cyanogastra (assembly GCA_013397155.1). Taxonomy (NCBI): domain Eukaryota; kingdom Metazoa; phylum Chordata; class Aves; order Passeriformes; family Irenidae; genus Irena; species Irena cyanogastra. The sequence goes on from VWZV01014994.1 coordinate 29,211, forward strand.
TGTCAGGGATGTAGACAGTGGGGTTGAGTGCACTTTCATCTCTGTAGAGATGGGATGCCGTCCACAGGGACATTGACAGGTGGGAGAGGTGAGGCCATACAAACCACAACTCAGTTCAACTCAGGCAAGGTCTTGCACCTCGGTCAGGGCAAGCTCAAACATGGATGGAGGCTGGCCAGTGAGTGGATTGAAAACAACTGTGCAGAAAGGACTTGGGAATGTTGGTAGATAAAAACCTAAAATGAGCTGGGAATGTGCACAATATGCATCCCAGAAAGCCAGTCCTATTCTGGACTGCATCAGAAGTATGGTGAGCAGTTTGAGAGAGGTGATTCTTCCCATCTCCCCAACTCTTGTGTGATCCCCATGGAATACTTCATCCAGTTCTGAGGATTCCACCGGAGGGGGACACGGATCTGTCCAAGCAAGTCCAGAGGGACGTCATGAGGATGATTGGAGGGATGGAACACCTCTCCTTTGAGGACTGGCTGAGAGAGCTGGGGCTGAAGAAGAAAGGGCCTGAAGAAGAGACTGCTCTGTCAGCAGCCTTCCAGTACCTAAAGGGGGCCTATTGGAAGGACCCAGAGGGACTTTTTTTCAGGTATGGTTAAGGTAATGCTTTTAAACTGAAAGATGGTAGGTTTAGATTAGATATTAGGAAGAAATTCTTTACTTTGATTGTAGTCCAGCACTGAGAGAGGTTGCCCAAAATAGTGGATGTCCCCAGCCCTTGATGTGTTCAAGTTCAGGTTGGATGGAGATTTGAGCAACGTGGTGTGGTGGAAGGTGTCCCTGCCCATGGCAAGTGGGTTGAAACTAGATGATCTTTAAAGTTTCCTTCCAAACTAAACTGTTACATGTTACTCTATTTTTCCTTAGGTCTAAGAAATTCAACAACCTGTAAAATGGGCTAAAAATTGTTTTATTATCCTTGGAAAATTCGTATGTCAGACAGATACCAGATAACTAGAGATACGGTTCCTATTCCATATGAACTTGATTTACCAGGGTTTGGGCTGTGGATTGGAATTTGACAATGAGATTGTAAGTCTCCAACTAGTTTGTGGTTTCTTAGTTTATGCTTCCTGCACATGCACAAGATCTTAGGGGATATATTAAATTGATTAGGGTTTTTGAAATAGGAAAAATCAACTCTTAATATTAAAAAATTAACAAAATTACAAGCAGACTATCCTGTAAAAATATATTATTGATTTATCTTTTTTTCAAATGATAAATGATACTCCTCTAATAGAAAAATAACTCTTCTATTTGTCTCTCTGTACTTGCATTGCAGGGTAAGGTCTAGAATATAGAAAAATATATGAAGCAAACAAAAATTAAGAAGAAGAAGATAGAAACTTTAGAACCTTTGAAATTGATATCTGGAAATATGTTCTGTCTGGATACCTACAGATTACTTGGAAGGTAAAATAAATTAGACTTAAAATGTTGTGAAATTTTAGTATTTTTACCACTACAAATAGATTGATATTGGGGGAAAGGAAAGCTCTGGGATAAGTAAATGCTGCAGTTTCAATCTGAGCACTCCCAGAAGTTATCTGTTAATGAAAAATAAGGTCTGTACCTCACCTAATGTGGAGGAAAAGAGGTTTTATAGAATCTGAAAAAATAATACATAGAAAGACACACTGGAAACATTTTTTTTCTCAACATTTAATAGAAAAATTACTGTGTTTCTGCAAGTTAAAACTGGAACAATTGTCAAGTTACCAACTTGGTTAGAAAATTTCCAATAGTCTCTCTTTTTAGAAAGAAAGACTGCTATTCTTTGTGTTTTTACTCTTTATTATGCACAGATATAGATTTTTCTGATTGGAAAGAAGAGATACACATGGAAAAAATAAGTGGACAATTGAATAATAATCTATGCCCTGTCGATCTCTTGATATTTACCTTAAAATCCGCTCCAAATAAAAGTAAACATTCTGCTCTGGTCTGCTCTGCAATTAGTAATCAGCCAACTCAATAACTTTTTAAGCAAGCCTTCTTAAAACTCTATTAGTAATAGAATCAATATAAAATAACTGAAATTTTGTAGGAAGCTTTTAGTTACCCTTGTGAATTATATAAAATTGTTATTTAACTGTGTTGTCACTTTAAAATTCTGCAAATTTCACGTTTTTAAAATACAATGAATACCTTCCAAATATTTCAATCCAACTTTATAAACTGAGATGGTTAAAAACCTGTATCACTAAATATCATGGTATGCAGATTAATGGTGGTTGAAGTTAAGAACCTATAGGCCTGCAGTGGAAAATCTCAATGACTTTTTTTCTTTTGCTTTGTCTCCCATGATACTAAAATCTTGCTAAAATACTGACATGTCAAGAAAAGTTTTCGAAGTATTCAACACTGAGGATGATGGATAAGCAAAAAGAAGTTTCCAGAGAACTCTCTCTCATTTATGCAGATATAAGTTTATAATTTTCTAAATCAAGGAAAACTACTCTCTTGAGACTTTTCAGGAGATCCATCCATCTACTTTAGACATTTTAGCCTCATTTTATGGTTTTGGTTGTGTACTTAGTTGACTGCTTCTTTCTGTGCTGTTGGTATAAAGTCTGTTTTCTCCTTATGTTTTTGTCCTAAATAAATAATTTAAGCAATATTCATTGTTCCATGTTATGACTCTAAGTCAAGAATGCTTCAGTGAAAACCAGTGCACTGCATTTCAGTGTAGAACTGTACAATGTCATTTCAAACTAGATTTTCTAGTTAGAGTTGTTAATGCCTGAAGGTTGTCAGAGGAATGGGAGGTCATTCTGAATATTGTCACAGGTAGAAATTTCAAGTACTAAGTAAAATTAGAACTTTTCTATAACTCCTTTTTTCAGGCCAGGAGAAAAATGACATTTTTTATGTGAGTTCCACATTAAAAGGAACATTCAGTGTTCCATAGGATTTATTAGAGAGTGAACATTGGTGCAAATTCCAGATTCCTTGTCATCCTCAGAAAAAGGTTTTTCTTTATAGGTAAAACAAATGAAGGCCCAAAGCATGAGGGTTCCTAGACCACTGCTCAAAGGGAAAGTTGAAATTATTATTCCACAATGTAGGTTGTGCTAAAATGTTCCCTCCTTCAAAATTTTCAAAGTAATAGTTTCCTTTTGTCTAAAATCTAACTCTACTTTCAAGAAAAGTGTCAGAAAACTTTCACTTACCTTGAGTAGTAAAACTTTCAGAGTAGCAATTCTGAATATTAGAGTGAAATAACATAGAACTAAACTGTCTAAAATTCAACAATTCACGTATTGTAATCCATCTTTCTTAATAAACCCAAGCAAATGCATAAAGTATCAAATTACATCAGCTCAATATCAAAGTTTATTTGGAGAAATAAACATGTAAAAATTTTTAAACTGATTTCTGGGACAAGGTAATGCTCTCAATTTTAGAAAATGGGTCTCAGTCTCTCTTCCCTGTAGTACTCACCAGGGACTTCTGCAGCTTCTGTGGGAACACCTTATTTTAGCCATAACTCATAATATTCACACAGGAGCACACAGGAACACTCACTTGTCCTGCTCAAAACATTTCCTTTCTGAACTATATAAACAGTGCTTAGACATACTTCTGTCAAAGAAGCATTTATAATTTAATCACTGGGATTTCATTTTGGTATACCTCTTGAGACTATTTTTCTGCAATCTAAGTGCTTAATTCTCCCATGGTTTCTCTTCAGCTTATCAGCCTAAACTGTCAGAGACCTTAGCTCTGCCTGCAGTGTCTATTAGCTTCAGTCAAAAAAGTGTTAGGCCAGTGCTTAGTGGCTTTAAAAATCTCTTTTGAAGGGAATTTCATTCCACCTGGTACATCCAGCTTTATGACAAAGGAGCAGCTTCAAGCACTGTATTTAGCCGTTCTCAGACCACTGAAACAACAAGAAGCAAGAAACATTCAGTATACTTTGATGTAGAGGAAGGAATTGACTCAACGGAATGGTCCTACAATTTTTTTTTTTACTTTAAAAGGTTCTGTTTTGGAATGAATAAGATTAAATGGATAAAGCTGCTGTGTGTTTGAAAGCATGGTTTGGATAAGCTATACTTTTTATAACAAAACTAGTTACCCTGCTTTGCTTCAGCTGCTATAGAATCTGTCAGAACAGAAGATCCAAACGGCATCAGCTTCTGCAATCCAGAAATTCTGACCTTTCACAAATGCACCTAATTGGTCAGGGAAGTGATATGTTGACTGATGTAACATGAAAAATCTGCAAAATCCACTTAATGCCTTCTTTTCTCCTAAATTACACAGGTTTTGTAGGTAGGAGATACTAATAGCAGTATTGTTCACTATACTACCTGGGGTTTCTTTGCAAAAGCTGTCATTAGAGAGCAAATTCTGCCACTACCATTTTTTGTAATGCTTCTCTAAGTCTTTGTTTACCTAAAAAGAGAGGCAGAGAAGAGAATTCTGTCTGATTTGGAGGGAGTGGTATAGAATATGGAGGATGAAAAGACAGGATAAACATGAGGAGAAAAGGGAAAGCACAGAAAGATCAGCCAAGAGTAAAAATAATCATAAAGTTTTATACTGCCTGAATATTGCAGTCATAGAAGATTTGAAATGATACAGAAAAAAAGTGGTTTATGCTAGCAGAACTACAGCAACAATTAGCAAAACTCAAGTGTTTGGAGGAAAAAAACCTCCTAGACTCTTGGCAAAATCATGAAGACTGAAATGTCTTTGATTGCTATTTTTATTTTTCAAATTTGTGGGCAAAATTTTGGTGACTGCTATCGTAATTTTCTGTTATAACACCATGTAATGGCCAGGGTAGAGGGCCATTAGTCTTGCTCACTGGAAAAAAACCACCAAATTCCTGGTGGCTATATGAGCCATTATTTTTTCTTTTTTACAGCATTAATGATAATATTTTTTTCTGAAGGAGTTGGCAACAACTTTTGCCATATAAGGATAAAACAAAGTTATATTAAACAAAACCTTCTTGAAAGAAAAAAATTTCCTCATGAGTTAAAACTGCAATTTATTTAAAATTTAATGAAATGTTTTTTTAATGTATTTGTTGTATTTTGTCACAGCAGCAAGGGTATACATAATTTATATCTTGTTTATAAGCCTAACAAATGTGTTTTCCAGAGATAAGGGGTCTGTTTCTAATACCAGTTATTCTTTGCATAGTAGAACTTTCCTAAAAGGTTTATGAACATTACTTATGATTATTTGTTGATGCTGCTGCTTTTTTTTAATTGTAACCCCTGCTTGGCATGCCAGAAATCCTGATGGTTATTCACTTCACTTTATGATCAGCAAAGATCAGCTTCCCCTCAGACCAGCAGGGAATTGAGGATGCTGACCCTGGCCTGTAGATGTACAACTCTGTTAAGTAAGAAACTCTAATGCTTTATTACTGTTTACAGAAATTAGATATTAAGACCCTGGGTACAAGATAGCTGTCGCTGAATTTACCCTGACATTTTTAGCTCCTGAACCCTGTAGTTTGCAATCTAATCTAACATATTGCAAATCCAAATGCCAGAAGGCTTTTATCAATTTGAACTTTGTAGTCCATTTAGCCATATTTTCTAAAGGGCTGATTGCATTGCAGCAAAGTGCCATATTTTAGGAAAAAACCAGCACTGCAAACTGAGCTCTTGAAAAGACACATACTACTGCTCATTGTCACAATTAAACCATCATAGATGAAATCTGAGCCCCACTGAATTCAGCAGCAAGAACACTCATGGTTGCAAGAGAAGGGATTTCACTCAGTAGAATGGAAGCATTATTAAAATCTGCCTGAAGTTCACTCTCAGCCTCTTATGGGAAGAAACAAGTTGCTGATTATTATAGTGTTATCATCCTTTTCTCTGGGATTCTTCAGTCAGCAGAGAAATAACACTCACTGGTGGCAAAATAGGTTTTAGAATTATCACTCAGGGAGATGAATGCAGGACTCGTGTACTTCACTCCTAGATCTACTTCTGCTGCCAGCTGAACTGTCAGCTCTCACAGGCACGACAGTCTGCGTTTCTCTTTGCAGTGTTTGCTTCACCTTGATAGATTATTAAGCATAGATTTTTCCTCCAAATGAGAGGTTGTATTGTGGTACATAGACAAGATCTGATTTACCACACTGCTGGGAGCTAAAAGTTGAAGTGACCCCAGCTTGCAAGACATCCTCTTGGCAGTCTGCAAAATGAAGTCTCTAAAGAACCAAGTGGCCTTGAGAACAAATATGATGTCTGTGTCTCTCTTATCTTTCAGGTTTCTGTGTACAGTGCTGGGTTAGTGATCTGCCTCTGAGTCCCTGATGATTATAAACAAGCCTCTGTATATGCCTCCAGGTGATTTTTCCTTCAACAGATTTGATATAATTTTAACAAGTTATGCTTTGTGGCTGAGAATGGGGTATTGGATTTAAACGCATAAGGGGAGAGAAAATTTGCTTTTTCCTCCTCAGTCACTGAGGTCCTTTGTGAACTTGAGCAAATTAATTCACCTCAATAATTTCTCCAACATGTAGAAGTGTAATAATATTTCTTTATATAAATAACTGCTAGTTCTTAGGTAACCTCAGGTAGACCTGTGACAGAATGTGTTCTGCCTGTAACACTAAGGTGTATAGGAGAAGTGACAGATCTTGGAGACAGCAGTAACACGAGATGTAGAGGTAACAGTTCTTGTCCTTGTCACCAACTCTGCAAACAACCTTGAGAAAGTAGCACATTCTCTTTGTGTGGTAGTTTCCAGGAGAATTCCTCTCTCGAACAATGGTTTTCTGAGGTCAAATTAATTAACTTTTGTTAAGCATTCGTCTACTTGAAATTGAAAGTAGTTTTCTTTTTCACAAAGCAGAGGTGCTTCATGGGAGCATCTGGCCTGTGAAGTAAGGTTCAGTACAAGTGAGAAGCAGGGCAAGGGTTCTCTTGTTATCAGCACTCTTTTACAGATTTATCCAAAGTATTCGAAAGTTCGTTCAGAAGTTATAGGTTGAAATGAACTGCCTGAGTAAATATGAAGCTAACCTCTCTTTCTGAGAAACAGGACTTTGTTTTTAAAGTAATCATGACTTGCTTAAACTCTGATTTACATCAGAGATCTGTAGAAATTTAGATAGTTTAAAAATGGAAATGAGGGAAAATATTTGTGGAAAACAAAGGCATATTTCCAATGGAAAGCAAATTAGAAAGTTGAAGAGAGTCTTTTTACAAGGACAAGTAGTGACAGGGCAAGAGGCAATGGCTTCAAACTGAAAGAGAGTAGGTTTAGATTAGATGCTAGGAAAAAATTGTTTCCTGTGAATATGGTGAGGCCCTGGAACAGGTTTCCAAGAGAAGCTGTGGATGTGCCATCCCTGGCAGTGGTCAAGGCCAAGGTGGATGGAGGTCTGAGCAATATGGTCTAGTGAAAGTTACCCATGCCAATGGCAGGAAGGTTGAAACTAAAGGGTATTTCAGGTCCTTTCTAACCCAACCAAATTATCCACAATTAGAAAAATACAAGGATATAATGAAAATACAAGGAAATAATGGGAACATATAAATAATAGATCTCATAGATTAACTACAAAGGTAACATTAACAATGTGTGATTATGTTTTTGAATCATTACCAAAATTTGTAGTGTATAGGTTATTTCATGTAAGAGAATAAAATCATGTTGCAAACCTGTACATGTACAATGAAAATGTACATATTTTTGATTTTTTTCTAGAGAGCAAGAACAAAAAAACAGCAGCAGAAATTTATTTTGTTTAAAATTTCAAGCGGCTTTAATCTATTCAGGCCACTGTTTCACAAGCTTGGTTTATCTGTCTCTGACACTCACTGGCTGCCAACTGTTTTGTCTTCTGCTGTTTTTTGCAGTATTGTAAAATTGAATTTCATTTAATTACCCACCTAGGGTCTCATTGTTAAAATATATTATTAGAGTGCTAGGAAACCCACCATCCAAGTCTGCACAGGATCTGTCTGTCCGCACTGTGGTATGCTAGTGGATGATGCAATATGAAAGGATCTGGATCCCATGAGCTGTGCTTTCCATGTGTAATTCTTGTGGGCTGCTCTAATTCAAAGCACAAGGAGTTCCCCAACAAAGCCTGCCTTCAGGTCAGGGGGTGGATGGTGTATTGGCATGTGTATTTGTTTAATGTATTCAGCCTCCACGAGCCAGTGATCCTACTCCAGCATGCTCTAGCCCATGAGTGACACACATCTGAACATGTGGTGGTGTATTAGCATTGTTTATGATGGGTAAATTTGGACTTGAAAATGGATCTGGACAGCTGTTTAAATGGAGATTTAAATTAACCTTGTCCTGTCACAAATCCCACTGCTTGGATGCTCGTGCTGTAGCAAAGAAGCTGTTTGTGCAGGGAGGCTGTTTGCCAGCAGGAGGGGATGGGTGCCAGGTTACCTTGTTCTGCAGGAGCTGAGCAGGGCTGTGTGCCTGGCTCAGCTGCCTCCAGTCGGCCCTGGTGACCCTGGCACATCCTCATTTGTGCCAGTCATCACTGCAAGAAGAAGCAAGTAGGTATCTACCTACTCCCTTATTTAACTGAACAGGATCCTCATATTCAACAGCTTCTGTAAATACCATAGCAACACTGAACAGAAATACTTCAAGCTTGCACGATATAAAAAATTATTTACCAATTTATTTTCCCTGAAAGTTTATGACAAAAGTTGCATGGCTGCAACAGTTTCTCAAATGACTCTTGATTTGGGAAGAGTAAATTATTGATTGTTTAGCTCAAAGGGTTACAAAAAATGGAGGACTTTAGAAATTCTGTTATTTTTTTCTTATTATTACAGTCACCAACATAAATCTTCTGTTCAGATTGCCTATGCTCTCCCCTGGCTGCAGAAAGTTGCTTAGCAACCTGCTTCGTTTAGTCATGTGATAAAAATACCAAGATGCCAAAAAATTCCACATTAAAATTATTTTTAAAAGGGTAATATGCTTTTCAAAATTACTAAGGTAAAAAGAAAAAGATTTGAATAACCTGAAAATTTGTTTTTACCCTGTTACTTGAGGTGTAAACATTCGCTGAATCCTAAATTCCAAGCAATTAGTTTTGAATTTTTACAGGCCAATCTACTCCAGATTTCCAGTGCTCAGCAAGACACACCACTGGTTGCACAACAGTGTGGTCCCTCTTGATAACAGAAAAAATATTGCATGTCTCTGCAAAGAGAATTAATGGCATTATGACATTTACTGAACACATAAAGTACTTAAACACATCAGAAAATATGTGACTTTGTAAAGAAGTTCAATTTTTAAATGTCAAACTCTCTTTAAAGCAGAAAGATTTTAGAAAGCCTATTTGGATTCCTAGTACAATCACTATCTTTTTTTAAGCAGTATATTTTCTTCAGAGAGTTGGTGCAGCCTCCAGCACAGAAATTTCAGCCAGTGTTATTGCCTGTCAGTTGTAATCCCTCAGAATTTCAGCCAGCAAGGGTATAATAAGGTAGGTTTTGTCTTTTCAAACTCACATCAGGTAAAGAATTCTTGAAGTTTATTCTTTTACTAACTATGTTAAATATTTGAGTTTTTTTTCACATTAAGTTAAATTTACACGTTTATTAAGCACTCAATTAAAATTCTCATGTTAGTGTAGATACCAATATTTTAGTGTAGAGACAGACAAAAGAAACCACATAAATATAAAATGGCTCTGACTCAAACTTCCTTTGCTGAATATACCTAGATTTGAATGCAGATTTTGAGAAAGAAAATGATATTTGGATTTGAAGAGGATTAAACACATAGTTTTATACACTAGATTAGTATTAAAGAATTGAAGAGCTATTGTTTTTCTTTTTGTACTGTATTTTGGCTAGGTCCAGCCACATCATGTCTTTTTCCTGTTTTCAGGAAGATTCCTTTCCCATTTAAATTTATCAATAAAATAAAAAGTTATCTGATGGCTATATTGACGGGCTATTACAGCTATATGTGCTTTGAAAATGGAAATTCATGTTGCTAGACAGGTGGCTCCATTACCTTGTGCCATTTCATTATTAATTTAGAGATGTTCTCGTATTCTCTTCCATTTCCCAACCCCCCTCACTGAGCTGCTGATCTCTGCTTTTGACTTGTGCTGGTACCAGTTCTGTTGGAGCAGGGTGCAACCCTTCCTTCTTTTGCATGATGGGAATACAATTCCTTTCCTTACCTTCCTTGCTCTCTGTTAGTCAGTTGGTTCCCTTTGTCCTTGTTTCTACCACCTCTCTGCTGGAACAAGAATACATTTTCCTGGCTCATGAAAGGATATTAATTACTGTCCAATGCAATGAGTTGCACTTGCCTGCTGAGCCTACCCTGCATTTCCAGGTAGAGATATATTATTCTGATACATATATTTCTTATTTAATGGGATATTGCAACGTCACAATTTCCCTTTGCATATATCTGCTAATGTGCATTTATGTTTTTTGAAATATAACATCTAGTGTTCATTTTGCAAAAAAATTTAATCTCTGAAATCTGTGAGAGGCAACTTATAAACAGGAAGATGAAGTGAAACCTGACAACCTAGCTTTGAAAGCATATGCATTTATTTATTATTTGAGGCAAGGAAGACACAAGCCAGGAATATTCCACCAGCTTTATGAGATACTGTTCTCTTTCTGCTTTTCATGGTTAAGAACAACAGTCCACTCTGATGAGTAAGAGTCAAAATAATTGTCAGAAAACAGTACTGTTGAAAGACACCTAAATTGCTCTGCAGGATCAAATATGATGATATCTGAAGAGAAAAAGTCTCCTGGTTCTCATTCCTTTCTCATAGTTTAAATAGGCAAGGTATGGAATGGTTTGTAAGATGATTATCTGTGATTTAGGAACACTGAGGAAAAAATATATTTCCCATATGTTTTATGCCACCTGAGAGTCACCTTTATCTTTCACATAAATGTTTAGGAGAACTGAATGAGACTTTAAAAGAGCAGGCCTTGTTTGTTGTCTCACAAGCCAGTGAAGGCACACCTGTGAGGAAATCATGTTAGAGCAGACCCAGCTTTTCAATTTATGAAGTTAAATAAAGCTTTGTAAGAGCAGTGTGGAATTTCATAACACTCCACTGAGTGTATTTTAAGGGGCTGAAGGGGAGGAGGGGAAGGCTGAAGGGGAGGAAGAGAATATACATCACTGACATACTTCATCACTTCACATACAGACATCACATTCAATTAAGTATAGAGCTCTCTGTCAACAAACCTGACACATACATCTAGGGAATGTCACCAACCCCCCAAAATCAATATTCAAGTTATGACAGACTGACAGCTTACCAGCTGAATGAGTCTCCTGATTTTACCTATTACTGCTTCAGAACCCTGCAAAGTCCTTGTACGATGAACAAACAAAATTAAATAAGGGATATGACTGAGAAGAAACTAAGAGTCAACAATATATACAGAGTTTAAGAAAATGACTAATGAAATTTACGTTATCAAGGAACTAAAATACAATGCTGTTAAGGAATCTGAAAAAACAATTTCTCAATATTCTAGGAAGCTAAAACTGCATTTTTTATGTAATTTATCCAGATGAATACAACATTCTCTCTAGAAATAAATCACTATGAACCTAGGGATGAGTTTACCAGTGCAGCAATATTATTACAATTTTTCTTTTTTTGATACATAAAACCATAAAAGCAGACCAAGCAAAAAAGACCAATGAGGTAGCTAGTTTGAAAATTGCTTGATAGTGGCCATTATATGAATGAGATGAAGGCTAAACATGCTATCTCTGAAACATTACTTTTATAAGTGTAGCTCAATAGGTGCACAGCATACCAGCATATCTATAAAAAGAGGAGAATAATATTAGTTCTGTCATAGTTTTATGTTTTAGGGGATGACAGCCTTATTATGCTCAGGACTCACGATATGTGAATAGTATAATAGAAGGATAACACAGTGGTCTTATTTATGCAAAATAGAAAAAACTGGCCTCTTAAAATTTATTTTTTTTTTTTCTTGGTGAAGATAAGCTCCAGAATGAGTTTGTCCTTATGGATCCTTAGTCTGGCAACTTGATCTTCAAAATAAACATCAGTAAATAGCAGTTATTTTGACCCTTTTAACAAAAGTTTCGGTATTGAAGTACAATTTCAAAGAGTTTATGAGAGGCACACAAAAAAAGCACAAAAGCCCCCTTATGTAGTAGCACAGAAAGGTCTGACGTGTATTTGGGATCTTTACACTACAAATCTTAAAATCCTAGAAAGGCTTGTGTTGGAAGGCACCTTAAATATCATCTTGTTGCGGCCCACCCTGGCCATGGACAGGGACACTACCTACTAGATCAAGTTGCTCAGAGCCCCATCCAACTTGGTCTTGAACAATTCCAGGGATGGGGCAATCTGCTCTAGTTCCTCACCATCCTCTATGTATATAACTTCCAACTAACATCTAATCTAATTTTTTTTATTTTAGTTTAAAACCGTTCTCTTTTTCCTATCATTATGCCTATGTACAAAGTCCCTCCCTCATTTTTATAAGTCCACTTTAAGTACTGGAAATCCACAGTGTGATCTCCCTGCAGCCTTCTCTTCTCCAGGTTGAACCACCTCAGATTTCTCAGTCTGTCTTTGTTGGAGAGGTGCTGCATCCCTCTGACCATCTTTGTGACCCTCATCTGGACTTGTTCCAACAGGTCTGTCTTTCTTGTGCTGAGGACTCCAGACCTAGATGCAATATTCCAGGTAAGAAATAATCACTGTTTTTATCTCAAATCATGAACTTGCTTGTTCCTCTCCTTTTTGTTTTCTTTCTCTGTGCTGCTGGGGGTGGGGTTGGGGGAAGTGGACAGTGAAGGCGGGGAGAGAGTTTGGCCACTAGCCAAGGCTAATCCACCACAATCATCTGATTCTTCCCCTTTTTATACCACCTGCAATCTAGTTGAGGGTACACAGTATCCTGTCGTCCAGGTCATTGATGAAGAAGCTGAACATTATTGACCCCAGTATCAACCCCTGGGGTACACTGCTACTAGTTTTCTTCCAGCTGAGTTTTGTGCCACTGGCTAAAATCCAGCCCAAATGTCAATCACTCCACTGTGCACTCACATAACCTGTGCTTCATCACCTTGTCTGAGAGAATGTTAGGTGAAACAGTGTTAAAAGCCTTAGTAAAGTCAAAATAAATGACATTCACTACTCTCCTCTCATTCACACTGTTAGTCACCTCATTGTAGAAGGCTTGTGTCTTGGTCAAGCATGACTTGTCTTCAGCATTGTATGAAGACTACTCTGGATCACTTTGTCCTTCCTGTGTTTGGAAATGCTGCAGATAGATTACGTCCATCACCTTCTCAGCTAGAGAGGTGAGGCTGACCTGTTTGTAGTTCTCCAGTTCTTCCTCCTTGCCATTCTTGAAATCAGGAATGGCATGTGCTCTCTTCGAGATCCTCTCCACTCATAACTGTTCAGAAACAATCAAGAGTGACTTCACAATGTAATCAGCCAGCTCCCTCAGTGCTCAGATCCTAGGAACATACTTGTGTATTTAAACTTAGTTTTGTCCTAATATACTTTCTGTAGAAATAAAAGACTTCATAAAAATGACAGCATTTCAGGAGAGACTTTAAGACTAAGATAATAATGTCTCTATGAAAGTGACTGTAACTATTGGATAAGTGAAGGAGGAATCCTTCAAAATACGTTCACAATCTTCTGCAAATAATGCACTACTTAAAGATCTAATTTTTAAAGATCTCTCTCATATGTTCTATGCATGAAGTAAATGTGATGTCAGGTTCTAGAGTTAATGAACTAAGCCCATCCAGACAGAATTTTGAATGGAGGGAGGAAAGTAATCAGATATTACAATATTTGCTTTCTGAGAAGATATTTACTTCAAACTCATTAGAAATCACAAAAACCTAGAGAATATACAAAAATACAAAGGGGACAGAACAATAAAGGGAAACAAAGTGACAATTTTGTGATATACTGGTATTTGGTTATCAAGCGGTAACTATTTCAAATATTGTTTTTCAATAATATGGCATGTTGAATAGTTTATTATTTTATAGTATATTACAAAGTTTTATTATTTGTATTTAATCATTGTAATTTCTTGTGTCTGCCATAAATTGGCTAATCTTTATTTTTCACCTTTTTTCATGTACTAAGTAGAATTTTGCTGTTGCTTGTTACTGCATTGTTGAACTGATTTCTGCTTCTTTCATTAATGCATCACATAATCTTTGTTGTTTACCTTGACTCATGATGAAAATCTAAATGTCTTTATGTATATACAAGATGATATATAGAAAATACCTGCATTTGTTTCCTAATGCAGAATTTAACGAGAAAACAGCACAAAGAAACATCTATTTCCCGTACATATTATTCCACCTGTTAATAAACTGGCATTTGTTAAATTTGCCACCTACAGAGGAATAAAATGTATATTTGATTAACTCCAGGTAAGTCTTTGAAATAAAATATTTTTCTGTACTCTTCAAGGATTCTGCTAATTTAGCAGCCAGAAGGAGTTTTATGGTCTGAAAATATGTAAGCATATTTACTAGAGAGACTCCAGGAACACAAATTTGCAAACATTTTGTAATCACTTAAGCTTAGAAAGAACAAAATGTACTCTAAAAAAATATAGCTTTTAAAATGTTCACTGAACACAACTCCTTCAAATTTTCAGAAAGACTGCTGCTTCCATATAATATTCAAACAGGTACAATAAGTCAGATTTTCTGAGTGCTGTCTTAAATTGAAAGCAAAGAGGAAATATTGTTCTTCTTATCAGGAAGTTAAAGACAGGCACACGAAATAACTTTTCAAGGTCAAACAGTAAGTGAATTACAAATGGGGCACAGAGTCCAGATTTTTTGCTATGCAGCCTTGTATATCATCTAATAAATCACAGTAAACCTTTTCACAAAGCTGAGCTCATTAGTCAGAATTATTATTGCTGTACCTTTTCCCTAATAAAACATACTTCTCTTTTGGGTCAAGCTATGGATGTTGACATTGTGCTGAAAGTTTGTTTCAGGCCACTTGATCAAGATGAAAAATCAGATGAAGTCTTTAAATAACTCAGAAATTGTTTGCTCTTGGGGAATGGGAGGTGGAGGAATGGAGGACACAGGGGACACCTGCTCATTCTGATGTCTTATGGAAGGGCAACAGAGCAAGATATAAGGAACCCAGAAGATTTCTGGTGAATGTCAGGTACTCAACACAGGTACTGTGTAGTCTAAGGGGCAATGCACAGATTGATCTGCTATTCCCAGACAGGGAAGAAAGGATAAGAGAGAGAATAAATAATAGAAACCTTGGCTATAGTCATCATGAAATTGTGGAGTTAAAAATCCTGAGATGAGTGAAGAAACAAGTAGCAGAGAACTGGTCCTGAAATTTAGGAGACCAACTTTCAGATTACTCATGGAACTCACCTTCTGCTTCTCCTTCCCACTGAACTGATTCTGCACCATGAGGGGAGATAGCTGGGATGACACACCTTGTGATTCATAACAGAAGTAATGCTGGAATACTAATACCACAGTCTAGAAAACCATGGAATCTGAGGCTGCATAGGATCCCTCCCAGAGACTTTTTAGCATCTGCTTCTTCCAGTACTATATTTAGCTTAATCTCATTTGATGCTTTTGTCTGGTGAAGTGGAGTTTTTCTGTATTTATTTATCCTGGAGACTTCTGCAGACACTTCAAGGCACAGTTCATTTGACTAATATAGGCTAGACACTTTATGGCCTAAATGTGCCTACCCTCATCATTGCCTAAAGGAAGGCTAATATAATAAGCTTAGAATACAGACACCTAACAATAGAAGAGATCCCATCATTTTGACACAAAAGTAGGCTTGGCTTGGGAAAATTTTCTTAAAGTCTCTTAATGCTACTGTTTTTCCACTTAAAGATTAGATCCTCCAACATCGTGTTAATGAATACTGTGTTTAGATGATGATAGTTTCTAGAAATCCAGACTCTCAGTAGGTCCTGAGGCTGCTCCATTTTAATGGTGCATGGTGTGCCTAGTATTTCTTTGCTGTAATCCCATGTCAGTCATGCTTCATAAGGAATATGTTCCTTCTCATACCAAAGCATCCTTGTAGGAAGGGGTAGCACATAATTTCCGTACAGATGGAAAAAAGAGATAAGGTAAGAAAATAATATGAGCTCTGTCATCAAGTGAGTTATCAAGTCCAACTTAATATTGCTTAAACCTCAAAGTAGAAGGAAATGGCAACATACTTATATCACATGTCTCTCGTATTCTGCTTTGTCTCCAATTATAACTTGCAGAAGAAAGCTACAGGCTGTTGAGAACGGCATAGAATACATCTGGAACAGACAATTGTAGTTTTTAACTTTTTTTTTTAATGGAGACTTCTATTAGACATTTAAAATCCTTATGTTGAAGCAAAACAACCTTTTTCTTCCTTGTGAAGGAAGCAAAACAAAGCAACCTTTTTCTTCCTTATGCACATCTTCATGTTCCTTCACCCACATGAAGATTTGCATAATCAAAACTGGGAGTGGCTGCTCTCTATCCTGTAGTTGTCAATTTGCATAACAGCAGTGGTTGTATGAATGTCTTGACACACACAAACAAGTCCATTTATTAGCATTCAGAACACATCAGCACACTGCTTGAGGTTTTTTTTTTTTCCTCTCTAATGCTGCACCTGTGCATACACTATTTTCTTTTTCACCAGTGGCTTTCTGGCATTAGCAAAGTAATGGAAATGTTGCCTTTGTCATAGAAAATGAGTGAACACTTTATATTTTGTCAAAGCCAGAAAATACTGGCCCTGTGGTAGAAGACAAGAAAAAAGAAGTACAAAATGGTGAAGCAGTCGGTTCCAACTCATTGGAACTCACTGTTATGTACTTCAAAGGTTTTCAGAGTAGTAAAAGAAACAAACATAACTATGTTCAGGAAACTCAGGATAAGAATGGCTAATATCCTTATCACCTCTTATATCCCCAGAGGCAGTACTACTTTCATTTTTTGGTCAATAATTTGTTTATTTCAAGGCTTTTTATATTTATCTTTTTTCTCTCAAATATAAATATTTGTAAACAAATATCACTGGTGGTTAGTGAATGGCTGCCAAAGCAGTGAGTTTGCAATGCTTGCTCTTTCATAATATTTTGTTTAACTAGAGAAGCCTAAACTCATTTTCCTGCTGTGAACAAATATTTCTTCTCATATTGCTCGAATTTTGGCAGTGATCTTATGAAACATCAGACAGAGGTCAAACACAGAAATGATGAAAGAAGCTCCTAGGCTGTCTTTAATGGTCTGGCTTAAAAGCAGTAACCTCATATATTCTTTTCCAGTTCCTAAACACCGAAGTTAGAACAAAAGGCACTCCCTTGAATTTGACTTCAATTTCTGCAAATGCCTCATTTACATGAAGATCTAGCTATGAGGGTTATTGCAACATTTACTATCTTTTTCATCTCTTCAATACTTTGACTTTACCATTTAAATTTGATGCCAAAAAAATTTGCCCTTCCATCTAAATAAAAAGAGTAACTTCAGTAAAAAGTGAGAGTTTATATAGAGAGAGACAGAATGTAAGATCTTGTTACTTTAAAAAACCAGAGAGTAGTTGATGCACTCGAGTTATATATGGTAATAAATTATGCATAGGCTGTGCAAAACTTAATACAATATATGAGTAATATGTAGAGAAGTGGGGAATATATGGGTAGAGGAAAGAGACTGACTCATTTGGAAGCAATCAAAAAAATCTTCACAGCAGCAACACCAAAAGTACAAAATGATGTAATTTATTTAATAACACATTAAACTAAAATCCCAGGTAGAGAAGGAGGTGGCAGTTTCGACACATTAAGAATATTTTTTTGCCCAAGTAATAGAAGTGAGGTTCCACTTGAGTCACTAATAACTTCGTTTATATTTGTTTTACTGGTCTTGGACAGTAACTTGACAGAATTGAGCATAACCACTGACCTAGATCGTTGGCTACATGCAGTTTTATTAGCTTATATTTGTCAGTGAAGCTCATTGCTCAGCTGCAGAGACCTTCATTGTCTGCCAAGAAAGGCCACAATCAGTGTGCTGGGTGCCCACTTGGGTGGTGGGATATAGTTATGGTTGTAGAGTGCTTGGTGATGAAACATCACTGATGAAAG
Organism: Irena cyanogastra; assembly: GCA_013397155.1. Lineage (NCBI taxonomy): Eukaryota > Metazoa > Chordata > Aves > Passeriformes > Irenidae > Irena > Irena cyanogastra. The sequence continues at coordinate 47,369 of VWZV01014994.1, forward strand.
CAATTCCAGAGTGAGCATTTCAGTACATAATCAGATGAAATTATGTAATCTAACAGGGATGGTTTTTTTTAGAATTCTAGAATTTGTGACTAAGACTCCTGGCGATTCCAACTCTATTAGAAAATATTAGCTAGGAACTACAGCTGCCATTATTGTGAAAGTAAAACAAGAAAGACTGTTTAGCTGAGATAAAGCTGAGATAAAGAGGATTAAAGAATAAAAAATTTGTGCAAAGACAATTTGGCTGTTTATGTCTCATATGAACAGCCAAGAAGTATGGTTTCACCAGGTAGAAAGAATTTAATGGTAAACTAACAAACTTCATTTTATCGCTTGGAAAGAAAGGCATGACTTTTTTATGTTTTGCTTTTTGCTGATTTTCTTTTAAAATTTGCTAGCTTGCTATAGGAAATGTGTACCCTCAAAATTATTTCCTTTCTCCTTCCAAGCAGTTTGTGACATGACCAAAAGGTACTTGATTTGTGTCACATCTTTACAGTGCACTTTTTCTAGCAGTGATCTTGGCAGTAATTCGGCCTGCATACAAGCAGGTGCCCAAGTAGCCAGGAAAGGGGATTCTGTGAGTATGTGGGGACTGAGTCTTACAAGGCTGTTTTTAACATGAAAGCAGTCAAGCATATTCTGTCTGTGGCAAGGTCATGCAATGGCATTGAATTTCTTTTCTGTGATAAGGGAAGACATTTACTGAGCAAGCATTAGAGGTGCCTGAAAGGTAGGAGGATAGCTTGACAGACACTTGGAGGCTGCCTGCAAACACCTGCGATAGCTGGGTGACGCATCTAAAGAGTATCTGTGAGAAACTAAACAACATGCAGCCAACAGTGGCCATGTCTGCAGTGTCAAAACATTGGGCAAGAATTCTTTGATCCTTGCATGAATTTTAAGTTTAGACGTTAATAAAAACAGCATAAGACCCTAAGCAAGCTTAACTTAGGCAGAGTACAGGCTTGTTAAGCATTGTTTATCTTTAAAATCACTGTTATACTGGATTTATAAAAGTGTTCTAAGAATATTTCTCTTGCTCTGCAGTGGTTTCAGCACTCTCTTTGACACTATAGAAGAATTCTGATAAGTACCTTTTATCTCTACAGGATATATTAAAAGAGTAGAAAGGGAAGGAGAATGTCATGACTTTTGTCATGCCTCTGTTGACATGATCATGTTGCAAACCTGCTGATTATGAGATTACTAAATGACCTTACACTATTATTTTCTCCTTAAGGCAGAGAAGGAATTTGTCCACCATTTGATTGTGTTCCTGTTCTGTCAGCTGAGACATATTTAAGGCATTAATAAAAAAAATTGGAACTGTTTTTCTCAGATATTTTAACTGTTTGATTGTTGTCTACAGCTGAAGCACAGCAGAGGAATTACTCCTCACTATAACTAGGGATAGTCTGAACTGGGTCAGTCTGAATGCTGCAGGGCTACACAGGCTATTGAGCAGAGTAAAACACTGCTAAATCTTCTTGGGAAGGACAGAATAAATGGGTTATGTGTTTTTTCATGTATAGGCTGCAAGTGTATACACAAGCCTAAATATAATCAATGAAATCATAATAAAGTCTCTTTACACCAGGTTTCTATGTAGCCTAGTGACATCTCATTTGTGTATCCAAATTACCTTTATGACGTTGTTCTGAAATTTGTTTAAAACAAGATGAGGAAGACAAAAGCAAAACTGATAGAATATTTGTATTCATAAAATTATTAAACTGCAATGATATTAGTTCCTATGAAATCTCAAAAATAAAATGCTTTGAGTCTCCTATGGAATGTATGAATAGAGAGGTAAGTGCCTAAGACTGGGATCAAACCAGAGAGTCTTCATAAGGTAGAAGAAAAAAGCTAAGCAGATTGTCTAATTGTGGCCAACAGAAAATACTAAGATAACAGCTGGGTCTGCCTTCTCCAATGTTCAGACATTTTGCAGAGTCAGGATTGACTCCATGGCTTTTTCTCGCCAAGCAAAAAAACAAAATTCCAAATCCCAGTCAGGAAATCACTTTTTTGAATTTATTGTTAATACTTGGCTAACTTTGCAAGAAACAGGACTGGATTTCTAGCATCTGTTTGTGCATTTCAATGCAAGTCCTTTTTAGTTTGGTTGACTTTACCTACCAAGAAACTCTAGACATTCAGTTGTGCTTCTTCTCAATCTCATCTCTTTCAATTAATTCAGAATTCTTTTATGTGTAGTAGAAGAGATTGAAACTATGTTTTCCTTCCTTTCCAGAAGCAGCATATTTCTTTCTTGCTAAGACATATAAGTGGGGTTTGGGATTTGATCTTCCTTGTGAAAGCAGATAGATCTGTGTCTCTCAAAACACACATGATTCTACAAAACATAGGACTATGGCAGAGGGCCCATAAACCATACTGTCAGGCTGCTTCCAGAGAGAATAACAGTTTCTTATCACTTCCTAGGAATTTCTTTCCAAGGTATCAGAAACTGGCAGGCATACTTGGAGAACCTTTGCTAGATTACTTTCCTCAGGACTCAGCTGGAAGATTGTTTAATTTCAGGATTACCAATAATGAAATGTTTCTACATATGTATGTACAGATACAGTTTCAGGTATCAGATCAGCTTCAAGGAAAAGGTTGAGCAGTACACGATGTTAAGATGCAGTTCAGTGAGATATCAGTGAGAAATGGGTCACGATTCTGAAATCTTTTGTCAGGGTCATGATTGCTATTATTTTTCTGACTATCAGACAAAAACATTACCCACTAGCTTTTCATTCACAATTTTATTTCTTTCAGGATATCTCAATTTTGGGGAGTTTTTCGCTTCTGACAACCTTAATGTCAGTTCGGGTAAACACAGCTAAAGTGATTTTTTAAAATTATTTTTCTTTAATGCTTATCTAATACTAATGAGATGCTGAATCCAGAAAAGTGTTAGCTTTCATGGCATTGAATACAAAGGGTCAAGCCTTCCTTGCTACTATTGAACCTGCTGTAAATATTGCCCAAAGGCTGAAGTCAGTCCTCTGAATCTGGTATTTAGACCTATGGGCTCCACTTAAAGGATACTGCACACCATTAAGAAAGTATTTCAGATTGTTTTTTTATTGTTGGGTAGTTTTGGAAGACTGGTAGGCATAAAGTTGTTTGTAGTAAATATCATATCAATATCAAATTAATATAGCCACAATCAAGGTGTTTCTTGGACTTACTTTAGGAAATACAAGTTAGATTAGAGTTCCTTTTGGTTGCAAGGCAGTATTTTTAACACTGTTTCTCAGACAAAGCAAAGGTTAAGTAGGAGGGAGGGTACCTCAGTGGTAGAAGCCACCAGGGGCCAGGTCTGATCCTGGGATCAGTAAGGTATTGGCTAAAAAATGTGGCATTACTTTCTGAAGCTAAAATATCTCCCTTTTCTGTCTGTTTTGAGTCTTGAAGATCCTTCATTACCTTAAATTTTAAAAGTCATTTATTCTTCTATGCAACAACAACTACCATCATTTCATTTATCACTCCTTCTGTAATAGAAACAGTCTGAGAAGTGTGCCAAATCCCATAAAAAAATTTTAAAAAAGAGTCAGTGAATGGAGGGTTGGGGGTGTGGAGTGGAGATTAACAAAAAAACCCAGCAGATTTTCCATTTCAAGATATTGTCAGTAAGTTATACATTGCTGCTGTTTCCCATAATAAGCCACTTTATGTTTTTCTGCATGTTGATCTGGATCTCTCATAATAGAAGATTAGAAATCTGTAGGGGAGTGTGAGCTCCCTCTTTTATAATTGTATGTTTAGCAAAGTGTATTTTTCTCCAGCACAGGCTTCTAATCACTACCATACCTTAATTAATCTTTGATACTTGAAATATTGGCAGGTCCAAGACTGCAATGGATTTTCTATGTAAATATGCTGGCTTCTTCACAGAAGCCTGTGAATTAAAACACAATAGATCAGATTCCAAGCAGGAAGCTACCAGGAGTAATCTGCCATCAAGATTGATTAAAATTGTCATTTAGTCTGAAATTCCTTATTCCATGTTAATATAGTCTGAATTCTTAAAAGAATGTGAATTTTAACTGAGTGTAATTGTTTACCTTCAGGTGAATTAAGCTAATGTAGAAAATGGAACATTGGTAATGTTTATAGTATTCTTATTAGATAGTAGCAGAAAAAAATGCTAAAAGACATTTTATAATTTAAAAAAACCCTTTACAATTTTATCAGATATTAAGAGACCATGGATAAGTTTTTCAACTATTTTGTATCCCATTATTAGTGCTTTCAACAAGGAATGCAGTAATTAAAGGCCCATATAGTTCTATCTTCAATACACAATAATTGAACCATAAGACCTTGAAAATATTCCATGACTTCCTCTCATGGAAGGCATGACACTACTAGTAGCAACTATAGGTCTTTAATATTCTGTGCATCAGATTAAGTTTAGCACAATTAGCAACTGTGGTACTGAAATATTTACAATTCCTTGGCAATTTTTTTTCCTTACTGATGCTCACATGACAGCATCAACACACCATCTGAAGCTAAGAAGTTGCTAGCTTTTCTAGTAGCTGGGCTGCTCCACATTTATCCATTGACAGACCTCAAAAGAACAGGTAGGATACAGCAGATTGTACTTGTGAATTGCTTGTAGGCATTGTTTCATTGCTTAAGTTTTTCAAACAGAGCCACAGAAAAATCTGAGATTTCTGTTAAATATTTGCGCTTCTTCTGCAATGTTATTACAGGAATTTAAAATCAAAATTGCATGCTATTAATGTGTTTAAATGAAAGGATAAAACCAGAAGTCATGTGTACAATATTTCAGACAAATGCTGTGTAAATTATTCTAGGTTTGTGTGTTTCTCTCTGGTTTTTTTTCGTTTCTTTTTGTTTGTTTGTTTGTTTGTTTTACTTTGGAACATGATAAATTAAGTTCCTAAGTGGTGTATAGGGCAGAGAATTTATTTACTACACAACATGCTGCATAGCCAGTCTGCATTACAATACACACTAAATCTGAGTAATGCTATTTATTATTTGACTCTTAATAGAACCAAGTTCTGCTTAAGAACTTGGTTTTTAAAAGTTAAAAATATTGGATTTAAAGTGAAGTATGTAAATTTAATGGCTGAACTATCTTTGAAACACTTCAAACCATATGATATTTCCATTTAAAAAATAAGGCAATGTATGATCATGATTTGCAGAAACTCTGCAGAAATATGTAGTCTGCTAGACTTTAGATGCACAATCAGCAACAAATAGGAATGATGCATGCTGACAATATAGTCCCACAATTACCTTGAATTTATATCAAAATTTATTTCCAAATTGTTTACTTGCACAAGTGGCAAAAGGGAGGAATTAGGCTTTATAGGTTCACACTAGGAATCTTTTACTGTCTCTTTCTATCTGCCTTCTACAAGAAAATAACCTCCTCAATTCCAACCTGCTGCCTTCCTTACTTTGAAAAGATGTTTCAGATCAACAGCTCCACTCACCACAGAAGCTAAAACATTCTGCACACTAGCAACTAACAGGACCTAGGAAATGGTAATCTTTTCTAGGAGAGCATTTAAATTTCCCTAAAGAACAGAGAACCTTCTCATCCATGAGAAGAGGCTCCCTGAGGTTCTGGTTGAGGTATGAGTTCAAGTGCTTTAACAAAGCTTTGAGGCTTTTTTAATGCCTCTGTCTGTTCAAAGGAGGTTACCATTTCCACTGCTTCTTGCTACAAAGACTGATGGATTTTAGGCTATATATATATATTTATTTTTGATTCAGAGAAGTATCAAAGCAAAGATCTAATTCACCTATACGAATACGAATTATTTCAATGATCCTTCAAAGCTAAACAACAAACAAAACACAATAAAAAAGCCAAATTCATAAACCCAAAGCTAACACCTTTTGGGAATGCATTTTCCTTCCTGTTTTCACTTGCTTTTCCTCTCAAACTCTCTGTTTTAACCATGACTGCTTTTTCCGTTTGCTCTATCCTTCAACCTCAGGTGGCTGGAAAAGTCCTTTTAATGTTCTCCTTGATGATTTCTTTTTCCTACTAATCCCAGGCTGCTTCTTGACTCACCCAACAACTCTTCTCACCATACATCTCTGTAACTACAGTTCTTCTTTATTGATTCCAGGATTTCATTATACTCTTTCTAATACAACTGTTGAAGTAAGATCTATCCTGTGATTCCAGTGTCATGCTTTTCGGCACAGCCTTGCTGAGTCTTGACACAAACTGGCTCCAGAGTCTCTCCATTTAGTGGAAGTTTCAAAGGATGACTCGAGGAAGAGCAGTTATTAAATGAAAATATAAAGCTACTTCTCATTGCCATATGATCCTGAAAAATTGGCTAAGGCATTGATTTACTGGGACAGTGGTAGACTTGAGCAAATCAGAAGTATTGGCAACATGAAAGAATGAGTGTCCAGAAGGAATTACTGGGGACAGAAAGTGGAACAGATGGGAATGTAATACTGCAAGGGGAGTTTGTTAAAACATGTAATTGTCTTTCTGAAAGGATTTCTTGCTTGTGCCCAGAACAATAAACTGTGGACATAAGAACATCAAAGGAAAATGGGATTGGATTTACTGTTATTAATTCCACCCAACAGGTGTTGTCTCCCTTTAGTTATATGAATTTACATGGAAAATAAAGTTTTCTGCTTCTTTAGGCCTCAATACAGCAAAACATTTGAGCAAATCCTTAACTTCAAAAGAATTCCAGTTGTACACAATGGATATGTTAGATATCTTTAGGATATAGATATGTTTAAGGATATAAGTTATAAGCTGAGGATATAGTTAAGTGTTTCAGAATAGACACCATTGGGTGTGGCAGGGAGCACACCATCCTGCCATCCTCTTCAGAGCAGTGGGTCTGTGACAGGAAGCCTCTGCTTGGGTCTGGGATGGCACCCAAAGAGAGTGCCCCTCTCCCTTCCTGCCCCCTGAGCAGCTGTTTTCTGCTGGACATCTGGTACTGATCTATTTTTTGGCCTTTTGTGTGGACTGAAACTCTTTGTGCCCTTGAACGAGCGCGAGTGTGTGAGTGCTTTGGGTCACTGTCCTTGGCCATGCAGTGACAATATTCCTGATGGGGGTTAGCTGTCATTGGAGCTGTACTTACCCCCACTCTTTGTTATTTTTAGCCACTGGTCTTCATAGCAAAACACATTTTGTTTGTTTTTGTTATCAGAAAGTGAATTTGTTTTTGTATACTCCCATGACATTGGGTCTCAACTGTTCTTTTCAGTTCAGTGCATTCAAGGCAATTTGTTCCTGTTGCTTTTTATGTTACCAGTTCCATTTTAACACTGATACTTGTTTGTGTGCTTTGTTATTTCAGACCTCTTAACAGTCCCAAACCAGCCAGGGCCATCCACAAACCAAAAATTAAAAAATAAAAAAAAACCCCCAATTTTCTCAGGAAATGGAACTTTATTCTAAGCCTGTGTGTCTGCAGAGGGAAGCACCAACTTTTTCTGTATTCTATCACTTCCTCTAATTTGAGAAAACCCACATTTTCCATATGCTTTATAAGCACTTATGATTTTGAATAAGAAAAATACATCTGGCCAAAGCAGACAACAGCATTCTCAAGAATAAAAAGAAACTTTTAGACTTCCACCCTATCTAGTAAGAAACTGATCCTTCTGGAGACATAAACTGTATTTTACCATATCAACATTCCATTTCTTGAAAAAATCTCATGTCTATTTTCCTATGAAGTAATATTGGTTCTAGATTCATTACAAAACTCTGTCATTCTTTCTTTTAAGGTAATAGAGCTTTTCTCTGGGTTTTTTGGATATTGAATCTTCTGGAGTTCTTATTTCTTTGTAATGCTAAATTAAATTCATAACATGAATTAGAAATAAACATTGTACAATTATGCAATAGGCATTCTGATATTGCTTATGGGTGACAAATATGTTTTACTTCCTTAGAGAATTTTTGATTGCTTGGCCCTGAAACAGTACAATTGGATTGCCTCTGAATGTTGCAGAAATGACAGTCTTGGCAGGATATGTTTCAAGGATTTAAAAAGAACAGATATGTATGACCTTGCCCAGTCTCCTTCAGAGGCATTATTAAATACTGTGCATTAAGCTTTTTAAAAGTTGCTGGGAATTGTCCTATAATTATACTTCTTTGTCATTATCAAGGAATAGACCATGATAAGGACAAGAGTCATGTCAAATTCTTCCATTCTTATGGTTCTAATTCCGATATTTCCCATTTCTTTGAGTTGGAATGGTCAGTTTATTTCTTCTATTAAAAGCTGGGGAAACTAAAGTTGATTAATATTTGGCAGATTCCCACACTTGTCATTCATGAAAATCTTAAAATTTGGTAGGAAAAATGTGCTCTACAGACAGCAGGGAAAACTATTGCATTTTGATGCATATAAATTTTTTAAACTTGTCATTTGTTTCGGTCATCTACTGAAACTCTTATATGCTTTGAATAAATCTTACTATATTCCAGTTAAGCAAATTAGTAAAACAATCTTCCCTATGGATAATTCAATTTTAGTACAGTATATGAAGATTAAACTACTGTTAATGCTCATTTATAAATTAGTTTATTATTTTAGGGAGATAAGTTTCAGGCAAAAGAGGTATACCAATTTTCCAGGAAAACTTTTCAAATTGATAATTGAATGGTACACATAGTAGCATTGTTAGATCTGCCTTTAAGAATTTAATAAACATGTTCATGTTGTCTAAAAATAATCTATAAATATCAATAAATACATTATAAAAAGGCCAAATATTATAAGTTTTGCATTAGACAGTACTACTAAATAACTTGGAGACTCTAATAGAAGAAGACTTATCAAAATAATAGTAGGCTTTATTATGTGTGTCCTAGACCAACATAAATAGCTTGCCTCTGAAAAACTCTGGTTTTTAGTCCAGGGTACACTAGGATTCATCTACCAGGTCAGATAATGACACAGAATCAATATCTGAAGTTACCTACAAGCATCACATACACAAAAGCATCTGAAGCGTTTGAAGATACAAGGTGATATCCCTCAAAGAGAAGTTGTAGCAGTGCTTCCCAACCCTATTTTTTTTTTCAAACCCAATTATAATTTGTTATTTTGCTAAAATACTCATTGAAAGGTAAAAATCAAATCCAGCTATATAGCTACCTAAAAGAAATAGATATATTGAGGATTTTTTAAATTTGCTTTTGTTTTTCTGGCTCAATCAGATAAGTTTTTCTTGGAAATAATCAGAAAAATAATTCATCCTGGCATTCTGGCACAACATAAAACCAGTTTATGTTTCAGCAACAGAAAGACATTAATGTCTTCCTCAGAAGTTATGCCTTAGTTTGTCGGATTAGAAATTCTTCCATCATTTCTAAGGTGAGCAAATAATGATTAACCAGTAATTAGCAGAGAAAGTCTCTCATATTAGAAGGCTTATGTTAAGGAATACTTTGAAAACTCAGGCTTTAGCACAAGCTTGTGTTCTTATCAATGGGACAATTACAAATGCATTCCAGTATTCTTGTTTTGAAACTAACATTGCAAATTTTGATGAAAAGACATGTAATAAAATGTGACTAAATGTTGGTAAGCATTGTGAATAGATGTCTGCAAAGTGACCAAAGAAGTTGTCATTAGCTGGAATAACTGAGATCTGGGAGAGATCAACTGGGGAGACACTCTTTGTGGATGGAAAGAGAGACATAATCAACATTTCACAAAAACATCAAGAGTGGAAGTTTTCAATCCTTTCAGGTAAGTGAGACAACAGATGTGGGTACAGATTTAGTCACTTGGTGTACAACAAACATAATATTAGTGAAGATACATGATTAAAGGCAGAACTGTTCAAGGACACTGTCAGGAGCAGGCTTACCTTAAGACAGACCTGAGAGACTTGAAAGCAGTGTAATGAAGATTCATTTCACACGTGGTGAAGAGTTCACAGACCAATTTGTGAGCAATGAATGACAATTCGCTGAAAAATGTTAGCTGACCATAAAGAACAGTTCAACGATCTGTTGATCACAGATTAGAATGAATTTCTGAGAGCTTACTACTCTCAGAAAACAGATATTTAAAAATTAACAGATACTGTTTCAAAAATCAAATTGGATTTATGGATTAAGTTTTTTAGAAGCACTTGTTAAAAAGAGGCATATGATGGCTGGATATGGAGTTGTACCTGATGGTACGAGGGGTATTGGAAGCGTGCATTTAAAGGCATTAGTGAGTACTCAAATAGAAAACTTTTATATTAATTTTTGGGGTTATTTTATTTTTTTTTTATCTGATTTGGTTTCATCTGGTTCAGTTTTTTTTAATAATTGCAACAGATGGGATTTGATTACTTTTATTTCATTTGCAGTCACTATCTGTACTAAATGTTCATTTGTGCTTTTAGTACATAGACTAGAAAATGCATTTGTTTATACCTGATAATTGCAGCCTAAATATCATATTAATTCCAAAATATGATTTCTTCCTTGTCTCTTTTTCTGTTCCTTTAATCAGAGTAACTTTTTTTATGAGACCTTGACCGCAATCAAATAAGAGTTGATGCCTTTTTTTTTACCAGGAATAATTTCCCTTTGCAATATTATACTTTATTTTATGGTCTATGATATTAGAGTAATTAGACCTGTCTGAAACATGTATACATTTTAATGGATTCTGCCCCAAACCATCTGCTGCATGTGTAGTTTCACCTGCCCACCCCAGATCCACTTTAAAAATCTAAATCCAGTTAGTTTATATCTAAACTAACCGGAGCTCAATAAGCTATAATTGAATTTGATGGGCCTAGGGTTGCTAAAAGGATGTTGGCTATGAAACAAAAGCTACTTAGGTACAATACTAAAACAATACATTAACTGTAGCAGTTGACTCAGGGAATCCATCCTCAGTTTCTTTATTTATACTTTAGGGTATGACTACAATTTTCAACTCTTTGTATATTCTCCCAATTGGCTATTTATTTGGGCAGGAATGCTACTTGGTCCTGTCACTCAAGCATCACTATTATGAAAAGAATTCCCGAGTAATCTCAATGACAGAGACACTGCATTATTTGAAATTATATTTTCATAAATAAAATAATCAAAAAATATCAAAACTGAATGATGAATAGAGTTAGTTTTATTAACATTATGTTACTTATAAACCTCTACCATGCCCAAAGAATGTTGAATGTACTATTTTCTCTCAATGGAAATTAAGATTGAGACCAAAGATTTTTATTTTATGCNGGCATCAAATCTTCTGATCCAAAACTGCATCAAAGCTACTTTTGAATGTTGCACTGAACATTCTGAAATTTTTAAGGTCAGCCAAGCATTGACGAAGCACAAAACACAAGCCATCACTCAAGACTCCTAATCATATGGAATAAATAAACTTTTAGAACATTTCCAAAGCTATCAAAAAAGATCATCCATTCCACAATTATAATTTACCGTAGCAACTATTTTGTTGAATTTCTTCTGCACCTAGGTAGTACAAGACTTAAGTCTTCCACAAATAGAGAATGACTATGCTGTCACAGAATATAGAATCCAGGTAAAACTGCAAATAAATATAACAAAGAAACGGATGAAGCATAAATCTATCAGTGGAGTCCCTCCACATTTTACAGCAGTTTCTGGGGTTTTTTTTCAGTGTAAGTGGCTTGCATGGTCTTTTTCAATTATTTGCATTAGCTGCTGCCATACATGAACATGGAACAGATCCTCTGAAAGACATGGTGAAACATATGAAAAACAGAGAGGTGATTATGGACAGCAGATCTTAGAGCAGTCTTCCAATAAATAAAGGGAACTTAAAGGAAAGAGAAAGACTTTTTCCATGATGTGTAGTGAGAAGACCAGAGGTAATGGTTTTAAACCAAAAAAGAGTAGATTTATATTGGCTATAGGAACGTATTTGCTATGATGAGCGTGGTGAGACACTGGAACAAATTGCCTAGATAATTTGTAGATGCCAACATTCCTGGAAGTGTTCAAGGCCAAGATGGACAGAGCTTTGAGCAACCTTGTCTAGTGAAAGATATCTGTGTCCCTGGCAGGGGGATTGGACAACTGAAAATCTCTTCCAACCCACACCTTTCTATGATTCTAATATCCTATCTGGATCTGTAACTTTCCATTTATACAATTTCAGGAATTTGTGGTGATGTCCACATATCCTAATCAGTGNATATGCATATATATGTGTGTGCGTGGCTGTTCCTCTCCATATCCATGTTTATTTGTTATATATAGTTTCTTGGTATCAAGAAACACAATTCATTCACTAGAACATGCACAAACACATATTGTAAANGTGGCTTGCATGGTCTTTTTCAATTATTTGCATTAGCTGCTGCCATACATGAACATGGAACAGATCCTCTGAAAGACATGGTGAAACATATGAAAAACAGAGAGGTGATTATGGACAGCAGATCTTAGAGCAGTCTTCCAATAAATAAAGGGAACTTAAAGGAAAGAGAAAGACTTTTTCCATGATGTGTAGTGAGAAGACCAGAGGTAATGGTTTTAAACCAAAAAAGAGTAGATTTATATTGGCTATAGGAACGTATTTGCTATGATGAGCGTGGTGAGACACTGGAACAAATTGCCTAGATAATTTGTAGATGCCAACATTCCTGGAAGTGTTCAAGGCCAAGATGGACAGAGCTTTGAGCAACCTTGTCTAGTGAAAGATATCTGTGTCCCTGGCAGGGGGATTGGACAACTGAAAATCTCTTCCAACCCACACCTTTCTATGATTCTAATATCCTATCTGGATTTTATACAATTTCAGGAATTTGTGGTGATGTCCACATATCCTAATCAGTGAAGCACTGCACTGCATCTCTGTCCATAATTTCTAAAAGGATAGTATTGTTTAATTTACAGCAAACACATTTTCAGAAGGTGGCAACTCATTTTTATCAGAGCTCTTTCACAGTGTTGTAATCTTAAATATGCATCAGAGTTATGCTTTGCTTCTTTTCAAATCTGCCCTTCTCTTTGATGTTTTTATCCACACACTGGTTAGGGAGGTTGGTGTTCTGTGACTATCTATATTGTGTTTAAAACACAACTCTTACAATTAATGTGCAGGAAATTATATTCTACTGTCAAATGTTATCTTGATGGTTATGCCATATCTGGTGAAAATGGATTTGACAGTACAGATTACCTACAAATCTTACTATTTTTTATAAAGGCTGGTTTAAGGAAGTGAAAATTCTAGTCTAGGCTTTATCAATTGTTTTTTTCCCAGCCAAGAGGAAAAATTTTTTGTCTCTGAGATCTGTTCTCTAAGGTACAATGTTCCTTCTTCCATGTGTGTTTTTTGTGCTTCATTTGGTCTGCATTTCTGACATGTGATAAACTGTATTGCAGATTTCAAAGTGATAGTAAGGATTTAAAATCTCTGGGTTGTTCTTTTTATTGTTATTCCATATATTAAATGCTACTTTTAAAACATATTTCCACAAGTCTTTATCACCATCTAATTGATTTAAATAATACTTGGTTTGATGATATTTGCATTAAGTCAGAAATACGGCACGAGAATAGTTCTACTAGTGTACTAACAGCCTTGTCTAGTTTTACTTTTCACTATCTTACTAATTAATACCAATACAATACTAATTCTAATTTGCTTTTACCTGAAAATACTTCTGCTAATTATAGCCTATATTTCCTGTCTAGACTTTTAGAAATAGTAATCCATATAGATATAGAAATAGCTAGATATAGGTACAGATAATGTCATTTTGTTCTGGACTTCACCTTGCTGATTTTTGTTCAATGTCTGAGAGTTTGTATCTGTAACAAGAGGTAATAGGGACAAGCTAAACTGCGGAGGCTTCTGTCTGACCATCAGGAAAAACTCTGAGGGTGACCAAGCACTGACAAAGTTGCCCAAGGAATTTTTGGTCTCCATCCTTAGAGATATTCGAAATCTGTCTGGACATGATTGTGATCTTGGGCAACTGAATCTGTGAAACCCTGCAAGAGCAGGGTGGGTTGGACCTGATGACCTTCAGGAATGAGGGATGCCTTCCACCTGCAGCTGTTCTGTGCAGTTCTGTTAAAGTCTCAGTGCTTCTCAGTAGAGCAAAATCACTTCTCTGTGGATCTTAGCACTTTGTCAGTTGTTTGCAAACTTTGTCAGTAGTTTTGAGGGAAACAATTACAGGGAGAAAAATTTACCACCCCTTCAATTCCATAAGTCTAACAGCCAAAGAAATGTGAGGACCTGCTACAAACCTTTCAAGAGGTTTTGAAATTTTTTCTCCACAAGATCAAAACAAATATATATTCTTCCATTTTTATTGGAATTGCTGAGCACAGCACAATAAACAGACTGATGCTACAAATGTGCAAAAAATCCACTCCCTTTTTCTAAGAATTTTGATATTTACAAATATATTGAATACAATTTTTTTCTTCTTCCAATCACCTAAAGATGTTCCCTTTTTAGGACTTAAGAAAAGTTGTTTTTATTGACATAATTAGGATACTTTTCATGTAGGTTGAAAATCAGTCTCTTCTTTTCTATTTTAGACCAACTACTGTAGGCATCCTGTTTTTTCCTCAGTTTCATGTAAGTTTATTTAGCTTACACTTTCACCACAGAAGATGTTCTTGCCATATTGTTAAGAATTACTCTGTCACATAGAAAGCATTTTTTGTTTCCTTCCTCAAATATTTTGATTATTTTCTCCTCAAGAGGCCACTCAGGAATAGAAGACTGTGCATAACACAATGTAGTATAAATTGCTTTTTTTTTCCCCCAAGTTACATCAAAATTTTTTAACAAATATAGTCCTTGACTGATTATGGATCTCCTTATTTTAGGCAGACAATCATGATGATGAAATTAAGAGCTCACTTGCCCAAGGCTGTTTCTATTTCCATTGCAAAGAAATGGGTGTTCTGAAAGGAAAGTTTCTTTTCTCAGGAGTTTCTAAGTGCCCTCTAAAGACATTTACATCTCCTCAGCAGCCACAGAGAATACTTGGACATACACTTGCATATCTAACTTAAGTGCCTCAGTAGAGTGTCTAACACTAGCTTAGGTGTATCCAGACATATATATTCTGTCTTTGAATACAGATTCACTGACTGTAGCTTGATCTGTGTTTTAATTGTTTACCTTCTAAACCCTGGCCTTGTATAATTTTGTACTATTCAGTAGTGATATTGCCACAACAGCATTGCTCCAGTGAAAATTGTGTGCCATTTGCATTTAGGCTAACAGGGCTTTCACCATCTTTTGCAATATTTTTCCCATTAAAAATTCCTCTTTGCTGTGATGGAATTGCCACTGACTTTACCCAAGTGCTACATTGCATTCGCAAAATGTAAATTTTAGAAAGCTGTTCACTGTTCTCCTCCAAGCCTGAAATACTATTCGCTTCTTTGGGACCCTGGGCTTTGGCTTTCAGAACTCCCTTCTATAAAATTTAAACTATCATGATGGCAGGATCAGAGCAGTGTCCATCTTCAATCTTTTTCTGTCTAGACTATGTTTACAGAATCTGAAATTGCCTGGAAAGGGTGGTGGATGCTGTTTTCAAAGCTGCACCCGGGGTGGGGCTCTAACCTCAAGTTTCTGTTGATTGGTGAGTGAGGCAGCCCAGGATCCCCTCCTTCTCGGTTCGCATTCTCACAACTGCTTGTCTGCTTCCCTCAGTTTCTGCCATTCTGACTAGGAGCCAAAGGCCAGTTGGTTGCCTATTCATTAATCACTATTGGCCTTCAATGTCATAAACCATGAGTGCAATTGCTTCCTGATCTTAGCTAAAGAAAGCTCAAGGGTCACTTGTGAAAAGAAAAGATACTCTCATGAGTGGTTCACAAGCAGTGTGAAACTTACATTTTTAGTAAAGGAAACAAAAATCAGGAAAAATATGCATCCGATCTAGTGGGAACAACTTAAAACTTTTCCCATTCTTCAACTGACTTGAAATGCCTTTATTAGATACTTAGCAGAGAAAATTATATTTTCATTACTATCCATGACTGAAAATCCCAATCCCTGCTTTTGCAAAATTAAGTCTATGAAAATGAAATATATTTGAGTTTGTTAGGGATGTGGTCATTTGTCTTTGTGCACCATTGATTAAGGTACTTATCCTGTCAATTTCTGGTGTATAAAAAATTAAAATTTTGAAAATACATTCTGATAACAATCTAATTATCACTTTGGAAAAGTAAAAGGGACAGCATTGTTTCAAATTCTGAAATAAATGCATTTCAAGATGATGTAAGACATAAGGTAAAATACTGATTTAGCAGAACACCATCAGTAGAGAAGGTAAAAAAACCAGTTGTGTGATGATTGTCCAAAGCTTATCAGCTGAAGACCTAAATTTTTTCTACTCTATCTGTGAAGAAGAAAACACTTTGTGTGACAGGAGAGTAATGCTACAAAATAACTCTAAAGACATAAGCTCCTACAAGAAAAAGCAAATGGTTCTTCATGAAATGTGAAACTCAAATCAATGACAATGTAGTAGAAAAACGAGAGTTCAAAATAAGTTGGGGGGGACAAATTGCTTTGAGGTATAGGAATCTCACAGGGAAACAGAAGGACCAGTAAATTGTTCCAGTAAATTGACATAGCAAGCTCCAGAAAAATCATAACCACGTTAAAAGTAGATCAAGGACACAGCTGAGTTCAGGAAAGACTAGAGGCTAAGGATTCTATAACCTCTTTGGAAAATTATAAAAATTCCACTGAATGCATTTTTTCTCATAGATATTACACACTCTGTGAAGATGAATGTCTGCTAATTTTCCAAGAAGTTTTGTTTGTTTGTTTGTTTGTTTTTGTTTTGTTATGGGGGGGGGTGTTTTTGGTTTTTTTTTTTTGTATTTTTTGGGAGTTTTTGTTGGGTTTTTTGGATTTTTTTCGTTTGTTTTGATTTTGTTTTTTTGTTGTTTTTTTTTTTAATCCTGACAGGACTAGTTCAGGAATTCTAACTAGCAAGACTGCAAGACTGCTGAGTCAAAATTTATTAGGCAGACTGTGACTTATCACACCTTATTTTAGGTGGCTAACTTTTCAAAACTATCTGACCATAGCAATGTTTTATAACAGGGATGCAGGGATGCTCTGCTTGCTTGTACTTCTGGATATACATTTTCTGTTTGGTAATTTTCACAGCTAGTCTGAGGCAGTAAAGCAACCAGGGTAGATTAACAGATCTACACCTCAAGGAATGTGTTAAACTGGAATCGTATTCCGACTCATAATCAACCTCCTACACTCTCATTTGAGTTAATTGTTTTGCCATGGCTTTCAAGAACAGAAGAATCAAGCCAATGAAAGATATTTCTTATGCTTCATGCAACAACAGTTTATGTAAATTATGGTGTATGGTTGACAAAGCAGTGTTATTACAATTAAGGAGACTTAAGATGGTTGGTCAAACATGGATTAAAGCTTAAGGTCATGTGGGTGGTTATGTGTCATGCAAAAAGTAGCTTCTGCCATTTGAACTGATTTGGAATTATTGTAGTTTGAATAATGTTAAATTGTGGATGGATATATATGAGTTTATCACGCCCTCAGTAGATCTGTTAGCCATTATCAGAACCACGACAAAAACCTGACAAACGCTTTATTAAAAGGACTCTCAGATTATTGCCCCCTCCCTTAATATATACTTTTAAATATGAGTATATTATTATATTTTAAAAGTACCTGGTTTAATTAAACAGGAACAGGGTACAAAGAGTTTTCAGGATCATTTTAAACTTGGAAAAATTGGAATTTAATGAATGAATAGTCTCCTTGGAATGTAACACAAGGACAGTCTCATCATAATATTATTTTTTCTGCTTAGAATAAGAAGAGGTGTTCTAAAATCTGATGGATTATGCTCATTACCATTACAAACCTGCAGAACAATTATTGTTTCTGTTGTTTCATTTATACTTTTTAAAAAGTTGGGGTTTACTTTGTTTGTGTGTATTTGGAGAGCAGATGGCTTCTTTGGTATTTAAAATGACAATAGGAATATTGCTGTTGCCAGTAGAAACTGGAAAAAAAAAAGAAACTGAGCTTTTGTACTTAATTGAAATATCAGTCTCAGATTTTCCTTTTTGTTTGGTTTTGTATCTGTTTTAAAAGAAGACAAAAAACAAAGCAACATCTTCCAAATGATGCTGTAAGCAACAAATAAACAAATGTTTATTCACTGTAAATATTTAACTTTATCATCTAAGTGTCCATGGCTTGGTCAGGAAAGGGAATAAGGCACCTCAACTCAGACTGCAGGATGCTGAGCTAAAGCAGCTTATGGAGTGCACCCTCACCAAGTTTGCAGGTGACACCAAAGTGGAAGGATCACTTGCTAGCAGCTGTTCAGAAGGGTGTAGGAGGCTGGGCAAATGGGCCAACAGGAACCTCCTGAAATTCAGCAAGAATAAATACCAAATATTTCACTTGTGAGGGGAGGGACTCCTACAATGTTTTAAGCTGGGGCTTTCGAGCAGCACTGCTGAGAAGAACCTGGGCAGATGCTGGTAGATGGAAAGCTGACCACAGCCTGCAGTGTGCCTTGGAAACAAAGAGCAAGAACATCCACATAAGCACTAGGAGGTCCAGGACTGAGGAGGAATAGTATCTTTTTTTTTTTTTTTTTAAATTTCTTAGCTGCCTAAGTGCTTTTTTTGGCCACTGTTCCTTTCTTCTTTCTGTAATTTGGAAACCTTCTTGGTCAATAAGTACCTGATTTCTATCTAGCAGAAATTTGTTAAAGGCCATTTTTCCTAAAAAAACAAAAATCAAACTGTCTTTCAACTTTTCTGCTGTGATAAAAATGTGATACAGTATATATCCTTTTCCTATACTGAATTTTAGTTCCCTACTCTCCCAGCACGAATTCAAATCTGTAGCCCTGAACTTGTAAGTGAATAGGGAAGACAGAAAAATGTTCTCAGAGTTAAACTATGATTTAGTGGGGACTGGTTTGGGGATTACATTCAGTATCATCTATTGACGCTTTTCCCCTTATGCAATATAATTCCAGAAATATTAGCAAGGAAAAAGAGCTAGTGTAATCAGTTAAAAAAATTTATCAAGGGAAAATGCTGTTTTAGCCACAAAGGTAGCAGTTTAGGTAGGATTGTTTCCAAATAAGAAGACAAACAATAGGAAAAAGAAGACTATGCATCCAGAAACCCCGAGTGTCTCTGTTTAAGTGATGTTCTGTGTCCTTGGTCTTATTTCAAAATTGAATATTTATTGTTTGAGTGGTAGGATTTACTGCACAAAACTAACTCTTAAGCAGCATTGACAAATTGCACTTTTTATTTAGTTTAATTGCAATGTTTGAGAACCAGCTTATCAAGTAGTCTGTAGTAGATTTGCCACATTAATTTATCTGATGACTGAGATGTTTTACCATGTGAATAAATTGTGCAAGTTTAATAGGAAGCTGTCAGAAAAAAATGTTCTAAACTGATAAATAATCATTCAGAAAGCATTTCTGATTTAAGAGTAAGTAAGGATGGGAAAAGGTTCTTGAACATAGGAGGCTGAAGAACCACTTAGAGTAATAGTATCTGAAGAAAAATGAGTGTATTGGTGAAAAGAAACAGACGGAGGTGCCTGCTGTTTCAACATCAGTATCAGCAGAGATCAAGCCTTGAGGTAAGATAGAGATATATGGAATGCTTTGTAGTTTTAAAATCTGTAGCAAATATGCTGTTCTTCCTGTTAAAATCACTTTAAGAGGATTGTTTTGTCGGGTCACAGACTGACCAAATATCTCCAAAGGCAGTCAGTTTTACTGGATCGCCATAATGAATATATAGAGAACTCTACCCTTAGGCCTGGCTTGTACAATTGGTTTGGGGACTTAAGAAGGTCTAAGATTTGTAAATGAAGAGTAAACTGTGTAACTGTGGCTGAAGCATATTTTCATAGGATTACAGACTGGATCTGTGAATCCTTTAAAATCCACCTCACTGTATCCATTTCAGTGAATGAAGGAAGCCATTCAAGTTAATTGCTAATGACTAATTGACTATTGTAAAGTCAAAATACTAAAACAAATCAGAAAGCAGTAATTTTAATTTGTTTCATATATTAGTGGCTTCTAATTGAAAAATTATTTTCCGAAAGTTTTAAGATGTCATATTAAATAATCTTTTAATTGATTTACTTAATTTAGCAGCCAGAATTTCTCACAGGAGTTATTTTTAAAGTACATGACAAAAAATATTTATTAAAAAAAGAGTGATTGTGCTGTATCCCTGCAGTATCACTTTATATAAAGTGATATTAATTGCTTAATAGTTGCAATATAAGTTGCAGTAGGTGTATAAAGACACAACAGTATTCCCATTTCTTGTAATTCTCAATAAATACAATCAGTTTGCAAACTTCTGTATTTCTGACTTATACCCCAAATGTGCCCATGTTATTGTGTGTGCCCATTTGATTAATCTCTAGTAATATCAAGTAACACCATTTTTAAAACCATAATGCAGCAGGTCCAACCAGCTCTGCTAGCCTTAAGTATGCCAGGATGTCCATGTCAAAAACCTCTTTTATAGAAATTCATAACCAGTCTGTAAAACTGCTTTAGCTTGAAACCTGGCATGTGTTAGGGAGAAATGTTTTTCACAGAGTTTCAGTCAACATGGTTTATCTATGTCATGCAAAAAAAGCTGTAACTCAAGAGTTTGTACTTACTATTGCTGTAAAGAGTATAGAATCCTAAATGCAGTCTGGCATAACTGGCTTTAATCAGTCTTTTAATAGCAATGAAAGGAATTCAAGTTGCCATCTAGTCCAGTCCTTTATCCTGAATTAAAATGGTCAGCTGACATACTAATTTTACATACTTCTGTTGTTCTGACCAATGTAATAATTTATTTCTCTGATACACACAACTGTTGCCTTCTCCAAGGGGTATCTAGTCCATATGGAGGTTCAAAGTTCATGGAATCATGGAGTCATTTAGGCTGGAAAAGACCTTCAAGATCATCAAGTCTATCTGTTAACCCAGCACTGTCAAGTCCACCACTAAACCATTTCCCTAAGCACCACGTCTCCACATCTTTTAAATTTTTTAAGCTGCCCACTTTCCCTGGAAAGCCTGTTCCAATGCTTGGTTGTCCTTTCAGTGAAGAAGTTTTTCCTAATATCCAATCTCAGCATCTCCTGCTGCAGCTTAAGGTTTTTCCCTCACACTGTGTTTCTTGTTATTTAGGAGAAGTGATTGACTCTCACTTGTCTACAAGCTCCTTTCAGGCAGTTGTAGAGGGATAAGGTTCTCACCTCAGTCTCCTTTTCTCCACATTAAACAACCTTCAGTTCCTCGGCCACTCCTCGTAAGACTTGTGCTCCAGACCCTTCACCAACTTTGTTACAAGAAGACTATTTGTCATTTAACAGACATTAAAAATTTTCTAAGTAGTTCTCTCACTCTTTTTCAGTAGCTCTCTGACTCTTTTTTCCATGTGTATTTTTCCTTAGAGTTTTTATTCAGGCTAGCTCAATAATTTGCACAACAAACATCTCACAGACAAAATTACACATCAGCTCTCCATCCATCACAGGCTCACTCAACATTTCAGCTCAATTTTCATCTGCTTGCACTTAAAAAAGGAAAAAGTTATTACTAAGGATGACATTTTCCCTAAATGTTTGAATAGGAACTTTATTTTCACAGCTTTTTAAAAATTAGTTTTTATCAAAAGACAGAAAACATATATAAAGACATAATTCTTGACACTCATGTCTGTTAAAATATCTTGCTTTTTCAACACCTCAATACACAAATAACTACTTATTTCTAATTTATTTTCCTGTAACAGTGGCCTGTGTAGATCTTCTTTCTCTTTTTATTTCTTCTGAAGTAGTTTGATTTCGTAACCTTAAGAAGACAGTAATATAATTTCAGATAATTTCTGTTGGTAGAAAAATCTTAGGAATGGGTGTTTTTTTTCCCACTGGGTTTCTAGAGTTGTAGTTATGGGGATCTTTGAAAGCATGAAGCAACATTTTAGGTTTCAAACCTGTTCCAAATTCCCATGTTCTTTAACTTCTATCATTTAAGCTTTAAACATCAAAAGAAGTGATGTGAAATAAGACAGCAAGTGCATAGGGGGAAAAAAGTGAAATATACAGTCAGCAAGAGAAGTTTACCCTGAGAAATTTTGTAACAAATTATCACATTGAATTTAACTCCTAATAGAGTAGTGCTATAGAATACAACCAAAAGGATATACCAATTCTGTTATCTGTATATTTATCAGAATAGTCACAAAAAGTGAGAACAACCTCAAAATCACTTTTTCGTGGTATAATTACTATAAACTTGATTTTAAAGTATTTTTAAAGTGTTTTGACAAAATGTATAAGTACTAAGTCAATTTTGAATTTAACGCTAAAACCAGCTCTAACAATTCAATTAGTACCGATGAGATTTGCAAATTAAACATTGGACAATATGAAGTTGTAATGATTTTACCTTTTCACTTTGTAATGAATGGTATTTCATTTCATTTTATATATATACATTTCATAATGTAAGTAGTACTATGTAAATTTTTGTTGCTACTAATAAAACAGGTAGGATTGAATTTTATGTTTTAAATTAAATTATATTCATGAGTCTATTAAGGAACATAGTTTACACAAAAGAAACAAGCCTAAGACAAAGATGATTTAGGAAGTATTTCTTTCTTCCTTAAGAACTCTGCAATTCATGTCACAAGTCAGTAACTTAAGCAATTCTTACCTGTTCATGGAATTTATTGGGCTGACGTAAAGGTGCTGACGTTAATGGATGGTTTTCTTTAATGCACTTTTAGCTGAACTTTGAATTTCCAATACATGTATTTCTACTTGAAACGTATTTACAAGTGTTCCATTTTGTGTGTTTCCAAGTACTCTTCTGTGTTAGAGAAGTTCTAACTTAATAGTTCAAACTAAATGTTGCATTATGTTTTATAATCTGAAGTTAAAAATGTTGCTCCACTATTTTTGTAATCTTCGTGTTCAAACTTGCCAATATTTTAAATTATTTGAGTGAGGAGAGAGGGCTTTGGAAATGTTTCATTCGTCTTTCTCACAGGCTGTATTTCCCTTAGAAGTCCTTTTGTCTGCATATGAAAACACAGATGGATAAATAATGGTATTTGGTATTATCTACTAAAAGAGATTTGAGCAAAAAAAAAGTTATGTCAATCTCTTTCCTTTATCTTACTAATTATTTTCCTTTCTACAATAAGTAAATTTATCTGAACTTCAAATAGACCTTGCTAAATAGAATTTGCTACAGCTGTCCTCATAACTGATGACATTGATTAACTGATTGAGAAAAGAAACCAAGTATAAATTTATGTTACATGATATATGAAAAAATTACCCCACGAGCGAAACTAAGAACTCTACATGTCATTTACTATTAAAGTCTCTGAAAGGAAGATGGCATGCGAGGCACACCTTAAGGCTTTTTGATCATACAGTCAAGAAAATAAAATGTTTTAGTACAGGAGAGTTAGTTTGGTGGTATGACAGATCATAGGTTTCAAGGTTTTGGGAGGTTTTTTAGCATTCAGAATAAGCACAGATCAAATCTACTACAAAATGCCTAGAAGTAATAAAAAGAGAATATTCATGTATCAATATCATTCCAGTTTTCATCAATATGAATGACTCAAAGGGCAATGCTGATACATGAAGGAATGGATATAAGGTGGTTATGAATACTAAAATCGAATATTAAAATAATTTCTCTTATAATTCATATAAAGTATTTTATCCCTAATCAGAGAAGTCAGATACTGCCACAGTGATACTGTAGGAAGAAATATTCTGAATTGTTTCACTGTGAAAAAAATTCTATTACACTACTGTTTTTGCTAGCAAGATGTTGCATTGCTCAGCTCCATGTTCTTACAGTCTTAAATGCTGAAGACGTTAAAAGTTCATACAGATTTCTATGACTGTCTAGCGAGGCCAGAGTTTGGGATGGCTTTTTTAAACATCATCATCACTGATTTAGAAGGAAATTTCCACATGTCCTAGTAGACTGTTTTCTTCATCTTATGAAGATCTAAGAATAGTTGCATCCTCTGTATGGTACTCTGAAATACCTTACTGTTTCTGGACTAAAATGATTTTTGGAAATTCTTTGAAAGAGCTATTAATGGATTCCTTTTTTGGGACACTGATATTGTACTATAATTTTTCATGACACTCAATTTCTTTGGATAATAGTGTTGGAGAGAAGAATTAGACAGATTCTGTGTTGAAAGACATTGTACTGGGCAACAGATGGTGCGACAGATCTCTGTCAGACTCTCTTTTGCCAGTCGGACATTACAAGTATTCCAGCTCCACTTACTTCATTTTTACCAATTTCTCAGAATGTTTGAAATTGTTGTCTTCCTTGATATCACCTTTGATAAGCTTTAACATGAACCTTGATTTAATTTATAATGAAGGAAAGCAGTGATATATTGCTAGGGCTTTCGGTTTCCTAAGTATACACCATGATGTCGTTCTTGATCCTCTGGAACTTTCACTAGTCAATCATTTCAAGTGATACTATTTTCCTAGTTCAGAGAATCTAGTAGTTGGAAGACCTGACAGTTTGCCCATTGCAAATGGAAAGAAATGAGGGCAATTTCTCTCTTGTTCACTGCTTTTTGAGGTGGCAGAGTTTTATGACTTCATAGGTCTTATTTCTATGTTGCAGCTAATAAGGAGTCAGGTGGTGATATTCAAGCTATTTTTAAATAAGGAACAATTTGTCTTTAGTAAATTTTTTAGGCTTGTCTTGGTTTTATTTTTTTTAGTACCTTTTTTTACTATTCCTAATACTCTCTCTTTAATGGTTTTTCTGTCTGTAGTCTGTAGT
The DNA here is from genome assembly GCA_013397155.1 of Irena cyanogastra. Taxonomy (NCBI): domain Eukaryota; kingdom Metazoa; phylum Chordata; class Aves; order Passeriformes; family Irenidae; genus Irena; species Irena cyanogastra. The sequence continues at coordinate 72,263 of VWZV01014994.1, forward strand.
CACAGAATCACAGAATCATTTAGTTTGTGAAAGATCTCTGACATCAAGTCCTACTTTTGACTGATCACCACCTTGCCAACTAGACCGTGACACTAAGTCCCACTTCCAGTTGTTCCTTGAGCACCTCTACAGATGGCAACGGCATCACCTCCTTAGGCAGTCCATTCCACCGTTTAACAAAACTTTTCTTGAGGAAATTCCTCCTGATGTTTAACCTGAACCTCCCTGGGTGCAGCTTGAGGCCATGTCTTCTTGCCCTTTCACGTGTTGTCTGGGAGAAGAGGATGACTCCCACCTGGCTAGAGCCTCCTTTCATGTAGTTGTAGGGAGTGATCAGGTCTTCTCTGTGCCTCCTTCTCCCCACTAAACAACCCCAGATCCCTCAGGTGCTCGTCATATGCTAAACATTTTCCCTTGTCTTTTATCTCCTTTTCCTGTTAGATATTTTTAATTGGAAATTTGTAAGATCCTTCAAGACAGAAGTGGCTCTATCTGATTATTTATGTTACATGACTATGAAATTTATATAAACCCAAGAAGGCTTTCAAAGTATCACATAACTTTTAGACATGTGATATCTCAATGAAATTTTTAAAAGTATAAAATGATGGAAGTAAATATTGACTCAGCTGGTCTCTAATTTTTTAATTTTCAGACTACGACCGTGACTTCGAAATACAATGGCAGTAGTAAAAGACAGTATGTCTTTTCTTTTTGTCTAAAACTGTCTGCATTGTGTTAAAAAAAGAAGTACCAGAATCACCTTCCATATTGAACTGTGCTGCCTGCCTATTTACACAGTGAAAAATAGACAGTTGACACTAAGTACATCCATTCCATGACTATTTCTTTTTACTTTCAGAGGCATACATGTTTGACCTGTACCCTTTTCATCTGATCATACAGAAAGGACATTTCTGTGAACCATTCTGGCAAATGAAGCTGACCTTAATCTTACCCTGGGTTTCTTTACCTTTAATATCTTATCTTTGTGACAACCTTCTTCTGCTTCAGATACCTTTTCAATTACGAAATGCAGAAAATTCAGCCAAATAACTTACATGCACAAAATGCACTGTGGTCATTGGTACTGAGCAATGCTAGATTGATAGGAAAAATATAGTCATTTTTTAATGTCTTGTACATTAAAATATTATGGAAATGCTTAATTGCTATAATTTTATTTTGGTTATTTCCTAATAAAAATTATTGAGTTTCTGTATTGGTCTAAATCTACCTTATTCTGATAGCAGTTCCAGGTTTAATGAATCAACATATTCGAATGTAAAATATATGTGGTAAACAATCTCCTTTTGTTTATGCCTCTGGTTTATCTCATTGTGTCTGTTGTCATATCTTTTTTTACTTTCTCCTAACCTGCATGTTCGGGACTTCTAATATTTTATCCTGTGTCAGAAATTTGGAAGGTGGATTTTTACTATCTTTGTGAAGTACCTGCAATTATGGGCCTTACAATATTTAGATTATTTAAGTATTTCAGCAATAAAAAAGTGTAGGTAAGTACCAAGGTACGTGACACAAAATAACCTAAAAGAGATTTCAGAGCCTAAACCAATTCAACAAACCAAAACCAGTCATAATATTTTTTAGGTGTGATCTTGAAAAAAGGCAATAACATTTATCTTTCTTAACATGACAGGATGACTGCCAGCCTGAAAAATGAGCTTAACAGTAAGATAGCTATCATCCATTTTGACTTGTTTTTTTCATAAGGATAGATCGGCTGAAATCATCTGCTCACCCTGCAGTCACCTTCTGCAGACAGTTTTGTACATAGGGCTAGGTGTATAAAAAGATTCAGGTAAAATGTATGTTTACACATTGAATTTTTAAGAAGCTGTTCTGTAAAAGTTGGATCAGATCTGAAGAACCTGTCTAGGTTTTGTAGCTATTTGGAGATGATATGTTCGTTTAGGATTAGGACATGGGAATGCACAATTGATGAACAGATCCTGCTATTAAATCCTCCCCTCTAGGTTTATATAGCAAAGAGAAAAACAGGAAGCTACTGATGATGAACTACTACATGTTTTATAAATTTATTAATAAATATTTCAGAATATGACAAAACTATATTATTCCAGTTTAAATAATAGCTTACAAATCAGTCATTGCCAGCTGTGAGAAGTGATTTGTGACAATAATGGCTTGCAAAATAAAGAAAATTAACATACCTAAATCACTGGGCTAAGAAAGAGATTAGATGCTAGTTTTTTAGTAATGTACTTGCAGCAAATTCGTTGCAAGTGATTTAGATAATTGTTGGAATTTTTGAAAAGAGAAAAGGAATCAACAATGTTGCTGCTCCAGGGATACTATGAATGGCACTTTGTTTGGCCATAAGATGGATTCCTGTTGCTGTATCTCTGAAAATTCTTATGAGCATGGCAAAATTCTTACAAGCCATCTGTTTTTCTGAATTTTGGCCACTGCTCTCTGCTTCTACAGCAGTTCAATTTTAAACAGTTACTATGTCAATAGCAGTGACATCAAGGTCATTATTTTACTTATGTTTGGATTATTCTGGGCTGATAATTGTAATAAAAAAAATGAAACACATTATCCTCAATCATAAGGAAAACTACTTTTTGGTAATCAAAATGACAAAAAAACTTGATCCTTTTATGTGCTGAGAAAGGCAACAGCTCACACTTAAATGGTTTTACCATATGAACATTTCCTTTATATTGAATGTTATATGTGTTGTGTCATTATACATAATGGGTGGTGACAATCTCATAACACATATTTTTTGCTCTTGCTCAACTTTAAACTCCTGCCACATGCCTTATGTTAGATAATTACCTTCAAAAATGAACTTTTCATCCATAGTGTATGTGTTCTTTTCTCTGCACAGATGCCTTAATTTCCTCTGTTCTTTCCTTGGACATTTTTTCCCTCAGCTGTCCTTTAGTTTATTCCTCTTTGCCTCGTTGCTGAGGTTAATACTCTCTAACTATTTTGTGTTTCACCATGTAAAAAAGAAAGGCTAATACACAGGTGTCTTAGTATAGTATTTGTGTATTTGTTCACATGGGTATGAGCATAGTTTTATTCTACCCTAAGAAGCCTTTTAATGATATTCAGTGGCACAGACAAAATAATCCAAAAGCAAAAAAAAATCCTAATAGCATCAGCCACACAACTTTGAACTGGTTTTGAAAGCGTCAGATGTCTTTCCCCCCACTCCCTTTTTTTTTAATAGAAATCTAGAGAAGATCACATATTAGCATGATTAATTGAAAAATCAGGGATAAATTGACAGCTCTGAGTAAAATTCAATATTTTTATAAAGTGGAGATTAATTCAAACCGTTCATTTAGAAAGTGAACAATGCTTAGAAATTCTAGGTGGCATTTACATCATTAATAATAATTGTATCTATTCCATCCGTCTCTTCTTGTGGCTAATGGCTTTTATCACTGCAGATGTGTCCCATTGATACACACTGTCAGTCAAATGAAGGCAAAACAGGACATAATGAAAGAATGCCCATTTTACAGCTAGAAGAGAGGCTACTGATGATATGGACCAAACTATTTTTCTGTAAAAACCTATACATGGATAATTATATCTCAAAGCTGAGGAGTACATCGTTATGTCTAAGATCTACAGGAAACAAGCTAAGTTTTATTTACAGATTTTTTTTACTTCCTTAATTTCGCACACATGTATTTTAAACTACTGGCTAGAGTTTCTATTGCATTCGATTTTCACTATTTCAGTCAAAACTTGGTTAATGCCAAGCAAAGCATGGCTAATTCCTTATTCCTAGAAAAAATTTTTGGTAAAACAGAAGTAACTGTTTTCTGGGGTGTTTTTGTGTGTAAGAAATGATGTATAAATTAAATACAGTAATTTCTTTTTAATCTGCATGAGCATAACCACATGAGTATTTTTAAAGAGACTAAATTAAAATGCTCCACTCTTGAAATAGTTATGTTATAATTATACTATAATAAAGTGAAAAATACTAATCCAGGTTTTAGCTCAATAGTAATGGTAACAATTCAGTGATAGCATCTAAAGAAGTGGCGAGTGTTAATCAAAGTAAATGATAGACAAATTCTTAAATCCTATTTAAAAGGATTTTAAGTGATTCTTAAAACACTGCAGCGCCTTTCAGAAATTAAATTGCTCAAAGTAATAACTCAAACTTTTACAATCCATTGCACTCTGACTTTTTCTTCTTCATGGAGTCAGAGTTTCACTGATTTTCAGTTTATTTCTCTCTTTTACTGAATTGTCAATATTTTCCCAAAAGTTCTAATACTGCCTCATGTACAATAGAGCATCTACTGTTAGGAAAGAGAGAGCAAGATGGAAATAAACCAAGGTACTGAAGAGGTTCAACCACTCATATAGAATCACAGACTTGCTTTGGTGTATTTGGAGTATCTAGAGGAATATATGCTTATCCACAGTCGTGAAACATGTGCCATGGCGAGCAGGTACAAGTGGGTAAAGTCTTATGTAATTTTTTGAAACAAATATTTTTACTAGCTTTTCCTAAGTACTGGTGGTTCAGTTTTTCCTCAAAGTAATTTTTGCATTTTATACCTTGAACATTTTCTGTAAAAACCTGGTGCTCCTCCTTCACAGCAAGTTCCATTGAGTCTCAAAACTTTTAGCATCTTGTTCAGCGCAAGGTAAAAGCTGCAGCAGAGGATAGTGTAGCTGCTGTATGTGAGAGATAAAGAGATTATCTGACAAATGTAAGACCCAGCTTAGCTGATTGTTGAGTGTCGTCCCATAACTGTTTTGCTTCCCATTCTCCATCCCAAATAAGAACATGTAAAGCTAATGGAAGCATAAAAGTAGCTGAAAGATAAAGGAGAAGTGTGTTGAAAGTTTTAAGTGAATCTAATGCAAATGATGAAGTATGATTTTGTCAAACAAAATGCTGAAGCAAATGCATGTATCTCTAGTGAGTATCTCTAAGTCTGTGAGGATGAAGGCTTTGTTCTCATACTAAAGAAAGCTTATTCTTTTAAACTTAATATATTCTTCCTGTTGAAATGACTAACTTATACTTTCCTAGTATATAGGAATAGAGAATGATAAAGAACTTGTATTAAAAAATGCATTTTTTTCACCAAAAATATTGAATATGGGTTATAAAGAAAATTCAATCTTATTTATCCCAAATAAAAATGAAATTGATTTTCTCAGTCAATACTTATAGATAGTAACATGTCATTTAACTCTTTCGTGGTGTCAGGGGTTGTGTTTGTTTGTTTTAAACATGCAATATTGTAAATATACTTGCTTATTTTCTGCAAATTCGCCTATTAGTGAATTGTTCATCTTTTCAGTGAAATGGTTGCCTTACTTTTTTCTTCAGCTGTTTTAGACTCTAAGGGTGTTAGAAGTCTCAGCCAAAAGGACTTAATTATTTTTTAATTGATTAATGCAGCATTAACTTCTGGATGTCTCAACCCTAAAGCAGAACTCAGATTCTTATGGCAGAAATTGTATTCCTTGTAGTGTGTGAGTAGAGTGAGTATTTAGCTCCTCTAGCGAGCAGAGCAGAAAAGTGTGAAGAACTAAACACCAGAAACCCTACAAAGGAAATCTGCCTGAAATTTCAAGCCCCATTATTTTAGATAAACAATTCTAATCTAGATTAAATTATCTGGCCAGCCTGAGATAAATGTCCTGAAATTATCTTCTCAGAGTAGATGGGTATATCTCTTATTTCAAATAGAGGAGAAAGTTCTCTCAATCTTTGTAATGTGTTCAGTGACAGTGGAGGCAGTGAGAGTGTACTATCTTTTATTCCTACATTAATTATTTTAGTATGTTTAAATGTGAGCAAAATTGTTTCATCTTCAGCTTAGTAGTATAAATGTAGAGCAAATCTCTCATAATTCCAGATATGAAGATGATTAAGGATTTGAAGCATATGGGAATGGGCTGAGAGAGCTGGACTTGTTTATATTGGAAAAGAGAAGGCCGAGGGGAATCTTTTCAATGTATTTAAACGTCTGATTGGTGGTAGTAAAGAAATTCCAGTAAATTGCACAAAATTCCAATAAAAAATTATAAAAAAATTACTGCTAGGGCAATAAAGCATTGAAACAGATTGTTCAGGAAGGTTATGGAGTCTCCATCTTTGAAGGTGTTCAAAAACCGTCTGGATTTGGTGTTGAGTGACCAGCTCTACATGGCCCTGCTTGTGCAGGCCAGCTGGGCAAGGTGACCTACACAGGTGCCTACCTTAGCAATTCTGTTACTGATTCTGTTACTCTATAATTAAATAAAACAGAACATTGAGCTCAGTAAACACTCTCACTTTGGGCTTCCTCTGGAGTATTGGTGCTTACTTTGTTGTAAAGAAATAACAGCGTGCTTTTTTAGTGTGGTAAGCTTGCAAAGCTACACTGATATAAAACAAAAATTGACTCCAAAACAGACCAGTCTCCATTCCCAGGACAGTGAGCACACACAATAAATGCTTATGATTTCTTAAGAAAATGGCTAATGTTTCATCTAAATGCTGGTTTGATGTCTGATCCATAACACAAAGATCAGAGCCTTGTAAATTTGCAAAATATCATGTTATGAGCATATTGAGCATACTTGGCATTTGGGAAACAGAAAAAAATGTATGACTGGAAAAATCTGTCAGCATGAGTACCATCCTTTTGTTGTCTGTAGACAGAACTAAGGTTTGATTTTTCATCTGAAATGATGAACTTGATTAGATCTATGAATTTTTAATTATAATTTCAATCAGACTTACCTGGAAAATTGCAAATGTTTGGATATTTTTCATCCTAATACTGCACATTTTTATTAAATTAAAGATATAACAGTCTTACACACTCATAAGATGTTTATAACTTTTTGTCTAACAATAAATCTGTTTATTTTTGTCATTTCTCACAGTTATTTGGTTTGCATAGGTAAGTCTTTTGTGATATTTTCCATAAGGAAGAAAAAAATAGCTCATAGCATTATCATCATAGTTCATCCCACATGTTGTTGACTTTCTTTCCAGATTTATTATGTGGTGTCAGATGGCCTAATTTGTTATTTCTGTTCTATAGGAACCAAAGTAGCACCTTAATTGTGGTATGTGTCCCACCAGTAAAATCATTATAAGACAATAACTAATCAAGGATTTGTTAATATTTTCATTCTAGATACTTGAATTTTGTGTGTGTTTTAATCCAATTTCTTAAGAACTGATCTACTTTTACTAAGAGATTTTAGTCCTAAATTCACAGAATAGTTGAGTTTGGAAGGGATCTCTGGAGACTGAGATCTCTGGAGATCAAGATCTGCTCAGGTCTGTGTCTGTCGGGTTTTGAATATGTATGGAGATTGAGATTTTACAACCTTACCAAACAACCTCTTCCAAAATCTGACCATGCTCACAGTAAAAACAGTGCCCTCCTATGTTCAGAAGTAATTTTCTTTATTTCAAAATTTGACCGTTTCCTCTTGTTCTGTAGTGGACCCACTGAGAAAACTCTCTGTCCATCTTCTTTGCCTCCTTCCATTAGTAAGATCTTCCTGTGTTTTCTCTTCTCTAGGCTAAACATTCCCAGCACTCACAGCGTCTCCTCAAATGACAGATTCTGTAGTTCTTTAATCATGGCCCTTTGCTGAGCTTATTCTAGTAAATCCATGTCTCACTTGGGGAGCCCAGGTCTGGACCCAGTACTCCAAGTGTGTTTCATGAGGGCTCAGCAGAGGTGAAGGGTCACCTTCTTTAAACTGCTGACAATGCGCTACCCAATACATCCAGAATGCTTTCGTCCTCTGCCACACCACACAGCTGGTTTACATTCAGCCTAGAATACCCAGGGCCTTTTTGTTCTACTTGTGTTGGGAACACCTACTGAACAGCAGCGCTACTAAATATTTTTGTCACATCTGAAGTCTTCTACAACTCTGTGTTCTGATATTTTTACAAGAATTCTGAACTTTTCCCTAGAAACTGAATGTTACAACTAGGGCTTTCCAAAAAGTTACTTCTATGATAAGCTAAAAATTTACTGGTGTAAGGATGCTATTATCATTAGAGGTGGGGATTTTTGAAAAACACATTGTTTGAAACTGTAACCATTTCTTAGCAAGAAGACTTGGTGCTCTAGTTTTCCTGTAGGTTTAGTAACCTTCAATGAGTTTCCGATCCCCTGGTCTTGCTTTGAATGAATTTGAAGTTTTATCATCCACAGTATGCTGTGAGTGGATAGCATAAGCATAGAGCTAGAAGCTGTATGAGTCACTTTACCTTTTGGTTGTTTTTGTTTTGAATCTGCCACATTTCATTCAAGATATCTTTTTAAACTGATGAGAGAGCAAATGAGTCAGGTTTTAACAGTTTATATTTTAGAGATGCTTCTCACTCTCTCCTAAAGCCCCAGTCACCTCTTCTTTAGACTTAAGAATCCTACATTATTACTCAGCCTTCCCCTGTATGGAACATAAAGTACAGTATGCAATATAAAAACATGTAACAGTATGAGTTAGAAAGAACTTTTAAAGATCACCTATTCCAACCTGCCCTGTCCTGAAGGGGCATCTTCAACTTGATCAGATTGTTCAGAGCATTATTCATATTCAGAATACATAAATAACACATTTAGGAATTCTTCATTCATGACTTGTTTCTTCAAGAAACAGTGTTATTTTTGAGTTTTAAACCAAGTTCTTGGACATAAAAACGCCCGTTTCTTCTCAGTGAAGAATAACTGTGTTCATTAGCATATCTTTTTGAAACTGATTTGAAACAGAAGAATTATACCATATTACTTTGGTATATGTTAGTTTGTTAGTCTTGAGGAGGACTGGGTTTCCCTATGTGGTAATTACTGAGGATTTAGTGTATTTGCAGAGAATGTTAATGTACACTGAGAAATGGAGGACATGATCTTCTGGAAAAGGATACAGATTTTGAGATATTTTTACTATGTTTCTTCAGAGTTGTCACAAGATGTGAGGATTCATCTGAATTCCTAAAAACTGGATGGTATTTGAAAATGTATGTTGTTTCTTCAAATTCTATCAATAACTTTCTTCCATTTTTATCTTTATTCACTTCAGTGAAAATATCCCAAAAGTCCTTCAATGGGAAAGTCATTATCCATCTAGAACTTAACTTCTAAATACCAAACATAGATCTCTGTATCCAACACAAGAGAGAAAAATTACCTGAAATAGCCTTTGGTATAATTCCATATGGCACCAATCCCTTGTATTTCTTCTGGCTTTTTTCAGTATATAGAGCATGTCTGAACTTCATGCTCCAGGAAAAACAGTCTGTGTAATAGTTTAATTTAGGCTAGATTAATTTAGAGCACTGTCAAGACCAAAGTGAACACAGATTTTATTGGATTGAAAGGGTTGAAATATTTTTCTTCATTAATTATGTACCTTCCTTGAATAAAGCTTAGACAGACATTTATTTTATAACTACAGTGTCTTCTTCACTGGAGTATTTAGGAAATGACATATGTATGTGTATAATAAGGACTGTTATACATATAGATCTCAAATTATTCCTACCGGCTCACACAGAATCACA
>VWZV01014994.1:81905-111427 GCA_013397155.1 Irena cyanogastra
TGCTGGCTCATGTTCAGCCGGCTGTCCACCAGCACCCCCAGGTCCCTTTCTGCCTGGGCACTGTCCAGCCACACCTCCCCAGCCTATATTGTTGCAGGGGGTTATTGTGGCCAAAATGCAGGACTCGGCACTTGGACTTATTAAACTTCATCGTGTTAGACTCTGCCCATCCATCCAACCATTCCAGGTCTCTCTGCAGAGCCATCCTACCTTCCAACAGATCGACACATGCCCCCAGCTTAGTGTTGTCTGCAAATTTACAATGAAAGACTCAACACCCTCACTCGTGTTGTCAATAAAGATATTGACCAGAGCTGGCCCCAGCACAGACCCCTGAGGGACACCACTGGTGACTGGCCACCAGCTGGATGCAGCACTGTTCACCACCACTCTCTGGGCCTGGCCATCCAACCAGTTCCTAACCCAGCAAAGGGTGCTCCTGTCCAAGCTGTGGGCTGCCGGCTTTTCCAGGAGTATGTAATGGGAGACAGTGTCAAAGGCCTTGCTGAAGTCCAAACAGACAAAATCCACATCCTTTCCTGCATCCACCAGGTGGGTCACCTGGTCATAAAAGGAGATCAGGTTGGTCAAATAGGACCTACCCCTCCTAAACCCACACTGGCTGGGTCTGATACCCTGGCCATCCTGTAAATGCTGTTTGATGACACTCAGTATAAACTGCTCCACTACCTTACCAGGTACTGAGGTCAGGGTGACTGGTCTATAATTACCAGGATCCTCCTTCCCACCCTTTTTGTGAATGGGTGTCACATTGGCCAGCTTCCAGTCATCCAGAACCTCACCAGTGAGCCAGGACTGTTGGCAAATGATGGAGAATGGCTTTGCAAGCTCATCTGCCAGCTCCCTCATCACCCTGGGACGGATCCCATCTGGTTCCATAGATTTATGAACATCCAAGCAGCTCAGCAGTTCTCTGCCTCCTCCTGGATAATAGGGGGACCATTCTGCTCCCTGACACCATCAACCAACCCAGGAGGACAGCTGTCCTGCGGACAAGCCATCTTCTCACTAAAGACTGAGGTAAAGAAGGCGTTAAGCACTTCCATCTTCTCCTCCAGTAGAGAACAAGGTTGGCCTTACCCTTCCTTTTGCCATTAATATATTTATAAAAACATTTTTTATTATCCTTAATAAAAGTTGCCAAATTAAGTTCAAACTAAGCTTTAGCCTCCCTAATTTTTTTCCTACATGCCCTAGCAACCTCCTTGAATATTTTCTGAAAGACCTGATCCTCCTTCCAAAAATTATATATCCTCTTTTTATTCCTAAGTTTCTTCAAAACCTCACTGCCCATCCAGGCTGGATGTTTGCCTCAGTGACTCACATTTTGGCACACAGGGACAGTCTATTCCTGTGCCCTCAAGATCTCTGTTTTGGAGCACACCCACCTTTCCTGGACTCCTTTGTCTTTATGGACTGCTTCCCAAGGAACTGTCTTCCCAAGGAAGTCTCCCAAATGGGCCAAAGTCTGCCCTCCAGAAGTCCAATTTAAGAGTCTTATTGATGTTCCTCCTCGTTTCACCAAATATCAAGAACTCTATAATTTCATGGTCACTCTGCCCCAAGCAGCCTCCAACCACCACAACTCCCACCAGCCCATCTCTATTTGCAAACAGGTCTAACATTGTCCCTCTCCTGGTGGGCTCACTCACCAGCTGCAAGAAAAAGTTGTCCTCTACACACTCTAAGAACTTCCTGGATTGCCTCTTTTCTGCTGAATTAAGTTCCCAGCAGATGTGTGGTAGGTTGAAGTCACCTACAAGAACAAGGGCTGGTGACCCTGAAACATTCTCCAGCTGCTTATCGAATAAGTTGTCCACCTCTTCTTCTTGGCTGGGTGATCTGTAACAGACTCCCAGTAGGATGTCAGCCTTATTGCCCTTCCCCTTAATTCTTACCCATGGGCATTCAACTCCATCTTCATCAGTTTCAATACCTATGGCATCAAAACCCTCCCTAATATAAAGGGCCACCCCTCCACCTCTTCTCCCTTTCCTGTCTCTTCTGAAGAGCTTGTAGCCATCCAGTGCAGTGCTCCAGCCATGTGAGTCATGCCAACACATTTCCATGATGGCAACTACATCATAGCTTTGCTGCTTTAGCATGCCTTCTGGATCTTCCTGTTTGTTACCCACGCTGCATCCATTGGTATACATGCACCTCAGCTGGGCTACTGATTTCACCCCTTACTCAGGCTTACCACCCTTGAGCCTGCTTCCAGACAGCCCAGCTGCATCCCCTTGTAGCTCACATATAGTAGCTACTACAATTGTACTCTTTGAAACAGAAATATGACCAAAGAGGTGTGTTTACAAAGTTATATAAAGAGAACCTAGGAGAAGGTATGAGGTTTCTTGGTGCCAAGTCAATTAAGTTATTTGGTTTCGTAGCATTTGAAAAGTCTTTAGCACTGGTGCTTGAAGAAAGTGAAATATGGGATATTGAGGTAATCAGAAATAAGGAGTTTTTTTATGTCTTCAAAGACTAGTTGATGGCACACTTATGTAACAAACTCATGGTTTCTCCTTTTTGAGAAGAACTTTGTGGTTCTTCTTAAAAAACTGGTTTTGAACTTGAAAGTAAATTAATATGCCATAATCATAGAATGATTAGAATAGGATATGCTGTTCCTTTTCATTCTTCCTGAGCATTACCTTTCCAGAACAGCTTTCACATATTTTGAAATATCAAATATGAAAACCAAAAAAATTATCTTTGTTTTTGCCTTCCTGCCTGCCCATAATACAGGAAACCTGCTAAGGCAGTTGAAGACACATCTTAATGGATACATGGGCTCCCTGATGCCTGCAGACATCTCTACATTCCTACTGTTGCTCAGAATCAGGCATAAAGGTAGGTACAAAACATGGGCAGGATGTTTAATTAGCACACACAAAAGTGCATTACTTACTGTTACACTATTTGGTGATTCATTTACTCCCCTTCTTCTGGGAGGAACATAAAAGGAAAACAGCAGCAGAGCTTTCCAGTGCGGTTGAGGGCTGACTGAAGATTGAAAGCCTAGAAACGTATCATAAGGTTGATTAACTTTATGCTTGCTCCCAAAGCCCTAAGACTGGAGTTTTTTTGTCTGTGTTTGGAAAATTACAAATGCAAAATTTCTTTTTTTTTTTTAAACATTAGGGGCAAATGGTCTCTTTTCCCTTATTCTATTTCTCAAAAGTTGTTGAAAGAAATGTGGCCAGACAGCTACTTTGTTCTGTGACTGAACAGATTATGTCTGCAATGTAAATCAAATATAAAATATTCCTCTTACAATCAACAAAATATTTGATAAAGTTTTGTAACTGTGAAAAAGCAAAGCTAGAAATGGAAACTATTCTGAAGCATTAGATCATTATCCATAATGCAAAAGATGCATCTTAAACTTTGAAAGAGAATATGTGGAGAAACAAGAGTCTTAGAAAAAAGAGGACAAGTATTGCAGGCCCATAAGGCTGTTTTATTAAATTATTTATCCAATGAGAGTAAAAGAGAGACAGTACTTAACAGTAAAAGAAAAAAAGAAAAAAAATTTAAAAAGCCCAAGGACATCGCAGTATTTTAAAGGGCAGATAAACTTAAGGTTTAATTTATATGTAATAGTACAAAAAATAATTTTGTCTTCACTGCAGACATTGGGTCCATAGGAAAGCATACTCTTTTGCCCATGCCTTACTATTATTAAATATATTTCAACTTACATGATTTTAGCTTCTTCATAGTAAAAGATTTTACCATTTAGTTTAAGTAAAATTGATTTAAGAAATGAGCTGCCAGCTCAAAGTTGCTTACTCAAAGCAACTGAGCAAAAATGTTCTTTTCAAGAAAGGAAATGAAAGTGAATTTTTTCCCCCTAATACATATATGAGTCCACTATTTAACTGTTCCAGTAACATGAAGGGAGAATTGGACTTAGCTTCTCTCAGAGGAACAGCAGTCAGCAAAAGCCTCTTAGTCCTCTTAGCCTGAGGAATGTGTATCTCTAACAGATTGCCAGAAAAGATTAACTGCTGCAGGTAGCACAGCTGCTGGTTCAAACAATTTTGATCTTTTTATATCTTGTGCTCATTCTGTTTCCACATGGAATTGGTCTGCTTGTTATGGAGAGCCGCAGGTAGCACAGCTGCTGGTTCAAAAGATTCCAGTCTCCTTATATCTTCTGTGCATTGTTTCTGCATAGAACTCGCCCAGTTGTTTTGGAGAGCCCCAAGGAAACCACTTTACGAAATACTTTGCTAACCTTTTCAAGGAATGAAATATGGTCCTACTTTTTCTTGTCTTTGTAGTGGAAAAGCTTGTTCATCAAAACCAGTATTTACTGTAGTTTCTTTGCATAGTTTTTCCTAGGAGAGTAAAAAGAGATACCATTTAAAAAGCCTAGTTTAAGAAAAATAATAAGTGTAGATACCTCTGCCTAACTACTTCCCAGTATGTACAGTCTGTGTGATACATTTTAGGTTTTAAATAGGATTTATGAAATCTTTTGATGGCAGGATGATACACTTATCCTAACCAGCCATTTAGAAGGTAGATGACTAGAGCAAATTGTCATCTAGTGACAAGTCAAGAGAAACAGGCAGCTATGTAATCACCCATATTGAAAAAGATTGATAAATTGAATTAATTTACATTGGGACATGCCTATCTCCCTGCTGCTGATGTTTTGCATCTCTAAATGAAAGGTCTTACTTTTAAGTAGCTAAAGTTACATGATATAAATCCCCATTAGTGATTCAAAGCCATGTTCTCATAGCCGAGCTCTGTACTGAAAAGTCTAGATGTTATTGGATGTCCTGTGGTTTGTATAAACATATACAAGTTGTGGGTGCAAGAGCAACCATAATTTCTGTGTACGAAATACCAGTATTCAATAAACTTGGCTATATGGTCAAGATAATAAGATCATACACTGCTGGGTGATCTTGCCAGTGCAGTTTGATTTTTTTGGCGACTTCTGGACCTTGTTCAGTTGTGCTGTGTCAAATTTGCTTTGACCAAAATGCTTGCATCATTCCTCAAGGTGCAGCTTAACTTTCCTCTTAAAAAATTTAAGAAATAAGGCAAAATACTGAGGAGAGGCTGGTGGTGTAAATAGCTTTTAGTTTCTTAATAGTACACCAACATGATGGACCAAGGATTTTTTTCACTACTTTACCTATGTCCTCTCAAAACACAAGGCAGAATACTAAATGATTTTATTAGGCATACCTCTCTTCCTTCTTTGAAGAAAGAAGTTTTGAGAGGTCAAAAATTAAAAGACAGTCAAGATGATGACCACATGTTTTCTGACCAGCATAGCAACCTGGATGTATAAAGAATATATTGCACTCTTCTGCACTATTATGAAATGACTAAGATATTCTGAAGTCTAGATATATAATTCTGAAATGAGGATTGCACTTTGAATTTGTATCATTTTATACTACATATCTTCACTGACAGTCTGAAAGCACATTTTACGTTTGTAGTACAAAGAAAATCTTTGTGTAACTAAGGTTACTTGATTTAGGAAGAAATTAAAAAGTTGTCGACCTGTAGTCTCACTTAATTGTAAGATTTAGAATATTGTCTTCGTATCTTTGATGAAGGGATGTATGGACTGAGAAATGAGCAAAAGTATTTAGTCCAATATATGTGCTCAGCATTGTTACATTCTTTTGCAAAGCCTTACTGAGATTTGGGTTTAAGAGTGCCAGAAGACCTACACAAGAATATTGTATTCATACTCCCTGTTATTGATACCTAAAGGTCGATCTGTCCTTCCTCAGAAAAACCTAGGAGACTGCAGTAAATCTGTATTCGTTTTGGGTAGTAGATGCTCATAAAAACAGGGAGGAAGAGAGAGCACTACTGTGCTTGGTTTTGTTTTTTTTTTTTGTTACAAGATTCATTGTAGACTGAGGTGTCTCCTAGGATATGTGTTACACTAAGCATTAGGAGAATGAAGCATCTCATTACTTGGTTAAGTTGGTCAATAAAATTGTTATAAATACAATTAGATTTTTTTCAAGAACTAGATTAGGGAAAACTCATTTCCAAGGACTGAAAATTACCCAGGAGGGAAACTCTCATCCTATCATTATAGTTATTCAAACTGCAGGTGAGTTTTGGTATATTCAAGAGTATAATTAGTGAGACCTTTTCATTTACTGAGGAGCAGGTGTGCAGTTTCACAGATACTATCCCCGTAGATTAATAGTCACTATGGACACGCTACTATTGGTTAGTAGTTGACAAGTATAAACACAAAATAATCAGGTATAAAATAAACTTCAAAGAATATGCTATTTTTCCAAAATAAAGAGAAAATGGCTGGTGAGGAAAGTATGCCAGTGATGCCTTCTGAGCGGAAGGAAAGAGTACATTCTTTCTCTTCAGGGCAGTTTGTGTGTCTTTTCTAATTTTCACTAGCTGTGCAGATGTTAATGACCACTTTTTCCCAGATCTCATTTCCTAATGCTTTTCATCCACAATTCTTCAAAAGTTTCAAAAGTGTGAAATGTCAGCAAAATATTTCACATACAGACAGAATAATAGTGAAGACAAAAGAGAAACTATAATAAGCATCTGCTGCAGACCCTGAGGACTGAAGAGAACAACAGGAAAACAAACAAAAACACTACTGGGCAAGTATTAAAACTCAGGACAACAAGATAATTTGCTCAAGGGTGCCTACAATGAGCTGGACATCTGTTGGACAACAAATACAGGAAACTGCGAAACTTCAAAGATATTCAGCAATTAGCTAAAGGATAACTTCATGATCTCAAAAGTGGAGGATGCAACCATGAAGGCAGCAAGTCTGTATTAACTTATTCCAAGCTGATGTGATCGGAAATCACTTACATATCAGGTAACCTGTTGATGAAGGATCACTTTATTTTTTTTTTTTTAATGATAAATATAAATTTGTGGCTTTAAAAGGAAGTGTTTAGATGCCTACATATTATATGAAATAACACAAGATTACTTTCCACATCATAGCTGAAAATTCAGATGTTATCATAAATGTGTTTTTAGTATGTTCATAGTTCCTCTCACTTTTTCCAGCCATTCTTAAACCTGTCTTGTGCTAATCTGTGTCTGCACTTAGTGCTTTCCTTAGCTTGTGCTCTTTTTCCCAGCAGGCCATAATTAATTTTTCTTGTCCAACATGACCCTCTTTGTTTCTCTACTCCTATCTTCTTGCTTTAATGGATCTTGTTTCTCATTCTCACATTCTCTCTTAGCTAATGCACTCTAAAATTTTGTCCTCATGTCTATCTGACTCCTCTGTATCACTATGAAATTTCTTTTGCATCATTAAGAAGAGAACCTAATTAGGTGTTAGACTCAGACCTTGTGCCCTTTTCCAAGCCAAGGCATTTAAAGTTCTCTTAAACATATTCAGATTTTTAGTGTTTTCAGTTTAGGCCTGGAGCATATCCAATGGACTTTGAAGAAAGTAGAGGCCCAGTTTAGTAAATTACATTTTAGTAAGTGATGTGGCCTGTAGAAGCTTAGACATGTTAAATGATCATGTAGGCACAGAAGTAGAAAAATTCAATTAAATAACTCACAACTGTGCAGTCTTTAGTGGTTTGGCTTCTTATAATTTGGCCATATTTTGGTCAAGTTTGTCAAGACAAAAGAAGAAAGATAAATAATATAAAAACTACCATTCCAAATGTCAGCTTCTGTTCCAAAGATTGGAGGCACTGAAGTTTTACAAGGAAAAGATTGCCAAATGATGCCTTTTTTCTTAACTCACATGTCAAAGATAATTGAACAATTTCTGCTGAGGCTTTCCCAAAACACACCCTAGGCCAACACCAGTCATGAAAAAATCCAGCACAAATGCTAAAAGTTGGCACAGTTTGAAGCAGCTTTAAAAGAATTCTGAATAGATTTGACTACTAGCTTGCTTCCAGATGGTATTGATGGGAATTCTGCTTTTCAGAGACTTTATTGCAGTATAAAAAAATTCCATTCACTCTACCTATGAAGATATTAAGCAAGGTTTTATAAACCAACAGGTTTCATTTGAAAGTATTTGTATGTATTTTGTATTTTAAAAGAACTTTAAAATGTTTGAAGTACATCTATAGTGACTGTAGCTATAGTGTAGAAGAGTCCCTATTAAAGTCTGTTAGCTGAAGGACTAATCATTAGTTGAAATTGAAGGACCAGCAGCAGTCCAAGCACAGCACCAGACAGACCTTGAGAAGTTCTGACCATTTAGATATGCAGCTGTGCAGAGTTTTGCCAGGCTTATTTACAGCTAAGGAATATCTTGCTTTTTGAGTTGTTTCTAAAAAATAATTGGAATCACTGCTCATGTAGGTAAATAAGCAGCAAAGTAAGGATGACAGAATCTGACCTTGCCAGCTGATAGTATAAGACCAAAACCATAATTTAGTGAAAGCTATTCTTTTAAGTAGAGCTACTTTAACCAAGACTATATTGTTGATGTTATTAACCTTTCTTAAGACCTTTGAGAAAAGAAGAAAATCTGAAGATGCACAGTAATTTGAAGAGTATGTTATGAACCTTATAAAAGCGATCAATTTCAACAACAACCTGTCGTCTACTGGCATAAAAATAATGAAATTGGAATAGCCCACTGGAGAGGCTGCTGATGTTCCAGTTAGTCTTCATGTAATTGAAAGAATTTGGCCATGATTGAAGCATAAATTGTATGGATATTTTTGTTAGGAAGCTTGGCAGGCTCCTTGAGGGAATTAATTTTCCTCTGATGGATACAATGACAAAGTTCTGTGCTGTATTTCAGGAATTTTATTTCTGAGGTTCTTCTGTCTTACTGCAAAGAAGGAGCAATATACAATATATCTGCTGTCTATCACTGCTATTTCTTTCTTAGGTATCTGCTGCATGAAAAATGATGACATAGCTCAAATTATCAATTTCTTTCACAAAAAAAATTTAAAAATTATTCGGGTGTTTTAAATATATTTTTAATTATAATAGTTCAGATTTTAGGATCTACCAGTCACCCCGTTCCCTGAGGAACCATAAAACTTTTAGAGAATTAAAGTGATGTCTCTGTAGAGTCTTGTGAAAAGGTCATGTATGTTAAACATGAAAAAAAAAATACTTTGGTCCTCTAAAATCTGTAGTTTTGTCAAATGAAGTGACCTTACTGTAAGGTCAGAATTGAAAGTTTCAAGTTTGGCTACATAATTCTGAATGAGTGAGCTTACTGACAATTCCTACCTGTTTTTAAGAATAAAGTGCTTAGTCACATGGGAGCCTAAACATTCTCCATTTGAATTCTATGCTACAAAGCATGTATTCATGCCCTTAATTTTCACTTGGTGTTTAATCCCACACTGAATTCAGTTAGGTTAACAACTACACTAAAGCTGATGGAGACAACTTGTTTTAAACATAATTTCATTGAAAACCTTCAATAGATAGGAGTCAAAGACTTACTGTTATTTTAGATATGCTAGAAGTGAAAATCTACTTTTTATCCCTTTAAAAATTTATTATAATTCAGTTCAACTTAATTGAAGTGACACTAGACTTATTCTAACATGAATAAAAGTAAGTCACCATCAGAGGATTTATTTAATAGGGTTAAACTGTACAGAAAAGAAGAAAGAGTACTTTTTCCCCTTAGAGGCACCTTCCATAGCTTTCCTTACTTTTGGAGAATGAGAATGCAAAAAGTCCCCTTTGATGTTTTTGTGAAATACACATTTGAACTCAAATGGCAGTTATCACTTCGAGGGTGGAATTAGGATGAAAATTCATAATTTTAATTGTATGCAGGTATAAGAATGGATAAAAAATACCTGTTTAAGACATTTTAAAATATCTAAATATAACTGGAGACAGTAAGAATTTTAGCTTAATGATGAGTTATAATACCAGATTTTTAAAAAGAAGACAAGATAGTTATGATGCAGATGTTATGCAAAATAGTCCATACATTGCAACTATTTGAACTATTTTTCTGGTTCTTAATTTGTGTACACAGTATAACTATTGTGCTGTAAGTGTGTATCTGCTGGGTATCTGGCAGTCTCAGTAACATGTAGATGGTGGTTCCTTGTCTGTCACATTAACAACAAAAGTTTACTTGGTCAGGTACCTATAGTACAGTACTCATCGAATGAATGAACACAAACAGCTGGATATATACACAATTAAACAGGGAAAGCAGTCAATCAATTATACATATCAGAGTATAAAATAATTTCCTGTTTTCTAGAAACACAAAAGTGAAAGACACGAAAAATAAGAATCACATATTTAGTGCTTTTATAAAATTATATGATGACATATTTTTATTCCAGCACTTAGCTATATTTACAGTTAACCTATCTAAATTCAATAGGTGCTTAAACATCAAGTGAATATTAAGGATGTGAATACATGCTTGGTAGGATGAAATTCTCTCAGTAGTTCCCAGATATGCTGATTAAAGCTATAATGTGCCAATATCTGCAGGAGGAATTAATATGCTTTCACGTAAAACTGAATTCTTGGCCCTATTGGAAAATACTGAGCATTTTTATACAACTGTAATGAAAACATTAGGGAGTTATGCACATTATATAATTTATAATATCTTTTCTCTACTTATAGATGTCTCATGTATTTAAAAACAGGCCAGATTTTGAAGGTCAGATATTCCACATGTATTAGCACTGAACCACTTTGGTAACTATTTAAAAAAACCCATGACTATGAAGTACTGAGAAACACTGATAGAATCCAGACAGGGTTGAAAGAGTCCAGTGTGTTCCTACCTAGTTATTAGGAAACACACTGTGCAGCCTTACATAGATAGTCTTTATTTCTAGATATCAGCTGCCATTTTATGCTTTAGAGTAAATCCTACAGCTGGTATGTGATCATGCCTCAATTTCCATCAGGTATCAATAATAGAAACACCGGAGTAGCAACACAGAGTAGGTTCTATATGTTTTAATCTATAAATATTATAAAGAAAGTGGTAAATCCTGCCTGAGTCAACATTTTCTAGTATAGGATATGAATTTGGGAACACTTGTGGTGGGGAAATGCCACAATTCAATCTACTACATACTTATATATGAAGCAGTCTGTCGCTATTACAGTAAGAGAATGACACAGGCTCCAAGGCTGGGTTTTCAGGAAAAACCTACTTTATTACAAAGTTTTCTCCTTTTATACACTACTCCGATCCAACTGGATCAGATTGGTTAACTAATCAATACATTATACCTGTTTGGCTGGCCAGCTCAACACCTTTTAGTAAACTATCTTAGAAAGAAGAGAAAAAAATGGAAAGAAGGGAAAAACAGCATGTGCGTAGTTATAAGAACAGGTTATCATTATTTTGGCTAGCACTTCTTGGAGTCTCAAGCCGACCCTGAAAGCTTCAGTTTTCTCACTCTCTGACCAAGGTTGTGGAGACCACAGCAGTCCAAATGCAAATTCACAATTTTTACCAACATGAAGGTTTAAAAAAAAAGAAAAAGTCTTTCATGCAGCAATAATATATACCATGACTTTTTGCATTTAAAAAAAAATGGTATTTTAAATACTCAGTTTTGACACACTGATAAAAGTACAATGATGACCAATGATTTTGTTTTTTTGTTTGCCTCGTCTCTCCAGTTCTCTGTAATTTTCAGCTTTTGTTTTTGGTATATTTCTTCTAGTTTGAGAACCTGATTTCTACTTGCAACACAATTTTGATTACTTTTTAATTTGCATACTTTAATTCTCTGACATGTAGCAGAATAAGTTGTTACAGGAATGTAGTTTGCTAGTATCTCTTTTTAGAGACACTTTTTCTCCTATAGTAATATTAAAACCTGTTAAAAATAGCAGCATTAGGTATCTGATAGTCCAAGTATGGAGAAAACAGATTTAAAGCTAAAAGAATATTGTCATTTTTCCTTTTCTATTCCCAGGGTTTTTTTACAAAGCACAAGGAAAGATACCAAATTTAGATAAACACTGAATTTAGATGTTTAAATGTATGAACCTTTTCCCTCATTTGTGTGATTTGGGTTTTTTTTCTTCTTGTTTATAGACATTAGAAAACATGTATTTTGTAAAAGAAGAGAGAAATAACTTTAATCTAGATTCAATCTCATTAAGCCTAGATTCCATTTCTGTTTCAATGTGTAGGTGTAACTTAATGAAAGACTGACTGAGCCATTATCTTGTCTCTCACAAGGAAAACCCTGTTGTTTTTGAAGACATATCTATTATTTTGTTTCAATGATTTGACTATATGAAATATCATGAGTTCAAATTATCCCAGACCTTACACTTTATGACTTCTATCTTTGATTTTGTGTTGACCTAAACTGAAAGTTTTCCTATGAGTCTAAATTAAAATAAAATCCATTTAAATATCACTTCCTCAACATTTTGATTTACAAACATATGAACCACTGTGAAGCTTTTTGAGTTCAACTCAGCTGCACACACATTTCAGTACAATGTTGAAAATATTTTTATTACTTAATAGTGATTTGAATCAAGAACATTAAATAAAAGTCTTCTTAAAAGGTAGTCAGTATCATGTTAGCATCCATAGTCTTCTGAAATAAATGTATTATCACTGTTATGTGCTGTTTAGAAAGCTTGGGTTCTCATAAAATCTCGCTTCAAGACATTGGAAAAAAACTGCTTTAAAAATCCGTCTACTTATATCAAGAATACTGAAAAGTAAAACTGCAATTCCAGCCTCTCTGACTTGCAGCTCTTATTGTGTTTCTAAATTTCCTTTTATGACATTGCATCTTGCTCTGCAGTGAAGTATTTTATACAATAAATGGACCATGATCTTTTCTACATGAGTCATTATTAAAAGGCCATAAATTAAAAAGGGAATAAGGTATAAAATTCATACTGGGTACTCATGGCTAAGCACTTCTGACTTTTCATTAAAATATCATCGAATGGGTGAAAACAAATGTTTGGTTTAATATTTACAGAAAAGTTAATTTTAGTAAATTTACTATTGAAAATTAGTTCCACTGAGATTTGGTAAGAAAAGTGTTTATCAAGATTATTATTTCTCAAATGTTTCGTTTATGCACTCAACAACTTCAATACTTTCTGACAGTAGAGTATAAAGGGTATTTTTTCCAGTAGCTTTTAAGTAAATATTTGTTCCGAAAAGTGGTGTAGCAACATGATACCCTAAAACTATTTCCTGAGAAGTACTCTTGAAAGAGAGTAACTTACTGCAACATATTAAGTTCCTTTTTTTTGTGCCAAAATATGTATTTTTGACCATGTTATACTATTTTATTAATGAGGTTCTGAATACTATTTAAAGAAACTTTACATATTTTTATCCTCAATATATTTGTTGCATTTCCTTTCAAAACAGGCCTACAGATCATTACTGAAAAGAAATGTGAACACTTTTTTTTTTCTTAATTCCTCTTAATTTGCTCAGATCTGTTTACCACTTTCATATCACAGTCTCATCCTGACAATATAAATTATTTATTTAGCATCTTGTTTTCTCAGTATCTGTGTTGAATTCCTCAGAAATTAAAGTTTCCTAGTGTGACTAACATAGTTTACAGACCAAAGTTTCAAATTTATCAATCTTAAAGAATATGCATGATTTTATCAAAGTATTTCTGAATACCTCTGAAGGTGCATTGGCTGGTGGATTCTTAGTTTAGGTATTTAATTTTGGTTTAAATCTCTCTACAGTCACTTTTCCCTGGAATTACATTAATTAATATTTTTTGTCCCTGCTATAATATTTCAAGCATTACTTCTTATCACGATGGCTAATTTATTTTAATACTTTTTTCCTAGTGAGATAGTGAAAATTTGTATCTTCACTAACTTACATTTATTTTTCACAATCTGATTAGGCATATGAGTTCTTCGGTGTTTCTTACTGTTTTAAGTCCATTCTGGTGGAGTGTTCAATTTTTCCATTGAGACCCTTTGTGTTGCCCACTTTTATGGTTGTTGATGATGTTTTGCCTTCCTGTAATTGCATACATTTCTGTGAAGTGCATTTCCCAAAATGAAGTACTACCTCACGTTTCAGGCCACTGATGGTGTGTAAAACTGTGCCATTACTTAATGGAATTACATCTTCCTGCTTAGAAAGGAATTTGCAATTTATGCTTCACTGAGGCCTCCTTCCTAATTCCCCCACATCCCTTCAGTCTGTTTCAGATTTTTTTTACAAAATGATGAAACAGATGGGACTGGACAGGTTTAGGGATTCTTTGGTGAAAGTCTCCAAGGGTTGTGCTGTTGCAATGTTTTGGTAAGAACCTCTGTCGCCTAGTTTTTCCCTCAGTAAAACTGCTATGTAACTTAAGTTTCATTTTTCACTGTCTTACAAGTGTTGATTTTCTACAGAATTAGCATAATTGTATTCTTTTTATGTATGCTTCTTAATGCAATTAGAAAAAGGCATTTATTTTCATAGGAAATGTCAGTTTGCAGTGAAAGCCACATCAAAACAATGTGCAGTGAGATGTCTGGTGGTGAAAATCCTGCTGGGGCTGTGTTAACCATGAATGGACTGTGCTCTGTTTTACAGTGAATGTTTTTGTCACCCAGTAGGTTTCCTTTCAAGTAAAGAGAAGCCAAGATCAGAGAATCTGTATTTAGACCCTAAAACCTGGGCAAAAGAAAAATTTCACCTAAAAAAAATAATCACATAGCAAGATAACCTGTACAAGGGCAAGGCACATAGGGAATGGCTTTTCTAGGAAATTTGGGGGTAAGGGGGGCTGCCTGCTGCTGCTGCAGAAGGGAAGATATCACAGGCTTTACTTCTCAAAAATTCTGGTTTTGAATGACACCTTTCAGCTACTCCTGGAATAAAGGGTGCTTTAAACTTTTGCTTTCAGCTGAGACCTGGAAGCTGGTGGTAGGGAGCAGGTTAGACAGGGGCTGGCCTGGAGAACAGGTGCCTGGAGAGGGCTGGAAACCCTGACAAAGGCAGTGTGCAAGTGCTCAGCCCTGAAAGTGATATGGCACAGGGCAGGGTTCCTGGCACTGACCACAGCAGATACAGACAAAAATTATTATCTACTGTTTGAAATCCAGCATGTTCTCAGCTCCTATAAGATCCAAAACAATGGGCCATGACCACGTGTGTCTTTGTGCAACTGCTTTTATCTGCTTTGGTGTCCTGGGCTCTCTCCTCCAGGTGGGGCTTCAGGTGTGCCAGTGACTGCCAGCCATTCTGGGCTGCTCTAGAGCCTCCAGGGAGTGTTGAACAGTGCACATCCCACTCTTCACAGAATTTGCACTGCTTCCCTCACCACCCCTCGCCCTCACTTCTATTGTTTTGAGCCAGTAATAATTTTCTCCAGTCTCTCACACCTGGGAAACAAACAGGAAGAATTAGAGGTCTGCATGTGGTCACAGCACTGAAACATTTCTAATAATAGCACAGACTGGTCCCTGACTGGCAGGGGAGCATTTCTGCTGAGAAGAGCTTAAGATTGCTGGTAGATGGCAAGTTGGGCATAAGACAGCATCTTGTCTTGGCAGCAAAGCAGGCCAAGAACCTCCTGATGTGTAAAAACAGGAGCACATGTAGGAGGTCCAGAGAAACTAATGTTCCTTGCCTTCAGTAAAATTTCATCTAGTGACAGGGATCTATTTTAGGTCCTCTGACAGACGGCAGATTCTTATGAACTACAGCAAGCTCAGGCAAGGCACTTTCATAGTGGTGAATGTTGTCAGGGTGAAACACAACAGGCATAAACTGAAGCAAGAAGTCAACAAGAGGAGTAATACTGATCTGAGGAAACATTGAAGTAATGCTCAGCATGGATTGTTTGGGAGACTGATACTTACATGAGATCTGAGCTGCCTTTCTTTCTGTCAGACAAAACACAATCACACTGACACCAAATGTTAGACTACTGAGAAATGTTCTGTATTTCTGATTTTGGCACTTTTATCATATCTGTTGTTATAAAGAGAAATTCAGTACTTCAATTTTGCAGTAGTTTTTAAGCCATGTTTCCAACTGAGTTGAAAAGGAAAAAAGAGTCTAACAAAGCATTTCAAAAGAAAAATACAACCTTAAAGATTAAAATTGGTCCTGCTCAGTCTCAGGAAGGTATGACAGAGAGGGAACTTCATCAACATCTGTCAATATCTGAAGGGAAGGTGTCAAGAGGATGGGGCCAGGCTCTGCTCAGTGGTACCAAAGCAGTAGGATAAGAGGTAATGGGCAGAAACTGATGCACAGGAAATGCTACCTAAATGTGCAGGTGACCAAGCACTGGAACAGTTTGCCCAGAGAGGCTGTGGGGTCTCCCTCACTGGAGACATTCAAGAACCATCTGGACACAAACCTGTGCCATGTGCTCTGGGATGACCCTGGCTGAGCAGGGAGCCTGGACCAGATGACCCATCCTGATCCCTTCCAGCCTGAGACTCTCTGTGGTTCTGTGGTCCTGTGACATTCATCAGGTCCCTTTCCTACTAGGAGTAGGAATGGGAATATGTGAGATTTAATGAGTCTTTTAATTAGAGATGTTCTAAAAGATCTGATCAATTAAATTGTTTGTTTCAAAGGTAAACAAAAGTTTTAAACATCTGGATGGTGCTGTTAACTTTACGGTGGTTTATCTTAATTATCTTTCTCTTTGTGCATATTACTTTTATTTAAATAGGCTGAGGGAAGAAGTTGTCTAAGTTAACAACAAAGGCTGATTTCGCTTTATTTCTTTTTGTGAAAGAGCTGCAGTAATGCAAGTAAACCAGGCTGCTCCTTAGAGCCAGCTGTACCATAATTTGGGTCTTTTCTTAAATAGTAGTTGAATATTAATTGGAAGTATTTTTGTTCCTTTTGAATTTATCAGTATCTTAAGAGAGCCTAGCTATTTCTATTTTTTCTTCATTTTTATGCTTTAACATTACTTCACTGGAAAATAATCTTTCAGAATATTTAGACTAATGAGAAATATTTAACCACTCATCCAATTTTTATAATGATCTAAACATTATTTTAACCTTCAAAATGAGCTTAAAAGTGTGATAAGGCAGTCCTCAAAGCAATGTAGCATAAATACTTTTTTAAAGTTATTTAAACTTGTAGTAACAAAGCATCATTTAAGTAAATATGGCATAACTACATGAACTTTAGTGAATTATGATTTTTAGAAGATTTTGTATGTTTTTGATCCAAAAATCTAAAGTGAATTGAAAATGAGAAAGAAAGAATAGTAATAAGTATGGTGTCATATTCACCATAAAATTTTTATGTCTATGGAGAATTAATATTTCCATTATTGTGACATTTATATCAAAAGCAGGAATGTGATGATGAATCTTTTCAATGATGCAAAAATGTATGGCATCCTACAAATGTGCAAGAATATAATATAGAAATAAGTGAAAGAAAATATTATTAGTATAAGAAATAAATTATTATAATATAACAAAAAATAATGTAAATGTCTGCCCTAAATCAGGTGATGATTTGGAAAGAACAGAAGAAAATATTTTGATCAGCATGTGACTGAGACACCATTATAACTCATCACTAATGGCATCCTAATTCATAATTTGTGAAAGACAATTTCAGTTAATATCTTTGCAAAAATTACTGTGAAGGACTACATATTTGAGGACTCAGAAGATAATTTATCTTAAGAGTTTGTAATTTTTACAAAGCATTTTGGAAAAGGAGTTGAGATTCAACTGCACTGCTGTATTACTGTGGATTATATGAGACACTGCCAGATAACCAGCTTTAGTAGATATTCCTTGGCTCCTAAGTATTTTGTGAATAAAATGTAAGGTCGGTGCGAATTTATTCCTAGGGCTGCTGGAAATCACACAGCTTGCTCTGCAAATGTGTCTGTACTTTAGCAAGGGCTTTGTAGAGAATTGTGCTGAAAGCTGACCTTTGAAATGCACTAAATTTTTCCATGCTGTCTTTTATGTGCAATTTATCACTACTCTGTGGATCATGCTGCATAGCACTTTATTTTTGAGCTAGTCATGTGGTCTTCAGTAGGATTATTCAGTGTTTGAAACATTATCCAATGTAAATTTAGTATCTCATTTCATTCCTCAGTTTGCATCAGCATCCTTTGCTTTTAAGCTGCTTGTTTCTTCAGGAGTGAATTTTTATATGTATCTTAGTTCTCTCAGCTATTACTTTATAAAATTTTTCTTCCCTTTCTTTTCTCTTCAGCTCTTCTGAAGACCCTCTCATTTTTTTTTCTCTTTTTCTTTCCTTTTTGATACCAAAATAGGTATTTTCATCTATGATCCTTCTCTATTCACATACAGGAATATAGGCCTAAATATCAAAATACTTTTCATCTTCGATACTTCTTGCATTTCATAATTTCCTTTATGTGTTCTATCTACCCTGACTAATACTACATTCAATAACCATGAAAGATTAAATTGCAAATATGAATAAAATAATATTTTTTTTTCTAAATCTGAATATGTGTTACAGTTGCTCCCTCATTTTATATTGTATTGTTATAAAGACGCAGACTGCTATTCAGAAATTCTATATGTCTCAGAAATAGATATTTGATATATTAATAGATATTAAATATATATTTGAAGAACTGGAATAATGGAAAAGGATCTTTATCCAGATTGATTAAAAAAAGTTAACATGGAACTTAAAAAAACCGTAGTGATGGGAATCAGAGGTGGGTTCAGAGTACTCATCTCCCATTAAAATTTTCACCTATTTTTAAAAAGGTTTCAGAAGAAGAATGGTGAGGGGGGGAGGGGACAGAAACAAACAAACAAACAAAACAAAATAGAACAAACAAACCAAGGAACAACCCTTTTTATGTTCCCAGAGAAGGAGCTATAAGTATTGAGAATACCCTAAAGTGCTTCTTATGCTAAAAAAGTAACAGATGGTATCTTCATAACTTTCTTCTCCAACTTTCATCCATTTTTCCTATGTCAACAACATCCTTTCTCTTTCACACACTTTGTTACTGTCCTGCCCTCGTTGAATTCCTTGTCACTTTTGTACAAGATGCTCGACTTTATAAAATTTCTGTGAAAAGAAACAACAGACAATTATGTCCTAATGGCTTAGTCTTTCCTGCAATATAGGACATGTTTAGAAGAACAGAAGAAAATATTTTGATCAGCATGTGACTGATCTACGTGCTTACTTATAATTTTTTTGAAAACGGAATACTTAAGAAATTCCTTTCTGCATGGGTTTATACTTACATGGAGCATGCTGGGGAAAACAACAGATTTTTTGTCCCTTGGCTGTCCGTGGAAACCATCTTTTATACATCACCCTAACATGAGGTTGCCAAGTAGATAATGCACACATGAGCTGCAGAGCTCTCTGGTGTCTGACAGCACCAGCTTAACCTGAAGACTCTGCAGAAGCATGGGCTTTGATGCCACAGAAAGTGACAGTGATGTCTTAATATATATGACATATATATATATATATATATATAGTATATATTATATCTATCTTCAAACAACTGACATGGAAGGACTACATATTTTGTTTCTATATCATGAATATTTCTTAATAGAATTTCTCCTTCATTCTCGTTTTCAATTTGACAGGAGTTTTTTTCTGCCACTGCTTGGACTCACAACAGAGTAAGTTTGATATTAAAAAAACCCTAAAAGTTCCACCCACTATATCCTATTTCTGAGCAAAATCACTCAAGAAAATGGTGATTTTTACTGTAAAAAGGTTCAGAAAGCTCAGAAAAGCTTGTTTTCAGAGGAGGTAGTTTACCAGAGCAAGTAAAAATACTTTACCACAAAAGCTGTTTGTCACTGTATTTAAGAGTAATTCTTACATAGTAATGCATGCAGATATTGTTTTTTACAGTCAGATTTGTTTTTTAAAGTAAAATGCAGACAGTTACTCTGTGGACTAGCTGTGGCTGGAGTGGAGGGTGCTGTGTTTGGGTTTGTGGCTAAGCAGTGTTGAGAGCACTAATGTGTGTCATTCTCCCACTCTGCACCCTGCTTTCCCCACTGTGAGTAGGCTGGGGATGGGCAAAAAGCTGGGAGCACACACAGCTGGGACAGCTGACTCCTGTTGGAGGAAGGAATATACCGCACCCTATAATGTCATGCTCAGCAATAAAAATGGACAGAGGAATAAGGAGAGAGGGGTTTTGGCTTCCAAGGGGCCCTTTTTCAGAGACTGGCAGGGTATCAGTCTGCGTGACGTGGTGAGTGCTTGCCTTTGCATCACTTGTTTTTTTCTCTTTCCTTCACTTATTAATCTTTTTTTGTCTCAACTCAACTTTTCTCATGATTACTCTTATTGTTTTGCCCCCCATCCCAGTGGGGTCGTGGTGGTTGAGTGAGCAGCAGTGTGGGTGCTGAGCTAAGGGTTAACTCACAGCGCTTTATCTACATTTTTGTAATGTGAAGCTTCAATTTTATGAAGTGGCAGACCTTGATTCTCTCTGTGCAAGAATCCAGAAATGCACCTTATTCCAACTCTGATTTTGAGAATGTTATTCCATATGTGTGATGGGAAATAAAAGTGATCGTTTAGATGTTTAAAGCCAGGAATGTCTAACCACATTCCTGAATTTTGCCCTTACCAAATGTATTTCCAGGACAATGCTGAAAGTGGGATGCTTGTTACAGAATCTTTTGTAAACTGCTTTAATGAGTTCCAAAATACACATGCATACATAAATATGCATGAGAAAAAATAATTTAATTCTTTACAAATGTGCTGCAGATTTGCATGGTCATTAACAAATGAGCTCTAGGCCATGCATTGAAACAGCCACATAAACAACAGCAGCAATATGATCATTCTTCCCCCTCTTATCTGGTAAAGGTGCACACTTCAAGATCATTAAGCTTCCTGTGTGAATAAGATATGGTGATCATACTGATTTCACATAGTTTAGTAGAAGTATGAGATATCTTTCTCCCATGTATGTGTATATAAATACACACATAAACACATTATTTTCTATTTATAATGAAAAGTGGTTTCAGCAGTATAGATGTTGTTTAAAATCTTAGTATTTACAGGAAACAGGAAAACCAACATCTCCCTATGAGAAAAGTAAATTATCTCATAGCATAAAAATAAATTATTAATCTCCTCTGTTGCTCCCCAACACCTCAGCAAAATTACTTCTTGAGCAAATTTATTTAAATGATATGTCTATCTGTGTTCTGTGATGATTTCAAGCTTGTGCAAAAAAGGGTTAGATAGGTGCATTAGAACAGAAGAAGTAGATATGTAAAAAAATAATACTACTTCTTTTTATAGCTTCTTCTTAGATTTATATTGGGAAGAAAATAAGATAAAGATGACAATGTGGATATCACAGACAAAATAGTCTCTCTTGCATTTTTTACATTTTAAATTGTTGCTATGAAACATATGAGAAATTATACAATATATTTTAAATCTACTCACAGATTAATAACACAAAGTAAAATAAAAACAATAACTTGCATTCTGCAGATCTTGACCCTGCCAATATGACTTAAAAAAGCTGGCAAAAAGGTTGTCCTCTTGTTGAATTGTTTGGCTCATGTTTTATGCACAAGCATGCTTTGCTTTCAGATTTGGCATGAATGTATTCCTGTTTCCCTCAGGGACAAATGCATCCAGGGCAACAAATAAAAAGGACAAAGTCCCACTTTCTGTTACAGTTTAAGATAACCTTCATGATACAAGCTGCTACCACCGATCAGAATCTTTCTTTATACCTGTCTTTGTCTTTTTTGTTTCAGATCTTCATAAAAAATCCTTTTGCAATAGTGTGGAACAGTCAGTTGATTTCAGGAGTGGTTAACTATGATCTGCACTGTGTTTGGGAACTAATTATAGATTATTTTGCCTAGCCCTTTTCTGCATAGCTGATGTTTGGCTCTGTGTTCTGGCACATGGGTTTTGAATGTGCAGCGACTCAGTGGAAATGGCTTTCTCAATGTGCTTCTTCCTGAGTAAACTTAATCTGCTTTTTGTATTTGTCCATTACTTTCTCTTGGGAAACACTGATTTCATGTCACAAACCTCAAACTTTTCTGATTTTGATGGAGATTTTTAACAACTTCACTGCAGACATATTTCAATCCTCTTCTACAATGTGCTCTGCTGTAAGCTTGCTCTTGACAGTCAAGTTTCCATGTTAAGAAAACATTAATCCTAAGGTATTCATTCAGTGGTGTACAAAACAAAGTATGCATGCTTTTTTATATGTGTTTTATATGTGTTTTCAGCCTGATCCTTGATAAATGGATTATTTTAAAAAACATACTATTTGAATGCTGGACAGTTCTGTCAGGGGTGAACTGCAGGAGAAGCAGTGGTTTGTTTCCAGGTAGATCAATACCTTTCGTTCACTGAAGCAGAATGAAATAATTAATACTGCTGTACGCTGCCATATTGCTACAAATAAAATGTTTCCCTTCTTTAATACAACAAAGCCCATGGACTTAAGCTCTAAACTCTTTCTAATCTTCTGCACATGTATTATAAATGCATGAACAGCTTTAAGGGTTTGGGTATGAATCAGTAAAAGCCATTTAAAATAAATTATACTTAATCCATGGTTTTAATAATTAAAAAAATAACAAAAGATCTATTCGACAACATAAGTTATACATGCAGCATAGCTCAATCTTTAATTTTTCCAGTGTGAGATCGAATTTTCATGTTACTTCCAAATCTCCTTTCCCAGGCAATTTGTAAATCTTCAGTGGAATGCTTTAAGATGTATGCAATATACCTGAGATGTTGGAACATTTTAATGTTGAAGCTTTTTTAATGTTATTCAAATCTCTTTGGGAAATACGTATCAACACACTTTGTTAAATGAATATTAAATTACAAATCCCAAAGGCCTGTTGTCATACACATTAAAAAAACCCAAAACTCAAAAAACCCCGAAAACTTAGTAAGTTGTAGCTTTCACCCTGAAGAGACCAAAAATATTTTTTCAAATTATCTCTTACTAATGTGTAAGCCAGTTGAAATGCAGCTTTTTGCAGCTACACACCCGTGTAAACACATAAAGGGGAGACAGCAGGATAAACTTCTAGGAAGTATCAACTGTGTTAGAAATTTGACTGACGGGCTTTTACCAAGTAGAAATTATGTGAATATTGGTTTTGAAATTAATCCAATATTGTTCCTGAGTATTCCTTTTTTTTGTCAACATAAATCTAAATTTTCTTCATCATTAGCAATTTATTAGTAGCTGTGATGCTGTATAAAAACAATACACTGATGATAAAGAAATTATGTATTTTTTAATACACAAAATGTCCTTATATAAGGACATTTATACTTAGCTTATACGTTTATATGTAGCTTATACTACTATACTACAAAAGTAGTATAAGCTACTTGGTGTTCAGAGTAGGTATCCAGACCTCAAGAAGAATCTGTAAATGATTTCATACCACCACCCTGGTCCAGTCCCAGCTTGCAGGTTTCAACAGGCCAGCGTGGGACACAATGATAAAAGACTATGAAATAAAAGAAAGCATGCACGTGCACGAGCCAGGATTAATCTGCTACTAGCTTATAAATAGAGAGAAAGGGAAAGCCTAAATAAAGAAGCTTAGTCCACTTTTAACAAGAGTTCCCATGTTTAGGAAGTCTGAACAACTTCTGCATTTGGGGCTGTTTATATTCTTCTGCAATCAGAGAAGTTGAGCAGTGTTTCTTTAGAGAAATTTCCCCTATACATTTCTGGTTTAGAGTAAGATTTAGATAATTCTTTTTCCAAAAATCCTTAACATTGTTTTTTGTTCCCAGAAGAGTAGATTAAATAGGCCACATTTCAAATACACAGGGTCTTCTCTAAAAACTGTAAAGTAAGGAATCTCATGGCACTAGTCCAGTGTTTCATTCTTCAGTGTAGAACTCTGCATGTATGCAGCATACCACTGATGTAAATGGATTACTACTATTTTGCAGATTACAAAGGTCTATCTCAGAAAACTGTATTGCAGACATTGCTTTAGAGGGCACATAATGCATTATCTTGAAGCATTCCCTCAACGAAAACTCTATTGGGATATCAGACAAATAAATTACGATGTTGATCTTGAACTTTGCAAGCAAGTAATAAATTTCTTCTGTGGTGTTTTAGTGACCTGCTCTGCCTTAAAAATATGTTATTTAATTTGCTTTTCTTTTGAATGTGAAGCTTAATGGTACTAACATTATCTGACTGCCCATTTGTTTTGTACACAGGAGGTCTGGTGGCAAATAACACTGCTAATATTTTGTTTTCTACTCGTCCAGTTGCATATCTATAATTACATACACACACACAAATATATACATATAAGCAACTAATATGTTTTGTCTCGTGAAATAACTATATACAAAGAATTCTGTGATGTCCACTATCATCTCACTGTATACAGAAAACTTTCTTCAAGTCCACATTATAAAGCAACTGCAAATACATTTTTAACTCACAACTGTATTTGGAAGGTGGCATCTATACAATGGTTCAGTTTGGGGGGGATCCCTGAATATCGCTTAGTCAAACTTCCCTCTTTGAAGTCACGTCAGGTAGGACAGCTTGTTCAGTTATTTGTACACAAGGAGAAGATCCTCCTGACCCTTCTCTTATCTAGATGAAACAATTCCAGCTGTCTCAGCTGATTCTTGTATGCCTCACCAGTACTGACTAGAGGGAAGGAACACCTTTCTGACAGGAACACCTGCTGGCATTACTTTTCCTAATATAGCCTGGAAGGCTGTTGGTCTGCTTTGCCACGAGGCCATATTGTTAAAAAAGTCACTATAGTTAAC
This sequence comes from Irena cyanogastra, assembly GCA_013397155.1. NCBI lineage: Eukaryota > Metazoa > Chordata > Aves > Passeriformes > Irenidae > Irena > Irena cyanogastra. Next base: position 106,675 of record VWZV01014994.1, read on the forward strand.
AAAATCTATAACTGTGAATGAAGACTATTTTTTTAACTTTGAAAAAAAAATAGAAGAAGACAAAGTTAATTTTTAAGTAGTTTAATGAAATTCTTTGACTCTAAACATTACATACACATTTTTCAGTTTGGATTTTCTGTGAATAATTGATCTACAGAAAATGAGTTTACAAACTTCATTAATTTTTTGATATAATTGGGTGATGTGGATCATGGTTTCCTACCGTCTGCCCAGTCCTCACTTGGTCTTTAAGCTAAAAAACTCTGAATAATGTGTCCCTTGCCTTTTGTTCTTTCTTTTAGGTTCCGTTTTTAACAAAAATATTTGCTGGGTTTGTCCTGGTAGACTCATTGACTTTTGTCCAGCTCAAACTCTTCCTATCAAACAGACACTGAGAATAGCTATTAAAAGCTTAAACTGTCAAACATCCTTCAGCATCTCTTCCTTCCTTGAAACCTCCATGTGGAAATACTCTGCCCCTTCAAATCATTTTCAATGTTAGTTCAGTACTTATATGCAAGTACAGAACAGAACTGACATGGCTGCATATAGTTCAGTGTCAATACAATATTAAAACAGAGAAGAAAAAAAAACCCCAACCAATAATAAAATGGCTAAATGTCCAGTATAATCACTTCTCTGAAATCATTCTGCTTATGACCTTCTTTAAAGCTGAGGTTGTCATAACTGTCATGTTTGGTGCAACTGTACTGTAAAAGAAATGTTGACCCCGATGAGCTGTAAAATCTACCTGAAAAGATGTAGAAGGACATTCATAAGTACAGAATTAATATGCTAGCTGTTCCAATATTCGGTTAAGACACAGGTCTAATGGTAGGTCATTTTACAAAAGAATTTTCATTTCATAGTTTTCACAAGTAATAATAAAATTAGCATAAAGATTTTCTGGTGAAAGACTGACCAATTAAAAAGAAAGTATTTTCTAAGTCAGCATGTTGAAAAGGTAAGATAGAAACTAAAGATAACATTGCTCTTGCCCCACACACCCTCCCCTCCAGCTTTTCCAATCTGATGATTGTAGAAGTGACACATATTTTATACTTGATGGATGAAAAGAGACAGTAAAAGGCAAGATGAGCTAATAACAGTAAAGTCTGTATTGAATCAGAAATGTGTTGAGGTACTGAGAGGAATCAAGATGTGTGCTTCAATCATTAGAGTTTGTCACAAGTGAGATTTGTTGGTTGATGTGCTGTCAAAGTACTAAAAGAGAAAGGTTTTATAACAAGCAGCTAGACATGCAGAAAAAGAAGTTTAGGACCCAAAGGACTCAGTATAAATAGAAGTTATAAAGTGAAAAAGAGTAATAAAGTTGGCATCAAGAGAAGGGCAGTATTGATCCAGGCTTTAAAAAAGACAAAACTTTTCCAGACACCTTGAAAAATGATCTTTTTAGTTTTCACTTTCTTAAAAACCATTACTTTTAATACTTAAGCATGTCTTCACCTCTCAGAAGAGAAAAACCTCAAAAATGGCCAAGTTGCATGTAACTGTGAACACTATTCTTATCCCATCTGCTTTTAAAGCATAATACATTATCTTAAAAATATGGATGTAATCCAGTTCTGGATTGGTCTGAATGTACATTTTCTTGAAAATACACCTCATTACATTGAAAAATTTACCTGATTTTATGCCTTATTTATAATTAGGCATGATTTATACCTAATTTTATTACTTAAAATATACCTAATTTACCGGTAAATCTTTAGCACTTTTGAAAGTATTTCACTTCATTGTAATATCAGGTTGGTGTTAAGGATAGTCCTTTAAAGAAATAATTGATTGAGAAAATTTAACAAACTGACTTTCTGATTTGAGAGTTTACTCTTCCAGCAGTTTTGAAATATGCAACGCTGTTCACAAATTCCTGCATGTGCCTTTCATCAACATACACATACTGTTATCTTTTACTTTACTGTGCTCACAAAATTCTTCATACTTACGTTTGATTTTGTTTTGTTTCCAAATGCTAGTGGCTGACACAGTGTGCCCTTCTCTACAAGGAGCTTATTTCCCACAATCCTGCTCAAGTAATAACCACTAGGGGAGGTTGTATGGATGTGTCTTGTCCTGATGGCTGCAGCCATTTCAGTAGACTCAATCAATGCATCATGAGGGTGTGGTGCAGAGATTAAAAAATCAGACCCAATAAATTATTACTGCAACAACAAGTCTTGGAGCTCATCAAAAAAGAGACTATTTGGAATTTTTTACCTGAGAGATGCAAAGGACCTGAGCCAAGCAGAATCAGAGAGATGCTGGTCTCTAATAAAACCACAGTGCAATTATTTTTAAGAGTGCAGTGGGAGAGAGAGATAAATCACACAAATTGATTCTTGATTTCAAGAAATGGAACTGTAAAGAATGAGAAATTTTCAAAGACAATGAAGTTGTTCAAAAAGCCTGCATGCAACATGAAGGCTGCTATAAATGCTCTGTTAGAAGACCAGTTAGACTGTTTGCCATAATTCAAAAATAAACCAAAGTCGTCCAAAACTTCCTCGCACATCTTCCTGAGAAAGTTAAGGAGACGGTTGCAGCTAATATTTTAGCTCTAAAAACTTGGTCAAGTAGGGAAAAGAGAAATACACATAGAAACAACAGGTCAAATGTAAAGAGACAATTTAGATACCTAAACTAGAACTAAAACTTTGCAAAGCATTGCCAAATTGACAGCAAAACAGTACTTTAAACACACCAAAAGCAGGAAACCACATAGGGAATTGGTGAAGATGCTTGGGGTAAAGTGTATCTGCCAGTTTGCAAGGCCATAACTAAAACTATCAAGAAATTATTTATTTCAGACTTAATCTTGGCTGAAGGTGTGGATCAGGACCAACAACTGACCTTTACTTTCTCTGAAGCAGGGAGGTCAGAGAAGCTGGATCAGATTGAAGTAAATATACAGGAACTATTATGTTATCTAGATGAGTCAGATGTCAAGAAATCAACAAAAACAGATGGTATTCAGTCAAGAGCTCTGAAATATCTCAAATATGAAGCAGCTGGTCAGCTAGACAAAGTGTATGACCTGGCACTGCAAACAGCCACCACCAGAGGACTTTGACATTGACATCATTAACTCTACAAAAGCTGCCAAGAATGGGATTCTGTAAAGTAGAGATCAGCAACTGACCTTTGTCACTGGTTTGACAGAAGTATCTGAAATAAACTAAAGCGTTAGAATCAGTATGGCTTCTGTAGAGTTGCAGAGCCAAAGTTTATGAAGGGGATTCTGTGGACATAAATTATTTTCAGAAGCATTTCCGAAGATCCCATATCAAAAGTTACAAAAGGGAAAAATATGTCAGGAGATTGTAGAAAGATCCTTCAGTGCATTTAGGTTGATTAAAGGATGAGATGCAAAGTCTTAGGACATAATTATCTCTCTCTAGGGCAGTTCTTTCAGGAGAAGGATGAACTTTCAGGAGTCAGTATGAACTTTGTTTAAGGACTTCACCAGTAACCTGGACAGCAGTCATGGATGCCCCTTTAGGCTTTTTTAGGTTGTCAAAAGTATCAGGGTCAATGAACTGCAGATTAACCTCACAAAACTGAGACAGAAGGTAGAAAGGTGGCAGATCACCTTCACAAATGTGAATATAAGGAATCCTTAAGGAAAACCAACTCAAACTCAACCGTGCTGAACTTGGAACTGGCAGATATGAAGCAGGTCTTGAAACCCTCATTCCAAGCTCTCTGAAATCACTGACTTGATGTGTCTGTTTGGTAAGAAAAAGGCTGACAGGATGTGCCTGTGTTTGCAAAACTGTGCAGTCAGAGGATTACCTGAAGAGAGATCCTTCACTAAAGGTTCACTAAATAAAATATCAAAACCAGGGGCACGCAATGAAGTTTACAGGAGAATAGTTCAAAACAGCCACAATGATATACTCAGCAGGTACTGATCTTCTGAAGTGTGCTGCAACAGCAGGCTGTGGAGACAGAAAATATTAGCAGGCTCAAAAAGAGTTTAGACACATTCTGGGACAAAGAGTTCAGAGATGGGAACTAAAAAGATGACTGGGGATGTACCCTCGTGAGCACTAATTTTAGTTGCTGCAAAAGCAAGAATATGAAGAGCTGGTGGCACAAAAGAACAAGAAAAGAACTAGTAACACTAATGTTGTATATAAAGATATGAACATTAGCAATTCTCCCAGATTTGGTCTGAGATTCTCTAATAGAATGATGGACTAAAAAGATCCCCAGCAGGTCATCTAGTCTATTTTCTTTGACTAATACAAGGATATATACCTTCACCTGTACTGGCAATTGTTTCTTTGATGCTGCATGGACTACATTCACTTCCAATTTAGTCTCGTGATTAATCATCTTAACAGTTGCAATTCTGTTTTCCTGTTATTTAGTCAAAGTGTGCTCTTCCCTACTGGCTCAATCTGCTTGGACTTCGAAATAATTTATTTTCTGTTATGTCTTCATTAAGTATTTAATTGATGAATTTATTAATGAGAATATTCCAAACATGTGGTGCAAATGGAAATGCATTAAATGATAATGGTTCTTTGCATGTGACTTATCAATTAGTCTTATATTATTATCTTGCAATATCACGATCATGTTCTTGTGCATCACATGGTAAACTCATAAGCTCATTTTATTATCTCTTAGTCAAGATCTCCCTTTTGGCTGCTTCTTCCAATTATAAATCTGCTGCTATAGATGAGGTTAGTTTGACCCTTCAACACTTCCAAGGTGCTGCTAACTG
>VWZV01014995.1:7371-89586 GCA_013397155.1 Irena cyanogastra
TACAACCCTCTCAACAAGGGGATCGACTGGGAGAGCCGCGTCCTGCGGGCGCCCGAGGAGGTGCGTGGGGCGCGGGGTGAACCGAGGCGGCGCTGGGGCCGCCACGGCCCCCCCGGCCCGCTGTGACGGGCGCTCTGCTCTCTCCCGCAGCCCCCCAGGGAGTTCAAGGTGTGGAGGAGCAACGCCGTACCCCCGCCGGAGACCTACAGCCCGCCCGAGAAGCCGCCGCCGGCGGCCCCCGCCCTCGACATGGCCATAAAGTGGTCCAACATCTACGAGGACAATGGCGACGACGCGCCCCGCCAGGCCGGGAAAGCCAAGTTCCTGCCGGACGAGGAGCAGGAGTCCCTGGAGTCGGGTGAGGCCCGGGCTTGAGGCGGCCGTGCCCTGCGCAGGCTGTGCGTGCTCCAGAGCCGAGCCGGGCGGGAGGGAGGGCGCCTCCCCTGCGTGCTCTGTGGCCGGAGCGCTCCCTGGGCCCGGAGGAAGCTCTGCTGGCTTCTCCTGCATCCACTGCTGCCCGAGGGCAGGGCGCTCTGCCTGCAGGGATGGGTGGACTGCGGTGCCGGTGTTTTGGCTTTCCTGGAATCAACAGAGAACCTCGAGCAGTCTCTCTGCTGCTCTCCCCCACGGTCATTAGCAGGGGAGCATTAGAATCTGTAGCACCGTAGTTCCGTGAAACCAACAGGTTCAGTCATGGTGCTGCTAAAGCAGAAGGTGGTGTGAGAGCTTCAGGTGCTGCTTTGTTGACCGTAGTTGTAGGTGTAGGTCAGATTATTTTTATAACCTTTGCAAAATTTGGGGTCCAAAAGAGGAATCGAATAGTATGTCCATGGGACAGATTACATGAAGAAAATATTTACTATCCTCTTCACTTTCAGTGCTGGTACAAGCTGTAATGGTAATTTAGGCAGTAAGGGAATACTTGGTAGGTGGGAGGATTTTTTTTTTTTTTAATTGCCGGAGAAAGATTAGCCAGCAACAAGCAAGAGAACAGAACCAGAAGAAGAAATTCTGGGCTTTCAGAACACACAATAATGTTTTCATTCCTTGGTAAGGTTGTCAACAAAGCTTTTCCAAACGAAGAATTTTTTTGCTATCTTTCGTGTTTTTTGATTCTGGATGTTCTTTCCCAGTAGCAGTTCTTACATCTTGCTCCATGTGTTCTATATGTTTCCTTGTGCATGCATTTCTCTTAGTCAGCCTTCATCCAAAGGAAGAAGATAAAAGGTTGAATGATCTCGACAGTATTTCCTCCTTCAAAAATGTCATTTTCTAGCTTTTTCTATTAGGTAGTCAAATAATAATTTTTTTAGAACAGGTACTGTACAGTAGCATAAAGCTTCTTTTTAGTTACCTGCAGTGGTTTGTGGTAGTAATAAGAAGTAACCATTCCTGTTTTGTCCACATACTGTCTGCAATCCAGAAATGAGGATGTTGTCAATTAATGCTAAAGTGTCTTTTTTCCAGCCATCTCAGATGTGGTTAAGTCAGTTGTTCTGAGTCCGGATGGTGTTTAAGACAAAAACTGGCTTTGCTGATGCTGATTAACTCTTTCTTTTATTTAAAGATGGTGAAAAAGACGATGAACCAGCTTCTGCTAAGAAACGTAAAGTAGAGTCTGGAGAACAGGCAAAGAAGAAGAAGAAGAAGGTATAAGGAGAGTTTTTTGGATTTAGACATAATGATAATTTCAAGGAACTTGAATTCCTGTGCTGGAATGGGAAACAAATATGTGTTTACTGCATTTCTCTCTCGGCTAGGGAATTTTATTTCTGTAGTATGCTTGCCTTTTGGAAAGCACAAAATTAAATGGACAGTGTTGTGGTAGAATTTGTTTACTGAACAAAATTTAAACCTGTTTATTTGAAACAAGGATTTAGAAGAAAGATCCATTGCCATGGATACTTGTGCTCATGCAGGTTACAGGGCTTCACACTATTTTGTTTATCAAGAAACCTGGTAACATGCGTTTTTCTGGACTGACTTTTCCATTGTGTCAAAACCTTTTATAAAGGAGTATATACTAAAGATTTTTTAGGTACTGGTCTGTGATATGTTCACGTAATGTTGTTTTTAAATGTATATATAGACTGCAAATAGTCACTGGAATAAAACTACATTTGAAAACATCTGTGGTATAAATATTGCATTGCATGCTTGGTGAATAGGGGCAATGAATTCTGTATTATATGCCATTCACTGAAGTGTGACTTAACAGATTCCTCAGGGCTTTTTTGTTTAAATAAATACACAACTACAAAGTGAAAAAAATGGACCTAAAAATGAAGTTTAATATTTTATAATTATTTTGATGTTACGGGATCTTCATCAGTGAAACATGAGACTAACTGATGGAGGGAGAATTGAAGCATGTAATGTATTCTTCTTGAAACAGAAAATAGAATCAAGATATTTATGTGGACAAAAATTATGACAAAGTTGTGATAGAGTCTTTGCTGCCAAATTGTATTTATATCAGTACAAACAGTTGGTAGTCTTCTCAAAGTGCTAGTCAGTATATGTTGCATTTGTGGTATGCTGCTGAATGGGTTTTTGGGTCTGTATATGACAAGGTACCAGTAGGTACCAGGTTGTACTGGATTGGAGAAAAGGTTACTGTATATTTTCAGACAAAGGTTCTGTGCCTTAGAAAAGCTGCAGTGAGATTAGTGCCTGCTAACAGAGGTTTATGTAATTAAATTTTTAATGTAAAAATTTGTGTTTTCTATTTTCCTTCTGTCTTGGACTAGCTTTACTTTTGCAGAACAGATTCTGTATACGTATGTGCTAATATGATGTTTATTTTTAAAGTAATTTTAAGAGATTTTTTAACCTCAATATATAGAAAAGTGTATTAATTTTCAGTGAAATATGAAGTTGTTAAGAAGTTATGCTATTCTAGCCTTGTCAGCGTGATAATGCTTTCTCTGGATCCTTGTCTACTTGCAGACTCTGCAACTGCTCCTTGCCAGTTTCACAGGCTGTGGGGCCAAATCTCTGATATATTCCCCTCCTTCTGTGCTGTTAGTCTGGAAACAATTCAGGAAATGATACTTGACACAGCTGAGGGTTCCCTGTGCCCACCTTTCCTAGTGCAAACCCAGAGAGCAGACACTGTCCTAGCAAGCTCCAGGATGAGGGATACTGTCATGGCAAAGCTTATGGAGTGCCAGCTCTCTGTAGGGTTTCTCAGAATACTCTGTCTGCATTTTTGAGTCTTACAGTTGTTCTGTTTGCTAGCACAGTGCTCCTTGAAGAGTGTTACAGCTGAAGGTTAATACCACCAGCTCTGGAAATAGGGTGCATGCCCATCGCTGCTGTCACCAAGGAGCCTTTTGTCCATTTATTTTTTGCACTACTGTTCCATAGGGCAGCTCAGGAAGTTACCGTGCCAATTGCTCCTTTTGTTTTCAGACCATATGATATACATAGTATCCAGTTTTCTTGAAGTTAACACCATCTGATACTCACTTTCCAAGGAGAAAACCAGCGTGCGTAGCCTGGGAGAAAAACAATTGATTGTGTTACCTGCAGGTCGAGGGAATCTTCATGAGTAAGCGGTGACCGTGGCAGCTTCCCTGTTCAGGAGAAATGGCACGAAAATCTCTTTGCCTTTTCCTGAAGCAAGACATCTGAAACAAGGCTGTGACAGCCTGTGTGAAGCTGAATTATTTGGGTAGATTGGTTCTGTAGCTGGAAGTTTTTTTGGTAGAGATGCTTCAGTGCATCATCTTCAGAAAGAGATGAAGAGAGAAGTGATACAATGCTGGGGCTTCTGAAGCAACTCAAAAGACTTCAAGAAACAGAGGTTTTCTTCAGGTTTGGGCAACTAATAATGAAAATTTGTCGACACATCAGGCTCTGTGAAATGTGAGTGAACACCAACTAAACTTAAACTGATAGCTCAGATGTTCAGAAAATCTCTTAACTATGGAACAGTTTATCCTGGATTGTCTTTCAAGGGAAGACAGTGACAGTGAACATACCCTCTTGCTGACGAATGGGGAAGATTGCCTCTGAAAATTAGTGCTCTACTGACTCATCATTCTACTGTTTTTATGATGAATCAAATTTGATTACAGCCATTATGTGTAATGGGGAAAAAAGGGCAGTAAAATTGCATACAGGTTTGATTTGAGGAAATTCTCTTAAAAATTTGTCAAAATCAGAAGAATCCTGTCTGGAATGTAATTAATTTGCAATGAGCACATTGCGTTGCTTCAGATGCTGGCACAATAGCAGCTGCAGTACTTGTTCTGCTGATGATTGCCCCATCTCTAATTCAGAAAAGGGTACAATCTGACAGCTTTCCTGGAGGTGCAGGATGATCTGGAAAAGATGAATTCACATCAGTATAAAAGTACAGCTGTTGAGGGTAATGGCAGGCAGTGCTCCTTCCCAGAAGAGCTGACAGGGAGGTTGTGGCAAAGCATCCCTCTGTTACTGTGCTGTTCCTGTTCTTGATGCAGACTACTGCTCTTGAAGTGCTGATTTGTTTACAAATAGTTTGTGCTAAGCTTAATGCTGCCAATATGAAAGTCCAGAGAAAGGTAGTGTGTTCCATAAAGAGCAATTATTGTGAACCTGGAGTCAGCACAGGAAGAGGTGTTTTTGTCATTGGAGAGAAAGAGAAACTGTGTACTGCTGTCTCAGTCTGGTGACAGGAAGCTCCTTTGTCAGCTTGCTAATCTTAGAGAATCAGGACAAATAGATGCAATGCTTTCAGTCACCAGCATAATAAAATTTGGATTTTCTTTTCAGGCTTGAAAGGTTCTTGTTCCTGTTTATGTGTTAGCTTGCTGATTTTATCCAAGCTTCTTTGGCCACTGGTCACAGGTGTTTGTGCTTTTGCTTTGGGTGTGGGTTGGAACTGTGAGAACAGTGCAGGACTATCTTAAAAGCATGAAAGATGATTACAGCCTAACTGTGTTCTTGTAGGATAAGTGGTTGTACCAGTTAAAAGGGACCCTGACAGCTGTGCAGCATTTCCATTTTGAGAAATGTTGTTTAAGGACACCCACAATTCCTTGTTAGGCTGGAAGAATCTGAAAGGTTGTTTTCCCTTGCTGGACAAATCACAGGACCCTCAGGCCTGGGCACAAGCATGGTGGTACCAGTGCCCTACAGAGATGAGCTTGCTGACAAGCCAGCTGCTCTTGCTGTCCAGGCATGCAGAGAGGAGATGCCAACCCTCCTGTAATTCACAGGAGGGCAAATGTTCCAGAGAAAAAGAATTCTCAAAAACACTAGCGTAAGATGTGATTAGAAAACCCTTGAGCAAATGGAGGCATCTTGCTAAGAAATCTGATTCCATTACTGCCAAAGGCATTTTCTGGCTGCACTGACTGAGGTGAAGTTCAACAAATGATGTAGCAAGAGGCAGTGCTTAGCTGGGCAGGCTGTGGCTGTTTCAGAATGTCAAGAGTGAAGCAAAAGTAGGATTTCTGTACAACAAAATGTTGACAGAATACAGAAAACTGCTGAAAAGAACTACTGTGTTTTCATTGCACAGGAGGCTTCTTGTGAGACATGGGAGTCTGAGGGAGTAGTTCTGTTCTGAGACAAACATGTTGGTAGCAGTGGGCTGCTTTCTAAAAGTTTAGAAGACATATAATTAAGAACCAAGAAATAGAAGGAATAATGGAGGGATAAAGATTGCAGTGAGCTAGTTCTTTATGCTGAGAGTATCACAGACCAAAAGGAACATCATCTTCAGAGGAGTCCACAGAATTTGTGTCACTGTTAGAAATGTGCAAAGATAGGTTGGGGCTGGAAGGCAGAGTCACAGCAGAGATTGGAATGGGTTTGTGCTACTGGTTCTTTTGAACTGTTTTCTTCAGGGCACTTCTGAAAAAAGCAGGAATTTTCACAGAAGCCTGTGCCTGTGGAGCTTGATTGATGTAAGAATGCAATGAATTCAATGAATGGAGATAAGCATTTTTAGTCCTTATCAAATAATTTTATCAGGGCTCTTCATTTAGAAGATGAAGTGGTCTTCACCTTTAGAATGCTTTAGTCTTGGTAGCTTCAGAAGACAAAGATATATTTGCTTTGCTCTAGCTTTGATCAGCAGCACAAGAACTCTGTATTTTCTTGTCTTCTAACAAAGTAAACTTGTTCTTTGGAGCAAACCCTGATTTTCCATCCCTTCCCATAATTTCTCCCACCATATGTTTCTTGCTGCAGATGGAGTGATAAAAAAACAAATACAGGATTAATACAGGGTAACTCCAGGAAAGTGTAATGGGGAGTTAAACCTAAACCACAGCACTTCTCAGGGGAGGATTAACACACTCTCCTCAAACCAAACCACCAAACAAGCAACCCTGCCAGCAACAGGTTCACAGCAAAAATCACTGGGAAGTCTTTGTGTTGGAAGCAGAACATGGTCCAGTTTTGTTGAAAAAGTAACCTCTGACACAGGCTGGTCAGGGATGTTTTGAGGAGCCAGGCCAGGTAATGTGAGAGACTAATTTCACTTCTGTTGCAGAAAGGATACTACTACTTAATGAAGTCTTGAAGAAGGGGGTTTTTTATACACACAAAAAAGTTTCTCTGTTAGGCTTCTGATCTAGAAATGTATCACTTTCTGTGTTAATCCCTTCCTTAGGACTGATAAAATTGTATTTTGTGAGACTAAGAGTTTCTATGTTGTCTGAAATGTTTCAGAGTTGTATTAGTTGCAATTAGAAGGCTGATAATGGCAAGGACTAGTTTAAAATACATTGTTTTAATAGTTAGGAATACTGGGGTTTGTACAAGATCTAAGGTTTGTTTACCATTAGTGGCTTGTTCTCACAGGAACATTTATGCATGGCTCTCAGATCCTTGTGAAGAACCTGCGTCTCTGGCAGCTGTGTCACCATGATCTTTGGGAATAGGAATGAAATACTGCTACCCTTGAAAACTTTTTTTTTTTAAAGTATCTCTATAAAGGCTGCTTGCAGGTTTTCCAGCTATGCTGCTCCAGCAGAGAGCGCTTTTGTTACTGTTGGCACAGAGCCTGTTGAATCATCAGCTCTACTCTACAGAACCCAATTCCCTTCTAATTTTCTTTCTAATGCTTGGTTAAGTGTCTCTTGAAACAGTACACGTCTATTTTGTTTACTTTCTTGATATCTTGCTCTAGACAAAGGCGTTTTAAACAGCTTTTGCACTGTAAATTTCCCATGATTTTTGAAGGCTGTGTGGGGAGGTTACCATAATCCTTTCTCTTCAAAAAAATAATTCTTGTATTGATGGATCGTGATGAAAAAACTAAATTGGCACACAATTTTATTCAAATGTGTTTGTCTCAACAAAGCAGTGAAAATCAATATGAAAATAATGAATGGTTAAATGTCATGTTAAACATCTATTTCAGACAAACAACTGAGTTTCAGAGATTCTAACTTGGAAGAGAAAAGCACAAAAAGGGGTTTTTGATCTTGTGCTTGAAAAGGGTATAGTTGGTTTAAATGTAAGAATATTTAAGAAAAACTCTCTGTAAAATAAGAAAGTGAGGAAGAATTGGCTTTGAAAAGTTGCATTTTTCTTATAATAGCATGGACTGCTAACCTTCTTTCATGGAAGGTTCCAAAAATAAGGCTGGAATGTGCCTTCCCAAGGTGACCCAGCCCATTGGCTGCCCCAGGCCAGCCAGGCCCACACCATTCCTGTCAGACCTCTTGGCTTTGAAACAGCGCTGGAAGGGAGACAGAGGTGCAGGGACAGTGACTGCTCAGAAGGGCCCCACCAGCCCTTCTGCCTGTGCCGGCAGCTTGATGCTTTAGTGAATCAGTAGAAATCAGTAAAAACATGCAGTTAAACAAGAGAGTTTAACTTGCTTCATTTTGGGGAAGCATATAACCCTCTCTAGCAGCTCCTTTTGTGTTCACGCAGAGCAAGGACTCCTGTGTAAGCACAAGTGTAGGTGGCTCAGGATGACATATTCAGGGTCATAAAATGTGATTTACCTCAGGATTTGCCTTGGTTCTTTGGTTGTGGCATAGCCTGGGGAATATAAAAATATTTAATGCAATTTTTAAAAAATTATCTAATCCTAGACCAAATGACAGAATTATAGCTGAGGCCAATTTGTCTAGTCACAGAATCTGCAAGAGTGCACTGCATCCAAGTTTTCCTTGGAATAGACTTGTGCTGAGGATTGTGTTGCTGCTGAACTGAGGTATCTCTGGACAGCATTTAACACTCAGGCCCTGCAGTTCATTCACAAGTTAAATTTGCCCTTAAACCCAACTTTTTTTTTCTCAGGCCTATTCAAAAGGAATGAAAATACCATTATATTCAAGAGAGGCAATGGGGATCCTAGAGATGGAATCAACCACTGTATGTGTTTAGGGTTTTAATTAAATTTTTCATTTAATTTTTCACAACATGTGGAGCTGAAAGCTAATGGTCTTATTCACTGAAAATACCTAATGTGATTTGCTTATAGGGCAAATGTTTCCAGGGCTGGATATGCCATATGGTAGGAAACTTCACTTGATGCCTGCTTTGGCTGCAGGACAGTAATGCTGGGGGTGACACAGCTGTCTTCATGGACTGCTCTGAAATTCAGAATTTAATAAATAATGTGAACAGGCTTAAATTAATCTGTTGGTTTATATTGGGAATATATTGTAGACCCTGTTTTTTTCTTTTCCTTCTCATGCTGCAAAAATCCCTTTGGTTTTAATAGCATTCTGCTGAAGTTGATTTGAAAAATAATCACATTTAATAACAGCACTAATTCCCACTAAACTCTCCCAGATTTTCCATCAGAACTGTGTTTATATCCCAGATTGTGCATACAGACTGAGCATTAAGAACCAGAAATACTAGCAGCGGGGAAATTTGCTCTCCTGGTGCTGGGAAGTAATCCATTTCAGGTGATCAGTTCCGTTTGAACATTTGTTTGTTTTTTCAATTATATTGCATATGGTTTTTGTTTGCTAAATTAGTAGCTCTTGTTTTTTTGTAAGAATAAGGTTTACTGACTCTCCTGGTTAATGCTATAGGGTTTTGGGGAAGCTGTATGTGACCGGTCTATTTCTGATACCAAGCTAAAGGATGCTCTTAAATCCGTGGCTCCATTTACCTTAGTAAGTAATTCGGCACAGTAGGAGAGAGCCTGTAATGTGACCTAGTCCGTGCTGAGGGCTCACTCAGCTTTGCTCCCACAGGAGCAACACCCAGCAGCAGTCCAAGTGCGTTCAGTGCACTCCTGGAGTGCATCCTCTGATTTGAGTTTCATCTGAAAGGAATCCAGCTGGTGCACTCTGGAAACCAAAGTGGAGTCTGCCAGGCTGATAGGGAGAGTCACTTCAAAAGCTGCCTCCTGCTCCAAACCGAAATACTTGGGCAGGCACGCCCTGCCGTGTGAGGGCCCTGCTCGCTCAGCACCCCAGCCCCTCCAGCACAGCCTCTGCCCCCAAAATACACCCTGCTGGGGAAAACACAGCTCTCTTCAACGTCTCTGCTCTTGGTAGCATGCCAATATCGCCCTCTAAAGTCAGCTCTTTCCTCACCTTAGACTGTGTCTTTCATATTAATTGATTCACTGGCTCTTCTATTACAAAGGGTGGTGGAGGAGAGTAAATTGCAGCACTGACCATTGCTTGTGAGTTCCCTGAATGGTAACGTTTCTCCTTAGAGATGCTGCATTAATTCCTGCAAGAATCTACACATGTGGATGCAAATCAGCTATGTATTCATCCCACCACAAGCAATGGAAAGTCTGCTATCTATGAGCTAATTGCACATGTGAATTTACAGTGCCAAGACAATAGCAGTGAGTCTCTGTTTCTTGATGGGGGCTGATGCCTTGTTGAGCACTTTGCAGCAGAGTAAAGAAAGGCATTTGTGGTTTTTTACTTCTAGAAAGAATGGATTCCTTTACACTTCTATGCTTTCTTCTCAGCAAAACTTACCTGAATTTTGCAAGCTTACAAATGCATTTTTTCATTTTAATATAGATGTCTTATAAGATTTAATTTCTCCCTGAAGACATTTGGGCAAGGTGGAAAGAGAGATTGATCATTTCCAGATGTTCTTTGCTGACAGGCAAGAAAAATTCTGCTTCAGGTTAACATTTGTGAATGTACTTTAAAAATATACATTTTGTATGCAAACCTGCCAGGGAGAGCACAAGCCAGTGCAGCAGGCACTGAGACGCACAGATTTGCAGTGTCATAGATGTATTCATAAGGTAGGGCTTGCCCCTGCTGACTGGGCTAAAAGCCTTGGGAACTTCCCTCCCTGTAATCTCCTATGGACATGCAGGGGAGATGTGTGTGCTTTTCAGACAGAAACACCACGTGCAGTGTGCTTTGAGGTAGACACTTGGCTGCACGGTGTTTGCTGAATCACACATATATAAAATAGATAATTCACTGTTTCTTTGATGTTTTGGGAACATTTCATACTGGGATTCCTAAACATTGCACACTAAATTCTGGCAAGATTTGGCCCAGTGAATAACAAGTAGTTTGACTTCAGGTTTCTGGGAAGTACCCCAGATTAGCAAAGCAGGGGGAGCTGGTGTCCTACATGTCACCTGGGAGGACAGCCAGGCCCATGGAGGAGGTGGGCACTGGTGTCCTGCTCTGTGTGTCTGTCTCACTTCCCGCAGTGCATGAGCAGCACTGCAGCATCACACCTGCAGTTCCTGCCCCTCTTGCTTCTGCACAAGCAGTGGAGGCTCACTCTGGTACTGGCTGTCCTGCCTTGCAGTAATCTTCACGTGAAGACTTCTTAGTGATGAAAGATAAACATCAGTCAGTTCTGTACCTGATGCCTGGTAAATGCGGATTTGTCTTCAGTTTGTTCTGGTCTCTGAGGCAACAGCAGCCTGAGCATGAGAAGTAACGGAGCTCGTGCCTGTCAGCAGCAAAGGAAATGCCTCCTTGGAAGCAGTCCTTCATAACAACTGTTGTCCTTCTCAAATGGTGTGTGGAACCAGAAACGCCACTGGAGACCAGGATGCCTTTATGAGTCACTAGCTGGTTTTCACTGGGTGGGCAGAGGAGGTGGGGGCAGTCAGCGGAAACAGCCCTGCGCGTTGCCTCCTTGTGCACATTGAATCCTGAAGGAATGGGTTTCCATTGGAATGATCAGTAAACCTGTCTGCTTCCAGAGGTTGCTGACTGCTAAGACTGTTTTAAGTAACTGACAGATAGAAGACTGATAAACCCATTTTCTTATCTACAGGGGACTCTGCCCCTGTGAGTGGCAAAGCTCAAGGCCCTGGGAGCCTTACAGGCAAAGCCCCCTGAAGGCCCAAGGAACAGGTGTATGAGGACTGCAGTGGATGTGAGGTCTAGAGATGGTGAAGGTCCACTTCAGGAAATGAATCTCCTATGGAGCTGTGTCATGGCACTTGTCCCAATGTCCCAAACCTCAGCTATGACAGAGTAAGAGAGCGGAAGATAGGAGGTAAAACTAGGGGAGCATCATTCTCTGGGGTTTTTCAGGTAAAGCAGGTAAATATCTAAGAGCTCTTATATTCTTTAGAAAAGAAAAATATGCTAGCTTAGAGCATTAATTGATTTCTTGTGTTTGAGAAGCAAGCAAAGTGGATGGAGGAGATGATTCTGAAGTCAAATTTTGGACTGTTTACTATGAGAGAAAGATGTTGATAGAAGGAAGGGGCAGGACTGGGGAAGAAAAAGGAACATTCCAGTTTTTGTCCATAAAGAAGGGCAATGTGCTGTGCAAAAGAGGGCTTTGAATCCTGAGACAAGGTGTTGATGATATTTAGATGTTAAAGCTCTGAGATACAGTAGTTAACAAAACATCCACTTTACTGCCTCAGTAATGTTGCTGAACTGATCTGTCAGTTTGGGGATTGTTCATAGAGCTGTGCAGGAGGCAGTCTCTGGTGTTTGCTTAGGTTCTTTTTTTTCCCAAAATACATGTATGAAGATCTGCAGAAGCACGTTCAGGGCATGTTTCCTCAGGATTTTCCTTTCTCAGCCTGCTTTGCTGCACCAGTAGCTGCCCAGGGGGGTCCTGCCTGTCACACACATGTGCAAAGTGCCAGCTCAGAAAGGTGAACTCATAATGGGGTCTCAGTGCATAATTTAGCCTGTGACACCTGATAAACTGGATGCATGATTAGAATGTGCTATCTGGGGATACATCTTCCAAAGGGATGCTAAAATTTGCAGCTTTACAATTTGACCTGATTTTCTTTCGTTGTTGGTTGTGAAGACAGAAGCCACTACACGGTTAAAATTTGTTTTGTTGTGTTTGGTTGGGTTTTATTTTGGGAAGAAGTGGGAAAATTTTAGTTCTTCACCACTAAAAATTAGATCAAAATCCTGGGAACTGTACAACATAAATGAGCAACCTTGCAATAAAGGGGTTTTTGTCACCTTGGAAACACTTGGTTTGAATAAGCTACTTGGAATAATTTTAGTTTCAGACTTTCCTCTGCCCTTGTCCCTCCCATGCAAATTCTGTTTTTATACTCAGTGTATCTGGTTTAAATGTGTTTCTTTCATAAATAGACAACAGGGGAATTTCCCAGACAAAAGTGGAAGAACACTAAAAATGACCTTGCACATGACGTTTCAGAGCAGAAACCGGTGTTTGGAAACATACAAAGTTAAACCCATCCAAAAATAGATTTTAAAATCCATCATTTTAGATCTCAGAGCTCAATGTAAAAACCCCAGAAGCTTAACTTTAAATTATTGTTTTTTAGATACAGTGAGTATTGTTATTCTAGAGAAGAATATGGCATTTAGGAAAGAAATTTTAGCACTAAGAAGCGAAGTTGAGGGGTTAAATAAGGAGAAATATACATTGAAAAGTTGATGTAATCTATTAGATATACATGGTCTTTCAGAGTCCCCAGTATTGTGATATCCATGTGAAATTTGTTATATGAGAATGCTGTGGGTCTTTGTTGTGAACATTACACAGATTATGCTGTGGCTGAGCTGGAAACTCAAGTAATTAGAGAAGAGATTAGGTAAAGTAGTGCTTCTGTCCACTAAAGAATGTAAATATTTTGAATATTTTCAATAGCTCACACTTCTCTAACAGGTCTGACCTGAAGAGTGCCCTTACTGTGAGTACCCACTAGAGAAAGCACAGAAACCTTTGTAGCCTTTTCCGAATACTTGATCAGCTGACACGCATTGACTTTCCACTCCCATGGAGACAATACTTCAAAGTGAAAAGTAAATTGATTTTCAATTATTTAAAAGAGTAAATTGCATTTGAATATATATATTATTGTCCAGGTGATATTCCTGGAAGCTCAGAGGAACCCATGCAGGACTGGCTGGTGGTCCCTGTGCCAGTGCCTGGTGGTCACCTCTGCCTCCAGCAGTGTGGCTTGCTAGGCTGGGCAGGGAAAGGTGCCACCCAGGACCATGTGCCGTGGTCTGAGCAGCCACAAAAGACCAACAGGAAATTACACCAATACATCATGAGACGTGATGAGACAGAACAGCTGACTAACATTTGGGTTAAATACTTGGAAATGCTTCCTAACTACATGACCACAGGACCGGTGAGGTCGTTGGGATAATAATAGGACCATATAACTCAAGATATTTAAACTCAGATTGATTTGAGTATGAGCAAATGGAGGACATGTGTGATTAAGGGAGCACAAATGAGATTCTAAATCTATTTTTCACCTCCATTTTCATAGATTCTGTTTTGTCTCCCAGGAGTGACTGAATGTTATGATGGACATCAATAATTAAAAGAAGCTTGACCATAGCAAGCTTCCCATGAGCTGCTATGCTTTTGCCGTTCCCTGTTATCACAGCAGTGAGTGAGTGCTGGGAGTAAGCTGTCAGCAGACAGTAGGCAGCAAGTGTGGCAAGTTTGCAAATAAGGGGCTTTCCCCACTGCAGCCAGCTGGCTCAAGTATTAATCTCCTTGCTGCACTGCTCTTTACAAGTCAAGAAAGCTCATCAGGTCAAAACATGTATTCTATACTGGCTGTCCAAAGCAGGAATACCTTTTTCTCTGATGAAACACAGTTTTACTTGATAGGTGCACTCCAGGACATGCAAAAAAACCCTCTGTGGTTCCTCCATTAATGTCTCTGATTGCTCCGTTTGATGCATGCACCATAGAGAGAAAGAAGAGAATATTTAATGTATGAAATTCCACAGATCTCTCAGCAGCCTGAGGTGATATGCTGTGTTTCTCTGGCTTCTTTTTCCCCATTTATTTTGGTTTTGTAGCATACAAGATAACTATAATGAAATTATCTTATATGCACACATGTAAAGCTTTTTGAGTAATAAAATAATTTCACTTATATAAAAGAGGAAAATAGACTAGGTCCTTACATCTTTTGAAAGTCATTGCCAGATTTTGCCTACAGAAACATCTGTTACTTAAAATTTCAGTTTATGAAAACACATCTTTAAGGCATCCTTGTGATTATCTTAAGTCAAGTACTTTGAGCACAGCACAATATATAAAGTTCTTAAAAAGGATCAGTCTTTCAATTTAAGGATGTTTCCACTTTTTTTTTCCCTATATATTGCTTTTCCTGATACCACATTTAGAAGTGTCTTATACTATGTGAGACTCAGAGTTTGGAAGTTGATGATTTGAAAAATTGTTATTTCTAAAAGTAGAAGTGGAAGTGTGGTTCCCATAGCCTGGTCAGAGAGTGAGAAAACTAAGTTTTCCCACTTTCTGACCAGGCTGTGGAAACCACATGGAAGAAAGGGGAATGAATCTACTTTCTTAAAGTTCCTAAGAAGATGCTCTTTAACTGTGTTCCCCCAGTCTGGCATTTTGTTGGCTGATAGTAGGTAATTGAAAGTCATTCAATATATTCATACAGTGTTGTAAGTTTTGCAGGCTTTTTAATAAATTTTGCATATGCTGCATGTTTTAAGGCCTGTGCATAATGTGATTTATGACAGACGTACCTTGCAACATCCCCTGGGCTGTGCTGGGTGGCCTGGCTAAGGGTCTGCAGACGTTACAAGCTTCTGTTCAATATTAACAGGGGCTACTGAAGAACACAGCTTAAAAACCTTGTAGCTCCAGCTAGGTGGGAGATGAGAGTCACAAATGTTACATTTAATCTAATCTCGGATTAACAACCAAATTCTGAATGGTGGTGGAGACTTCATGAAGGCACAAGACCAAGTAGAAAGATGGACCCCAGATGGACATGGAACTCTGACTCCTGGACATAGGAAAAAACAGAGAAATGCTTATTTACTGATTTCATTTCCTTCACAGAGAACCTCCTGATGTTTTGAGCAAGTTTGAAGCTGTTTTTCTTTTCACCAAATATATTATGCTGTTTGCTGGTATTTACTTTCACTTCAAGCAAGGTTGAGTGCCACCAATCTGCTGGTTTTGTCTCCATGTTAGGAGAAGGTAATTGTGGTGATGCTCATGATACCGACTATTTTTACTGTATGGGTTATGCTTTGGCTTCTTTATACCCAAAATACTTTGGTATTTTTAGCATATCTTCAGTGAGACTGACATCCTACCATAGCACTGGCATGTTTTAAGACTGCAGGCAGAGTTGGTAATGACAGCCCTGAAGTTCAATGAGATGTTTTGAAAAAGTCATAAGAGAAGTTAACTTGCATTTTCTAAAAAGTCAAATACTAACTTAAAAAATACATGTAAGATGCTAAAAAGAGCATGAATTACTGTCTTATTTCTGCTTAAGCAAAGCACAGAAGGCAGAGCTGTGAACACTCCTGCTGCTTAAGTTAGCTGATAACTATGAACAGAACAATTTCCATCACATTGCTCATTTGACTCTAAGTTTACCATATATAGTTCTTCAAATCCTTTCCTTTTAATTTTAATTACAGTTTAACAGGGCAGGTAGACCATGCCCCTGGACGAATGGGCTCAGCTCTTCATATAAAGGCAGGGTAACCATCCTGATGCTGTAGGTCACATTGCCAGAGCCCAGGTAGCCCATGCCACTGGAGTCAGAGAAGGACTTACAGTGGCAGTGGCTTTCTCAGAGGTGTGTTACCTCCCAGTGACAAGGCACCCGCATTTTCTTGGACACGGCCAAGCAACAGCACTGCAGGTGTAGAGCACTGATCTTGACAGCAGTGCCTTAAAGCAGTTTTGGTTGAGGAAGGTGTCTGGCAAGGATGCTCCCTAAAAGGATGCAGTGGTTTGAGCCAAACACCCCACTGCTCTTGGAGTCTCTGAAATCTGCTTTTCAAAAGGGCAACTCCAACTGCAAATATTTCCAGTGACCAGGGAGCAGATGGTGGACCCATTTTGGCAAAGAACACCTTCAGCTTTGTCCAGCCTGTTGTCTATCAACCTCCTCAGGTTTAGAATATAAATGTTTAGAATATAAATGTTCTCCCATTGGTTTGTCTTCCTAAGATAAGCAGCTGTATTCTGGGCCTCTGGGGTGCCTTGGCTGGCCAGTTCAAAATAGGGTGTGGGGGTAACAAAGGTCTGGATAACTGTAGCGGTGTCTACATTTGAGAGAGATCAGTCATTTGGCAGGCTGGAGATAAGACACACAGCTATTAGCTGCCTGATAGAATTTCATGGGACTCTTATTTCAGTCCATTTTGATGTCAGGAAGGCAGACGCTTTCAACAAAAAGAGTGCTCATAGATTTTATTGGGGCATTCAAATGCTTCCAGTTCCCAGCTGTCATCAGCTCCACTTTAGTCATATAGTTGTCACTTTATCCCTCTGTCTGCGACAGGTCTTGAGAGAAGAAAGATACTGATTTGTTAGCTTTAATGAAAAAGAGACTCATTCATGTTTCCAGACACTTTCAGCTTTACTCACACAAATGAATCCCACTGAAGGAAAATAAAGTACATCTTTCCACAGGTACATCCAAAATTAATAAGGAACTATTATTTCAGATACATCTGAAGAGATCTTGTACTGTGAGGGATGGACTTCCCTGAAGTCAGACCGGAGCATTTCAAAACCTGTCCCCAAGCGTGTACAGAAATGAAAGCCTGTGTACTTAGGAAAGCACAACTTCTTCAACCTATCTGTTGAGGCAGAGCTTATCTCTGATGCTGTCAGGTAGGCTGGAAAAGGTTATTTTTCAGTCTTCATGAGGAAATATTTAGCTGCATAATTTCATTATTGAACTATATCAGTGCCCAAACATTGCTACCTATGCACCAGCATCTTCACCAGGGATATCCTTCTGATAAATGCGTTTTTTTTTCCAACTTAAGTTGGACTTTTTGCCTCTTATTTACAGTTCTCACATTATCCAGTCAGAAAAAATTAAGTGATTGGCAAAATCTCAATCTGTTAATGAAAAAAACTTTTTAAAACATTTTCTTTGTACCATCAGAAGAATACTGTTTTCTCTTTGCTAAAAGTTACACTGTTTAACTGGTCCTAAATATTTGCCTGTCTCCTGACAAGAAGCCTCTTAAAGTCTTTGCAAGCTCTAGTCCCATTATCTTAAAGTAGCTTTTACTTTTTGTAGAAGGCCTAGTAAAAGGACTCACATTCAGCACTGTATGCTTTGCAGCTCCTGAACAAAAGAAGCTGAGCTGAAAACAAAAGCTCAGCTCTGACTCTTACTCCACTGGCTCAAGTTAGTTCCAGCCAGATCCTTAATGTTACTTTATCTGCAGGTTTGGGGGTTTTTTTTGTGAGATCAATGCCAATGCTGTTGGGCAAATACAGGATGCATAGGGATTTTTTTAAAAATCCAGCTGCCAACAAGAAAAAGTGCTTTGTAACCGCAGTTTGGAATGGAAATAATTTTCTAAGATACAGATCAAACTGTGTTTATAGACTCAACTATTGGCAGCTTTTCACCAAGCTATTTCCTGTGTGCCTATTGCATAGAGGAATAATCTAAGTGATTAAACTAACATTTAAAACCATACAGAACATGAAGGAAATACTGTGTGAAGCAGCATGAAAAACATAATGGTGTTGAATTTTCTTTTGTTTCCATAGCTAATACTCATGGGAGAAGGCAGTAAGTACTGAACACCAAATGCCAGTACTCCAGTTCTTTACAGGATTTGGTCCTTACTCTGGCCAGTACTTACTTTCTACTAATACTGTCTTAATTGCTGAAATATCCAAATAACAAACATTTTTAAAAATGCCTCCTAAATTAGACAAACTTGCTAAATGTTATATAGTTACTTAAGTGCAGCAAGTTATTATTCCTTAGTAAAATAATTCAGACAATCGAATGTACACATGAACAGAAGGAATCTGATTTCCCATTAGAACAGGTGGAAATCTGAAGGTCTGAAGATAAGAGTCAAGGTAGATGTAAACTGGTTTGCTCAGTTTGAAATGGTTACAACGAATGTTTCTTGCAGAAAAAGCCCAGAATTCAGCTGCTAGCTGTTTGGAATCTTTTTGGTGTTTTTCAGTGGGGCAGGTTTCCTCTCCCAGACTTCAGATGCATGCCCTTTGCTTCAGGCATGCATGTGCTGGTGGCACATCTCACCTCCTGATAGCATCAGTAAGGTCAGGGCAGTCAGGCTGTGGTGCCCATGCAGAATTTTAATGGGGTTTTTGTCACTGATGTTCTGCTTGGCTGGACTTCATTCCTTCTATCCAAGCCATGTCTCAGCTAGGGAGCATGGCAGCTCCAGTAGAGGAAAACTTTATAGTTAGGAGAGTAATTTAGGTTGGATGGAACCTCTGAAGGTTGTCTGGTCAGCCCCAACACAGAGCAGGAGCCATGTAGGTGACTTTGGCCAGGGCCAGACAAGTTTCCAAGGTCTCCAAGATAGAATTCCCACAGCTTTTCTGGGCAACCTGTTTTGGCATCTAATCACAACATATACAACAATATCATCAAATTTGTTTGTACTTTTCTTCTTCAACTGTATCCTTACAGATCAGTTCTGGGAAGTATAGTAAAAGGCTTAGCTTTACATACTGATTCCAGCTAGAAATCAAAAATTTTTGTTGGGAAAGAAAACCACATAAACAGGTATGATCAATTCAGGTGAGGTGGTGCTGGGCTTTTCCTTTACCTGGGCCCTTGGGTAATGAAGAAAATGTAATTATGGATTAATTTAGTGGAGACAGATGCATGCTGGAGACAGACATGGACTGCACACAGCTAGTGTGCTGTCAGAAAAGCATTGACAGTTTTGGGTTTATGCATTTCTTGCACACTAATTTGGCTGAGCTGCAGTTCCAAACCCAGTCCACGGGTGCTGCAATGCAGCTGCCAGAAGGAGCAGGATCTGAGGCCATGGGGGCAGATCCATTGGGATTCACAGTTTCTCATCTGCACAGCAGTGAGTATTGGGATCATCCCAACCACCACCATCGCTTCTGGGATTTTTCCCAACCAAAGGCATTCTGGAATGGTTTTACATCTTGCTCTGAAACCCATACACAGATATTTCACAATACATGTATTTAAAGGAATACAAATGGTTTCAAAAGACAGGATGGCAAAATAGCATTTCAAGTTGTTGCACTGTGACATATGATAACTATTGTAAGATTTATTTTAGATTAAGAGAAATCACAACTACTCTGTAATGAGTTGTTTTTACTTTGTAGAAATACAGGTATTACTGGGTTACTACTGTTGGTGTCTCACATATAAAGATTCAAAGATTTAATCTAATTTTGTTCTTCAGGAAGATTTAGTTTCAAATGAGCAAATTGTTAGACCTTCCCCAAAATCTGGTAAGAGAGGAAATCTATGAATACGTGCAATGCTCATATGTGGCATGTTGCTTTCTCTAGAACCAAACAAGCACTTCCTTTGGTCCAGGGTTTGAGTGCTGTGCTGGGCATGCAGAATGCATGGAATGCCTGTCTACTCCTGGCTGCCTTCCACAGCGAGGTGACAGCCAACCTACGGCCAATGGGTAGGAGATGGCAGTGGGTCCTCTGCTCTCACAAGACAGGTGTACTGCAGATTGTTTGTAAGCTATGCCACATAAAAAGCTGCAAAATATAGTCGTAAAGCTGTTTATAATGAAATTAAATGTAGATGTAGACTCAGGTACAAATTAACCAACAAGTGTGTCTCAGTACTTTATCTTGGTAAAAAATCAATACTGTATCATCTCCTGAGATCGGTTTTGAAGGGCTGTGCATTTGCTAATGGAACCAGTGCAGGATGTAGCTGAGCAGCACATATACCAAGACTGGATTTTTGCCCACTTGAGCAGCCTCAGCACATTATTTGCCCTGTCCTAATGCTGTTTGTCTTCTACGTGGCATTTGGGCTGGCACAGTAACAGCTGCTAAGAGCGAGGCCAGCTCCATCCCCGCACGCCAGATCCGCAGGACCTGCGGAGAACCTGCCGGGAAGTGAGAATGCCACATGCACAGCCTGAGCCCATGGGGGCAAAAATAGGTTTTCAGCCCACAGATTTGTTTCTTTGGGGACGGGAGGAGGCAACATCAAGGGAAAATAAGTATTTAAAATATGCTGCGATTCGTTTAGTCTTTGTCGAGAAATGCTACGCACATGGCTGCCGAAGGAGATGATGACACCGGGGGCCCCCGTGGGGAACGGGGTACCGACGGGGAGTCCGTGCCCGCACAGCGCCCGGGGCAGGGGGTACGGCATTGCCGGGCCCCTCCGGCGGGCACGGCCCGAGCCCCGGCGCGGCTCCGGGGGTACGGCATTGCCGGGCCCCTCCGGCGGGCACGGCCCGAGCCCCGGCGCGGCTCCGGGGGTACGGCATTGCCGGGCCCCTCCGGCGGGCACGGCCCGAGCCCCNCCGCTGAGCGCGGCGCGGAGGCAGTGCCAAGCATGGCCGACCCGCTCCGCAGGACGCTCTCCAAGCTGCGGGGCAGAAGGTCCCAGCGAGGCGCGGCGGTGGGCGCCGGGCACCGCCACGGCGGGGTCTGCGCCCCGCAGGGTAAGTGTTCGCCTGGCTGGGCCGCGAGGCTCCGGCTGCCCGGCTCCGGCTGCCCGCCCGCGGCCGCTTCTCCACCTGCCGGCCAGCGCCGAGCGGGGGCTCCCGCGGCACCGGGATGCTCCGTGCCCGCTGCCCGGAGCGCCGCGCCGGGGCCGGGCGTGAGCTTAGTCCTCAGCGGCGGCAGCGTGCCATCGGT
Source organism: Irena cyanogastra (assembly GCA_013397155.1). Classification (NCBI taxonomy): domain Eukaryota; kingdom Metazoa; phylum Chordata; class Aves; order Passeriformes; family Irenidae; genus Irena; species Irena cyanogastra. Next base: position 28,384 of record VWZV01014995.1, read on the forward strand.
ACCTGCGCTTCTTCTGGGAGCGGGAATTCCTCATGAAAGCGAGAGCTTCTGGGGCTTAGACCAGCGCTGTGTGTGCGCGTCCCTGCTCGTTGTCTTGTCTCCCGTATCTGTTTGTCACTCCTCGGCTGCTGTTTGCCTGCTGGGGTTGGTTGGTTTGTTCGCTTTTTAAAGATGCACTCGAAATCTTACAGATCCGTTTTCAGTCTTGTCGTTGTTCCATTTGAATATATAGTAGTTATACTTTTGTTAGGAAACTTAGTGAAAAAGAACGTGTTTAAGTATCAGCCAGAAGAACTGAGAATTGTTTGATCCATATATGGAGAGGCTGGATAACGCTGTTCCCTGCTTCCATGCAATCTGCAAAGCAAGGCATGCTGTCGCGGTGAAGTATTTTCTGTGCCCACGGAGTTGGCATAAGGTCAGTTTTGACTGCAGTTGAGTTGAAACATTGAAGCTTTGATTTCTGAGCATGCACGTGTTGTTACTATTATGGCTTAATTTGAAATACTGATTCATTTAATCTTTTGTCAATGGAGTGAAGAAAGGTGAAGGAAATACCTGATTTTTTTTTTTTTCTTGAACACCATATTGAAGCCTTTTGAAAAGGAACTGTTGTCATGTTTGGTATTTGTGTGGAGACATGGTCTTAACTGTATTAAATATATATGTGAAAATGCTAATAGCAGGCAGCATTCTTCTGAATGAAGCATTACTCTAGAACAAAAGTATGTTCCTGACCTATATGTCTCTCAGAGCTTTATATTTATTTAAAATTGACTCACTCCTGTAACAGCTAGCAACACTGAAAACTAGCTCTGTGATATTGAACCACTGGTTGTGCAGATACTTGCATGTGAAGCGGTTTGTTACTAAAATAAACACAGGCATAAGGGCTTTCAGGATCAGGGCCAAGTTCGAATAAAGGGGAAGCAGTGCTTGCAAATACTGCTAGCAATTGCAGAAACTGCAGTTGGGAGATGTATGTGTAAGTGTATCATTTGGATGGGTTTCATTGAGCGTTTCCAATCGATGACCTCTGGCAGCGTGTGGCCGATGAGAGTCGGGATCGTCCTGAGTCCTGTGGAAGGTGGCGTGTCCCTGCGAGCAGCCTTGGAGGAGGAGGCTGGAGGCTCGTGCTTACTGATGTTTCTGCACTAAGCTTTTGCAGATGGCTCTTTATTGAGATACCTGGGTGGACATTGAAAACAAAGTTTTCTGCTGCTAGGACTGAAGGGCAGCCTGCGGCTCACACCAGATGTGTCACTGGGTTTAGGCACACTGCACTGCTTAGGAGCCCGTTGTTTTGGGAATTGTAGGCTGTCCTAACCAGTGCGGAAGGACCCATGTTTCTGCAGCAAAGCAGGAAGTAGCAGATATTTTTGTTTGTGGAAATACAGTTCTCGGATGCTTTATCTATTTATGTCACTGGAGAATAGTTGTCACCTGCAGGAGGATGCCTACCCCAGAAGTCCCTGACCCAAACAGATTTCTTGGAAACATAGGCGTAGCCCTATGCCCATTGCAGATTAGTTTCCTATCCTTTTGGTTAGTTCTTACTTGAAATTGTAGTGTGACAGAGTGTAAGGAGGAACCATTACAGCGGCATGCTTCCATTTCCAGGCTGTGGGTGGGGGAAGGAATATGATTGCTACCAAAACACTGAAACTTTGACAAGAGATCTGCATTCGCATTTTCCTCAGATTCTGTTACCTGACTGACTTAGGCCCCAGTGTAACAAAGCACTTCAGTGGAGGTGTGCAAAGGCTTCAAAAGAAGCATGGTTAATTTTGTTAATTCTTTGAAACAAGTTAATTCTTCAAATCACGAACAGTGATAATACTGCAGTTTAGCTGAACAAGCAAATGGTATGCTTTTGAAAAATCACCAAATGATGAATCTTTCATCAAATAAAATGGTGGTGTTTAAGATCTTATCAAGGATTTCTTCTATCATTAAAGTACAAACCTAAAAAGAAGGTCAAAGGGAACGTGTTCAAATGAGTCTTTTTCATGTCTCCCTTTCTACAGCAAACTTGGCTGGATTTATGGAGCTGCTCCTTGAGTCCTCCAGAGCAGTGTCCATTTTTAACATCCATTATTGGTGTGCAGATAATTCTTTGCTGAGAATAATGTTCAAGCAGTAACAAATAGCTGCTTCCATCTGGAATTGCCAATTGCAGAGGGCTTCATGTGAAAAGAGGTTGTCTGTTTTATGTGAATTCAGTTATCCCCATTCAGCCTCAGTGGCTGAGCGAGCCCAGTGTGGGTTGCTCTGCTGTGCAGAGCAGCGAGAGCATTGTCTGACCTGCTCCCTGGTTTTGGTTTGGATGTATTTGCAGCTTTTCTTACAGTCCTAGTGCAGTGGTCACAGCTCCCCAGCCGGGATGTGCTGCAGCCAGTGGGGGTATGGCACTGCTGCCGAGTGGGGCTTGGCTGTGCTCTGACAGGGGCCTCAAGTGTGAGCAGCGCTTTCCGTGGACAATTAAATGTTTGTTGCTTCAATGAAACTCTCAGGTTTTGGGAACAGTCAGTGGAATTTGTTTACTTCTCTCATGAAATTTTTGTTGTTTGAAAACTTCTCTACATTTCTTCTTTCTCCTTCCTTATTTTCATGATGGTGTGTTTTGTTTATTTCCCACAAATCAGGGATGCTTCTGTCTTAATTGTAGGATAAAGCTGGTAAGGACAGTCCTTTCTGGAGGTTCTTTTGCAAGACATATCGTCACCTTTATTTATATAGAAATCTAGAAATGAATATATGCGGGGGTTTTGTAGCCGTTTAAGCAGTACATTGAGGTTGTTTCTTCATTGGCATAACTAAACTGGAGAAGTACTGTGTAGTAACTTTTCAAACTGATTGCACCTGAACTTGGCAGAAAAAAGCAGCCATTTCTGTGGAAGTATGCATGACCTTTCAGCAGAGCTATCTCACTGCCATTTATCTAAATTACGTGGTGTTAAAAATACAGCCAAACAAGCCTCGCTCTTTATTAGCTATGTGCACATTCTGCTTTGACAGGCTAAAATCTAATTTTGTGATCATATCACCTTATCTTTTGTCCTTTTGGATGAGGTCTGATGTAAGTGTTATACGACAGCAAATGTGTTCATCTCTCAAAAGCAAAATGATATGCTAAACATTTGTCTTTCCCTCTCTTTTTGCCTTCCTTTCTGGGAACAGATTTCATAGAAAATGTTTACATAGCTTCGAGAAGCAGGAAGGAGCCCAAGTGCCCCCAGGCCAGCGAGGTGCCCGAGCACAGGCCGCAGGCGAACAGCATAACCGTTTCCAAGAAACGCAGCTGGCTGCAGCAGAGCACCCAGCGACGGCCTCCTCCTCCTCTGGAAGAAGAAAATGCCTGTAAGGAAGTGCCCGGGGCTGTTATCCCGGCACCCAGATCGCCCATCCTGCCGCCTGAGCCCGCAGTGCCGTGGGCTCCCTCCACGTCGGCAGCGGGGCGGGAGCGCCCGGCACGGAGTTGTGCCCTGCCGGGCCCGGCCACGCTGAGGGGCACTGCCCTGGACTGCGGCGAGGACGGCGACGCGGATGATGAAGGAGAAATATGGTACAACCCGATCCCTGAAGATGATGAGCCCGACTTGCCCGGGGTCCACCCTTCTGCTGTGAATAGCCTTGTTGCTGTGGGCTCCCCGTCAGTTTGGTACAAAGCCCACCCTGGGGGTGACTCTGGGATAGCCACGAGTCCCCATGAGGGTCCCACACGCTCCGTGGAGGGCACGGGGAGCGGCCGGACGGCACAGCCCGGTGAGGGGAGCCAGGCGGATGCCGCGCAGCCCGGGGAACAGGCGCAGCAGCAGCACCTGCAGAAGTTGGCCTGCAAGGCTCCCAGTGTGCCAACAGCAGAGGACAATCCTGCCTTCAAGTGCCCTTCCACAGGTAAGAGTGTTCAGGAACATAAGTGTTTGGACCTCTGTTGTCTTTTAGAGGAATAATAAGCCTTTGTTATGTCTCTTTTCTCTTTCTCCACCTCTTACCAAGTAAACTTTTGGTGGAAATGCATGTCAAGTGCATTGAAAATGACTCAGGTTGTAAGACTGATGCCTGCTAAGTGCAGAGGTGCAGAGTTGTTTCTCAGTCAGTTTGTTCATGGCACGTCCAGGTGTGGTTGGCCTGTGTTCTCTTTGGCCCCCACCTCACTGAAGATAAAGATTTTACAAAATGAGCTTGCTGAAGCCTGGTAATGTGAGGACACACTGGGTTTCCTTTGTCAGCTGGTGTCTAGCCCTGGCCTTGGATTCCTGCCTCAAAGCTACTTAATGTCTGCAGAAGTTTCTTTAACTTGCTGTCTGGGACTTTTTAATAAAGACTTTTTGGTAGACCATATAAATGCTATTCATCACGTCGCTTTCTGTAATTACTGTCTTGTTGACTGTCTCAGGCTAATCTAATAGACTGGAGAAGAGTGGTTTTCACTTTCAGAAGCCAGCCTCTTTGTTCCTTGTTATCTTTGGCTGAGTGTTTGATAGTCTCGTTTCCATAATTCCATTAGTGTGTGAATTCAGCATCATATTAAGGATTTTTCCCAGTCTGTTAAAAAGCCCCAAACAAATATAAAACCACACCAAACAAAAGTAAGTAGAAAAAACTCTCCCATTCCTTTCCAAGAAGGTATTACTTTTAATTACTTATGTGCCTCATATTATCTCGACCTTAACTCTAGTGTCCTGTTCGAAGTTAGAAACAGTGTAAAGTTCAGGAGACAGGGAATCCCAAGTTCCTTTCTTTGGAGAAAGGTTACACTTTACACTGACATTTAAGAGCCTGTATTTTTGCCTGGTTCATCAGAAAGGACCTGAAACATTGGTGTAGGAGCCCAGGTGTGCATAGCCTTCTGGAAGGGCTTCTTTTTGGGGTTGTCCCCATCCAGCCTCACCATCCTGCAGTCTGGCCCAAAGTCCCTGTGTGCTGGGAGCTGCTGTGCCTGGATTCCTAGTGTAGAGATATTACTTCTGGGAACAGGGTTTGTTTTCAAAGGCACCAGAGCAACTGCTGTAAACAGCAGAAGAAAAAACTTTTGGTCTTCTGGGGGCTCACATTTTGTTCTTTTCATGGAAATGCTGCAGATACAAGCATATTTGTAGTTGCAAAGTGTGTTAAAGTTTTGGGGCATTTATTACAGATAGCTGACTTTATAGCTGTTTTAAATACTTAGACCAGTTTTATTTGCTTGCAAGACAGATGAGATAATATGTTCTTTGGTAGATTTTTGTCGTTGAGCCTCTTGATGCTTTGTAGAGGTCACTAAGTGTGGTTATTTAGGAAGGCCATATGTGTCTTGCAAATTGCTTGACCTCCATTTATTTGGTTAATCTCTCTATATGTGGGTGATTATTTCTTTTTTTAAAGAAGTTAGTCTCTTTCTGTAAGAAGAAAAGTGTCAAGCTTGTTTTGATACTGAAGATGCATTTATTTCTGAAAGCAAAGTTGTCCATTTCAAGAGTTTCCTGAAACTGGGAGAGAAGTTACGAATTTCACCTGATCATTTGTTATGCATTTAGTTAATTAAGGTACTTCAAATGCAGCTCTCCTTCGACATGTGTTGGGTGGTGATCACATTGAATAGATTAATTGATGATGAAGTGGATCCCTGCTGCTCAGTAATGAGCTTTATTAAGGAGAAGTGGCTTAGTTCTTTTTAATCCAGTTAAAGTATCTACAGTTATTTTCAGTCAAATTTAAAATGACAGCTCATCCATATAAAATTACTACATGAAGGGCGCCATGGCCAATTTCACTTTATTTGTGTTAGGACCTTGTTTGAATTATACAGCTGGTATGAAATGGATGTCTCTGTTTGTAGAAAGCTGGGTACATTAAGCAGTAACTCCTGTCAAATAAGAAATTAAAGCTTTGGGGAAAAGTCTGCTTACCTTTCTTATTGATGTCATCTATAATATGTCAATATTGGTTAGCATTGGAGCCTAAATGTTAGATTTTGGGAAGCACAGGCAGAAAAAAGTGGGGCAGTACAAAATCCAATGAAATATCTATATATTTGTTTATTTTGTCATTTGCTGTTTTCTTCTTTGGACAATGAAAACAATTTTACCTTTAAAATTTTAGACATTTTTGCCGTACTTGGGTTTCCAACTTTGTAGAGAGAAAATAGTAATGCCTTTTTTTTCTTTTTTGTTTACTTATTTGAGTCTTTGTTAGACAGGAGATTTATAATGAAAAGAATAAATGATAGAATTCTGTTATTGTGAGTGCTTCCAAACAGAGCACCAAATAGGTATTTCTTGTAACTGTTACCACTACAATGGATCATAGTTGTAGAGATGCTAATTTATCCCATAGTCTTAATTTACACTGCTAGCTCCTGGTATTAATTTGGTTACTTTCTACAGTAAATGCCATTTATGTTAATAGGATTTGTCAGGTAATTCCTTAGTGAATAATTCTAGCCTTGTTGGCTTTAGAAAAGAAACTGATTAGGAATAAATGCACCCTTATAGCAGAGCTTGGGGGAAAAAAAATCATGTATTTTCTTTATAACACGTACCCAAAAGGTAGGAGTGAGAAGGTAACTTAGTTCTAAGTTAATAAAGTAGAAACAGCCCAGCTTAGGCTCTTAGGTCTGTGGGAGAAGAATTTAAGTAGAAAGAACCCTGGAGGCTGTTTTTAATTATGTGTCTCCTTGCACAGACAAAATGGTTATGATTGAAAAATATATATTTTTTTTGTTACAAATGCAATATGAGAATTATTTTTTCATTGTAAAATGTTGAAGTAAATTTTCTTTATAACTCTTTAGGACTGAACTCTTAAGTGTATGTTTTTATAGATGTGTGTATCACCTGCAAATTGTTGAAGAAAAACATCCCTTTGTAATGTTGTCTCCTGAGACAGATTTACACCACGGAGTTCTGAATAGTGCCTTCTGAAGAATTTGCAATATTTTTGCTTTTTGGGGAGGATAGCTGTTGGTGTTAGTGTTTGCCTGATGAGTGGAATCATCTTGTGTGTCTGTATCTGAGAGACATCCTGGTAGGACCAGTGCATTGAGGATTGCCAGGATCTGCCTTGTACTTTTGCTACTAAAAATGTACTTGAGTTAGCTGTCTGGGTGGAAAATCCTGGTAAGAATCACTGTAAACAATTTCTTTCCAATGTTATGGCAAGTGAAGATGGATCTCATATTCCCACTTAACCCTGATATGTGCCAACTGGAACTTGGCTTAATTCCTATTAAAACTACAGGGCTCTTTCTCCACTTAGACTGTGACCATTATCCTGGTTTCCAAATACATCTTTTGGGGCCAATGTATGCAAATATTTTTTATACTTACATGTTGCAGGCAAGCTTCCAGCAGTATACCTAGAGTATACTGGGCAGCAAATGCTATCTACACCTTTCCTTCCACATGTTACAAATATTATTTTTGAAATTCAATGCTTTTTCCCAGATGGAAGATGCTTTGTGTTTTACCTGTTTTTTGAATGCAAGGGGCTTTGGTTTCACAAGACAGCAGTGCATTGATGGGAAATACTTCCACAATGTTTGAGATAGAATGATTAGGGATTTGGCAGAAATGTCCCTCTGCTCCCTCTTTTCTCCTGCAGAGGTGAAGCCAGTTTTTAGGTGGGTTTTTGGGGAGCTTGTGCACACTCTTTTAGGGGTCAAGGGCTTATTCATTATTTGTCTTGGACTTGTGGGGTGATAATGCCATAAAGACCCGCTGGTGAAAGAAACAACAGGATGCGGTACTGTGGAGTGGGAGCAGTTCTGTCAAAATAGTTATTGCCTTTTCAGTTTCTGATTTGTCCTGAGTAACTGTTTATATCCTCTGATGGGGAAAATAGGGGCAAAGCTGCTTTTCATGCTGGGAAAGACACAGTGAGGAGAGGAAATGTTCGTGAGAGCAGCGTGAACAGACAGTGCTTGGCATCACCGCGGTGCTCTGTGAGTGCCTTGGTGCAGCTCCAGCGTCTGAACAGAGCCGCCTGTGGTTCATGTGCAGGGTCGTTAATGTCTAAAATATCTGCAACAAACTCATGCTGGTTTGGAAATACTAAACTCCTTAAACAGTGCTGTTACACGTGGTTGCTCTGATAGCCTATGGTGGGTGCTCTGAGGATCACCACCCCGAGGAGGAGCAGGCGCTGGTTACCCCCTTCACCTCTGGTGCCTGAGCCTTGGAGGGCGTGTGCTATAAACACCTCCCATTTTAATTAATGCACTATTTTAAGCAATGTGTTTTCTATCTTTTGCTCCTCTAAAAGTGATCCTTAGGTTGATGTGTTCATCATAATTTTATTAGTATTAGTGTGTATAGTAATAAAAGAAAACAAAGTATCTTTACAAAAGTCTGAGGGGTTTTTTTACCGTTTTAATAATTTCTCCATTCCTTGACTCTGAAGCAGTATGTGAGATTGGAACTGCATTGGTCAAAGCAGTAATTTATATAGCGGTAAAAAAGACTTTTCTTTACATCTTAAATGCAGAGATCCTTCCATTCATTTAGATAAGTAATTAAGATTTGCATAGAAATAATTGCATTCTAACATGGTTTTTTTAAAGTGCTTTTTAGTTTTTTAATTTTCTTTTGCCCAGTTCCTGATATAGATAGACGTGATGCTTATCTTACATCTGAATTGAAGTTGCTTCAATTTGATATATCATGAGTTGTTCTCTCAATGCTATTTACAGTTCTGCTCTGAAGTTTTATATCAGAACAGGTCTAGAGCTGTGCCTGCATCTGAGAAACTTAACAGCCTTTGACATCAGTAGAGCTGATATGCAGTTTGTGTCAGTTGAGGATCTAGATCAGTATCTCTTGTGGATTCCACCACAGAAAAGCAGTAGCCCTGTTTCACCCATTGCTACAAAAACAGTTTTGAGATATTTGGCCTCTTCTATTTTGATTTGCTTCTTTTTCACTTTTAATACATTAACTCAGCATTTCCATTAGGTGTGAGAGTGGCTGTTTGATACTTCCAATAGCTTGGTGTAGTAAGCAGCTGATAGCTTTCTGACCAACTTACTCACCTCAACTTGTTGCCCAAAAATAAACTGCAGGTTTTCTGAGTAACTTTAAAATAACTCAGAAACCCTATCTTAAGTAATGAGGAACGTGATATATATAACAGGGTAGTCAAACGTGCCTGTAAAACAGCATGTGTTGCTGGCAGTGGGTGTGACAGTGATATATGTGCCCAAACACATATAAACAGCATTAAACAGGGTCAGACAAGCATGTTTACTGTGCTAAATCACTGCATGTGTCTGGCAGAGACTGTGTTGTAAGTGCTTGAGTCTGAGCCCTCTCTTCTCTTGGGGCAGTGTTGTGTATAGGGGTAGGTCTGCTCGACTGAGGGGACACTAGTGACTGTCCTGTGGGCACCTGGATGGATGGGCTGGCAGAGGGGCCTGGTTTATTAAGCACTGTGGGCTCTTGGTGTTTCTGTGGTCATGGAGGGGCTTTATGTTTTCACACAAGCCACTGCGCTGAGCAAAGTGAAAGGTGGCTTTATGCTCGTGATGTTACTCACAGTTACTTAGGGTGTCAATTAATTTTGACTTGGATTGCATTGTCCTCCAAAAGCTTTTTTTTTTTTTAATTCATACTGCTGAAATGTATTAAAGCCAGTATAATAGAGCAGCCCAGGCTGGAGAGGCCATCAGGTGATCATCTGGCTCACCCTTCAGTGGAACAAGGAGCCTATATGAGACTACCTACCCCACCCCGTGCAGTTGCAGCTTGGAAACCTGCAGTGGTGAAGACTCTACCACATCCCTGGTAGTTCCAGGGATTGAGTGTTCTCACTGTAAAAGATAAATGTTACATACACATACAAATGGTCAGCTGTGTATATAAAACTGACCATCCCTGTGCTGTCCTGGTGCAACAGGACATAAGGTGCCTCTTATGTTTTGTCTTCTCCTACCACCCTTCTGCAAGGATATTTTTAATGTCCAACTGCTGTTTGCAGCACAGTCTTGTAACTTGGTTGAGAAAAGGGGTGCAACTCAGTTTTGCTGTCACCCTTGTGAGAAAGCTGTGTCAGATGCGTAATCTGGGAGGTGAAGTGTTACTGGACTGTGCTGCAACTCCTCCTGCAGCTTGTTCAGAGTTGTCATGTACACTCTTTTAAAATTGCGTGCATACCTCAGCACATTGCTGGCTTTAGTGGAACAACATGTGGCTCAGTGCTGATGGGAATACCATCCTGCATAATACTCCACTGTTAAGTTTCCTCCAGCCACATATTTCACTTTAACTGTTTGGTGCTGCACGCAGCAGAAGTTGGACACATAAAAGTCATAGTGTTAGATGGACTCTTTGGTTTTAATGAGTTGGGGGGGAGTTTAATTTGCTGGCCTGCTTTTCCAAGCCTGTGCCAGAGACTTTTGACAGAAAGGGAGATTAATGTTAGAGGCTGCAGTGTGGCACTGATTGCTATAGAGCGCTCCACGCCAGCCCACCAGTGGGACCGTGCGGTGATTTGCAGTACAAGGGAAGGCTTTGTCCGCCTTTATCAAACACCACATTTCTAACTAGCTGCTTGCCAGAAAAGCACAGCAGGAGTGCTAGAAATAGCCCTTCCCCTGCAAGGGAGCCACTTCCATGAGATGCAGGATTAAATGAATTTTCCTCTGTTCCTCTGGAAAACAGATTCTATGCATTATTCTTCGTAACCGAAACTTCCTTTTATAAAGATACTCTTTTAAGCAACTGTCTGCAAAAGTTACTTAATCCAAACTTCTTATTGAGACTAGAACTAGCCTTTGTAGGGTTTGTCTTGGAAGGGGGCAAGGGAACCGAAACCACAGCAGATGACTTTGGTCAAAGACCAGATTGCCTGATTTAGCTGTTAAGGATTGGTGAAGTATAAAAAGTACATTACAGTCCAATGGTGAAAATTAATTTAAAGGCACAAAGCACTTGTAAGAATCACTTGCTGTGGACTTGAAGTGATTAGTTTAGAATTAAAGTAGTAAGTTCTCTGCAAATCTGAAGGAGAAACCTCTTTAAAATACGGTTTACTGAGCGTCTTGTGAAAACAGCACTTCTTTCTTTTCTTTCTTTTCTTTCTTTTCTTTCTTTTCTTTCTTTTCTTTCTTTTCTTTCTTTTCTTTCTTTTCTTTCTTTTCTTTCTTTTCTTTCTTTTCTTTCTTTTCTTTCTTTTCTTTCTTTTCTTTCTTTTCTTTCTTTTCTTTCTTTTCTTTCTTTTCTTTCTTTTCTTTCTTTTCTTTCTTTTCTTTCTTTTCTTTCTTTTCTTTCTTTTCTTTCTTTTCTTTCTTTTCTTTCTTTTCTTTCTTTTCTTTCTTTTCTTTCTTTTCTTTCTTTTCTTTCTTTTCTTTCTTTTCTTTCTTTTCTTTCTTTTCTTTCTTTTCTTTCTTTTCTTTCTTTTCTTTCTTTTCTTTCTTTTCTTTCTTTTCTTTCTTTTCTTTCTTTTCTTTCTTTTCTTTCTTTTCTTTCTTTTCTTTCTTTTCTTTCTTTTCTTTCTTTTCTTTCTTTTCTTTCTTTTCTTTCTTTTCTTTCTTTTCTTTCTTTTCTTTCTTTTCTTTCTTTTCTTTCTTTTCTTTCTTTTCTTTCTTTTCTTTCTTTTCTTTCTTTTCTTTCTTTTCTTTCTTTTCTTTCTTTTCTTTCTTTTCTTTCTTTTCTTTCTTTTCTTTCTTTTCTTTCTTTTCTTTCTTTTCTTTCTTTTCTTTCTTTTCTTTCTTTTCTTTTCGTCTTACTTTTCGTCTTACTTTCTGTCTTTTCTTCCTGTCTTTTCTTCCTGTCTTTTCTTCCTGTCTTTTCTTCCTGTCTTTTCTTTCTGTCTTTTCTTTCTGTCTTTTCTTTCTGTCTTTCTTTCTGTCTTTCTTTCTTCTGTAAACAGTCTCCTTCTCTGTGGCTACCAAAGGGGAATGATGGATGGATGGATAAAGGTGTTTGCTGTGAACTGCCTGGGTTAATTGCATCACACAGGGTTGGTGTGTTTAGGGGCTTTATAGAGCCCTAGCCTGCACAGGCAAGGCTACCCAGTCCTCTTGGGAGCTGCTAACATTTGAAAAATGGTAAGTGATTGGGATGGCTGTTGCTAACAAGAGGCACTCTTTGTTTCTAAAGGGGAGGAAAAGTGACTCTAAGTGAAAGTAATCATGTAATTTTATTAATATCTGTCTATTTTTCTGGCCTCAGCTTCCCTCCTCCATGATTCCTTAACTAAGGAAAATTGATCGATTTTCTTACAGTTACTACTGCCTCATGCTGCCAAAAGTGAGAATGACTTTGAGCAAAGCTTGGTATTTGCATTTCCTTGAGTATTAGCACGTGAGGTGAGCCACAGGTTCCTGTCTATGTACAGTACTGACTTATGTCTAATTAGGTTCCTTAATTAGCTGTTCTTTACTGCTGAATTGAGGGAGTATTGTTGGTTTGGTTTTTTTTTTCTTTTGCTCTTTTTAACATCAGTCCTTGCTGTTATTTTTTTTTCTTTCTTTTTGGTACCTTGAAAGGGGGGTGATTTCCTTTGAGGATGTCACTTGGGAACTGTCTAACTTTAAACTCTCTTGTGGGATGGTTGTGCCAAGAAACATGGAAGGTTGCTGGCAGGCAGTGAAATGAGGCAGTGCAGGATGCAGCTTTTGGAAGGAATAAATCTTACATCCTGCTGCAGAAAGGAGAAGCTGGGAGAATTAATTGCCTGCATCTACATAGGAGAGATTTAGGGATCTTTGAGGTGATAGAGGGACACAAAGAGCCATATTCTTTACTAGAGACAAGTGTCTTTCCTCTAGACATAAGAGGAGTGGCAATGCTGATGTGTTGGCTGTGTAGCTAACTGCTCTGTAGACAAGGGTGCCTTTGCCATATTTCCAGGATTTTTTAAGTCTGGTTTCCTTGCACTCATGCCCCAGAAATGTGTGCTTGTATGGGGGATGCAGCACAAATGAGTCGAGCTGAATGCAGCGGGTGCAATTGCTCATTTGTTTATATGTAGTTTCTGGCCCTTTCATCTCCATAAAGCAGAACAAATCTGGCTTTTGACAATGAATTGCCAAGTTTCGCTGAACAAGTCAGCAGAGCACAGCTCTCTGAACACTTGTGAACATCTGACTGAATGAGTGATGGTTGTCTGAATGAGTTCTACTTATCAGGTTATGACAAATCATAGATATTTTCCCCAAGTTCAGGATTTATTTTTTCATTGCCAAGAATTGCAGTTTGAAAATGATTATTCCGTCTCTTTTCTTCTAAAGGGTTTGGAGCTGCTCTTGCACGCAAGCCTGATATACCCTCCACAGAGGTTTCTCCTCCAAGTCCCAGTCCCCTGAAGAAAAGTGGATCAATCAACTGGCCTTTCCCTGATAGAATTAAGTCTCCCAGGACTGTGAGGAAGCTTTCCATGAAAATGAAAAAGCTGCCAGAGCTGAGCAGGAAGCTGAGTGTGAAGGGAACTTCAAGCCATAGTAGTTCAGATAATCCTCCTTCCCTGCTGAAAAGTAGCTGCCGGGATACAAGCCATACAGTGTCTTTGCCTTCTTCTGGAAACTCAACCACAGCTGCCAGCAGGAATGTGATAAGCCGTTACCATCTTGACAGCAGTGTGTCCTCACAACACACCTACAAAAAGAAGAGCTCGAGGAGCTCCAAATCCTTCAACAAAGGTGGTTACCTCAGTGATGGTGACTCTCCTGAACTTATAACAAAATCAGGTAAACACAGACATGAAGCCAAGTGTGGGAAAGGAAAGGAGAGCCTTCCAAGTAACAGTGGTAAACCCGAAATAGATATCGATGCCTTCAGACACTACAACTTTTCTGACCAGCCCAAGTGCTCTCAGTACATCTCTGGACTCATGAGCATTCACTTTTATGGTGCTGAAGACTTAAAGCCACCACGAATAGATTCAAAAGATGTCTTTTGTGCAATACAGGTTGACTCAGTAAACAAAGCAAGGACTGCCCTACTCACGTGTAGGACAACATTTCTTGACATGGACCACACATTCAACATAGAAATCGAAAATGCTCAGCACTTAAAGCTGGTGGTGTTCAGCTGGGAACCCACCCCACGGAAAAACAGAGTGTGTTGTCATGGAACTGTGGCTCTTCCCACTCTCTTTCGGGTTACCAAAACACATCAGCTGGCTGTCAAACTGGAGCCCAGAGGGCTTATTTATGTCAAGCTGTCGCTGATGGAGCAGTGGGAGAACTCTCTGGATGGCCTTGACACAGACCGTGAGCCTGTGATGTTTGGGGTAGATGCTCGAAAAGTTGTAGAGAAAGAAAATGCGGGCTTGATGGTGCCACTTTTGTTGCAGAAATGCATTCTGGAGATTGAAAAGAGAGGCTGTCAGGTACTGTGCATATTTTAATCTCTTTTGTCATAATTTCTGTGTTGAGATAGCTGTTGTTGCATTGTAAATAGTGAGTGGAAATGGGGGAAATTAAAAACATCATTGCAAGTCGGTTTTTTCCTTTGCTGCCTGCGTGTGGTGAACACTGACTGTTGTAATGTGGGAAGAATAACAGGGCTGTCTGCAATCATTTCTTCCATCTTGGCCTTTGTAGAGGAGAAGTACACTTGCTTACAGGAGCTGCTCCCAGCAGTGCTTTAGGAGTGGGGATAATGAAGCAAACCTGCAGCCCCTAGTGTGTAGAGTCACCCTCAGAAAGCAGAGATCAGTTGAGAAGTTGAGAATGTTTGACCCCTGAGACATGGGTCAGTTTGTAGTGACACACATCTAAATGCAAAAATGATATGGTTCATTGTTTGCTCAAACTCAGAGCTGAGACACTTTGTGCAGTGACACAGTGAGCCCATCTTTTGGTGCAGTCTGAAGCCAGTGTGCCTAAGACCCATCTCTGTCATCACTTTGTACACAACATTAGGGCGAGGATGAGTCCCTGAGGGGCTGAATTAGTTCTTTCCCACACCACTGCTCCCTGTCTTTCTTCAGGTTGTTCTCAAAATAGGGAGTGCTGCAAAGCGAAAGTGCCCACTGTCTTTTTTTTCATCCCATTATTGGTTGATGTAATCTAATGAACAAAAATATGTATGAGAAATGAGGTATGGAAACAATTCACTGATTATGTGTGCTAGACAGGAGGTCTGTTAAGAAGGACTAAGCACAGTCCTAAGCTCAGATGCTACCCTTGGCAATTAATTTGAAACTGGTGGGAGGACTCTTGCCTGCTGTTCCACAGCATACATGAGTGCTCCTTGTCTTTTGCACCTGTTCTCACTCAAGTGAAATTGAGAAGTAGTCACACCTACCACTGTTACTATTTTAAATTGCTGACAGGTTGGTTATGCTTCCAGGTGTGATGAGATTAGCTCTGCTGTTTATAACCCAGGTCATGAACTAGAGAGGGAAATGGAACTTCTGTGTGATTCTTTTGCTGAAAGTCATCTCTGATATTAACTGTGTGATTTTTCTTGTGGATACTTCTCCTAACATCCAAATCACTTGAAAAGAGAAGTTTTAGTCTTTCCAGTATATGTGTCCTATGGTTTCACCATTTTGTTATGGGCTTGTTAGCACCTAGTCATGCAAATGATACTGGGTAATCAAGGCAACACTGGTAATGAAGCAATTTGGGATTTGAGTTATCTGAATGTACCTGATGCTTTTGAGCATGAAATCTATTTTTGTATTTGCACAGAAAGAACCAAAACTGCAAAATATACTGTCAGCTTCTTCTTTTAACCACGTGCTTGTCTGACGTTTTTGACTTTCCTATAGACTGCAAATACTGTCATGGTGCATAATCTCCACCTGAATTTCAGATGTGGCATTAGGAAACTTGAAAAGTTTAACAGAGATTGTCTTAGGCATCTACTAGGTCGTAGTCAGTCTTGAGAAGGGGGGAGTACAGATTCCACTGGATAACTTTCCATTTATTTAAACAGGAATTAATATATGGCCAGAAAAATACTTTTCCTTGCATACCTGCATTCTCATGGTCTTAAGATGGTACAGGTGGGGTTCTTTGGTTTGGTTTGGTTTTGGATAATTTTTTGTCTTAAGTCCATGGTAGTTTTGAATTAATCTTTTACTGCTCTGTACAGCTGCCGATAATGCTAATAATGCTAATAATTAAAATAAAATTAATATTTCTAAGATTTAGTTTTGTAAGAGCATAGGAGTGCTTTGTATAAATGGTGCTGATGCAAATGATAAAATGGAAAATTTCAGTACATGAAAGCACATGATTTAACTGGCAATTCAGTTCAAGAATGGTGTGGGTTTCACTCCTATCACCTTAAGCATGTTAAATAATACCTGTTTTGCAGAAAACTTTCAATATAATTTGAAACACATGCAAGTCAGCATCTTGTCAACTTTAAAACAACATATTATAGGTGTAATAATGGAGTAGTCATAATTTTCTTGAAACTCTGGTTAAGGGTATAAATACAAATTTTAATTTTTTAATATATAATGTAATACTGTAGGAAAATGTTTTCACTTATTTTGGGTTTGTGTTGGTTTTTCTTCTGCTGATGATTAATAACTGTATTTGTACTGCAATTTTGTTTACATAAAGCTCTAAACACTTCTCACTTCTTTCCGCTGAAGTTGGAATTCTGTTTTGTATAATTAAACAATTATGCCAGCAAAAATAATGATGCGCTGAGTAAGTAGGGCAAGAAGCAAATACATGTTTAATCGGTATTTCTTTCCTGGTTCTGCATAAAAGCAAAACGTGAAGCAATTCCAATTTAGAACTTGTGTTATGCCAGTAAAACACCGCTCAGCACGTTGACTGTTGAGAAAACAGGATCATCATTCACTGATGTGTGTCCTGGGAGGTGTCCCATCCCGTGGGGAGGGTGGTTTGCACCGTTTGCCTGTCCCGAGCTGCGTTCCCGAGCAGCTGCTGCCGTTGGGCGCTCTGGCTGGCGCAGCACGGGCCGGCAGTCCCTGCTCCTCGGATGGCAGTCCCTGCTGCCCGGCACGGCAGTCCCCGCTGCCCGGATGGCAGTCCCCGCTCCCCGGCACGGCAGTCCCCGTTCTCCGGGCCGGCAGTCCCTGCTCCCGGGACGGCCGCTGGCTGACATGGGCCCGTGTTTGTGCTTGCAGGTGGTGGGGCTGTACCGGCTCTGTGGCTCGGCGGCGGTGAAGAAAGAGCTCCGAGAGGCCTTTGAGAGGGACAGCAAGGCTGTTACTCTCTGTGAGAGCCAGTACCCAGATATTAATGTCATAACAGGTAACACACTTACTTGCTTTTCTTCCAACAGAGTTGTGCCAATGTCCTCATGTTCCTTTAAGAGGGTGAAATTGTGTTTTGAACTCTTTCTGTTGTCATTTTAACAAGCTTTTAACTTCAGCTGAAAGCTGGCTGAGAATGAGTGCAGTTACTGCGGGGATGTGTAAGTATGGATGAAGCAGCAGTGATTTTTAGGGAGGGGAGGACATGGAAGGACCTGCTTTCAGTAACTGCTCTACCAGGTACAGAGGGAAGTGGGAGTCTGAAAGGATCTGGGGTCTTGGAGCTGGTTAAAACTCTGCAAGTGGTTTGTATTGGAGCAGATCTGGAAAAGTTTGGTTGTGGTCAGGCACCTCTGCTGTGCTGGTGGATCCTCACTGTGTAGCCCAGGGCTGTCTTGGATCAACTGTTCTTCCCTTTATGTTGGAGATTGCAGGAGTTGTGGAAAGAGATTTCCCATTGTATTGTGCAGGCTAGTTAGAGCTGCAGTAAGTGCCTTCATTTGATCACTGCTTTTTTAAAAACCTTGCTAAGCTTTCTCCTGCTCCCTGGAGTGGACCTTCACTTGGTGTCACTCAGCAAGCTCCAGGCACAGGTAAGAAGGTCCTGGGAAGCCTGTCTGCATCAGCTTCTTACATGGCTCTTTTCACAGGAGTTGCACTGCAGAACTGAAGTAAGTTGTTGAGGTTTTTTCTGGTTTGCTAAAAACTGGAACAGTTTTATATCTATTGATACTTGATGTAAGCTAAAGTTGATCTAATTTCCAGGCATCACTGAGTAAGCCAGTTGCTCTGAGAAATTAGTCAGAAGCATTCACTGCCTGTATATCAAGGGATGGAAAGTGTAACAGTAGTTGGGGTATAAATTTTCTGTGCCAAAACCCTTTCTGTTTGATATTTTCAAATGTCCAACATCCAGTCGTATAGAAGAATTATACTCTGTTTGGAGGTTTATTTCATTTCAATGTAGTGGAAATTAATTTTATTCATTACATTTTATAATCATACAGCATGTTATCAGAAGATACTACTCGATGACATTTACTGAGTTACATAAACCTCTGGGTTCAGAGTGTGCAGCCAGTCAGTTTGCCTTACTTGCCTTGGCTGATTTTGCTGTGGGGCTCAATGTTGTTCACAAGTACCAACATTTTCAGCATCAGAAACTTGTATTTATAGAATCATAGAATTGTTTAGGTTGAAAAGGCCTTTAAGATCGTCAAGTCCAGCCATTAACCCATCAGTGTTTCACTCTGATGTTACACAGCTTTTATAAATGAGGTGTACAGTAAAGGTAAGAAGCATAAATGATCTTTTAAACTGGGTAGTTTTCTTCTCTTTACAAATAAATTAATGAGAAAAAGTGCTGAGAACTTCTAAGATCAGATTGTTCCATGAAATTATTGAAGTCATATTTTCTCAATTTCTTTTATCGTCAACTCATATGGTGGAGTAACTTTCTGCCAGCAGCAAAAGCTGTCTGATAATGACTTCTAAGCAGATAAATGGCAAACTGCAGTTTGGTTAATGTAAACTTTGGGGTACTGAAAAATTTTGTTGTTACTTTTTAAAATTTTAGATACTAAAAATGGCATTGCACTTCCATTCTACAAGTAATCACTAAAATAGTATTTGTGGAAATGGTTCAGGAATATCATGGGGAAAGGATGCAGGAATTTAATACTTACTTGTATACAACAGAACCTGGAACATTTCCTAAGCATTTTGATTTTCCTGAGTATATTGCACACTCAGAACCAACCAGAACTGGCTGAAGCCAAAGTCTGAACTGCAGGAGAGCTCAGTGCTGCTGCAAAGCTCTGAAAGGGCAGCAACGTTGATCTGACTGATCTTTCCCTCATGAGTTTGTGCTGTGGTGGTGAAATTGAAGAATTGCAGTACACTTTTCCATATACATTCCTGCAAGCCTCACTGCTGCTGGCGATCTTTTGGTGACCATGCAGGTGTGGCTTGGTGGTGGTACTACTGGAGGTACTATTTTGCATCCAGAGTTTGCATTGCAAGAGTGAAAAGACTTCAGCTTTGTTTTCTGCGTTACAGAAAGTCTACGGGGTGTCCTTTAGTTTGCATTCTATTGCAAGATTTTACTTACATGCTGCTTTGCTTACAAGGGAAGAAGAGTTTTAAGGAAGTACATTGAGAAGCAGATTCTTTTCCCTGGTAGCCCTGCAGTGCCTGTGTCAGCCTTGTGCTGCAAGGACTGACTGCGGGGGCTCAGTGGGCTAGGGGAGCACGGAGGGAAGGGGTGCTGGCATCCACAGCTTCCACTGACCTTATGCAGCCACTCCAGTGATTGGAAACAGCCTGTTGGGGATTGATGGGGGAACCTACAGTTTTTGTGGACAACTGAGTTAGCTAGGAATAAAAGAGCCCACAAAACTTACTGCATGTGCTTAGGGAGTTGGGTTAAGAGGGAATGTTTCCCCTGATTTCTTAATGCTGAGGCTGATGCACGTGATTCATACTTCTATCAGCCAAAACACGTGTTCCACAGAATATGAATCCTCAGCATAAATCTTGGCTGATTTGAAGAGAAGTGCTGCCTTATGTCCTTTTTGAAATTTGAGTAGCACTCCTTTCCAAAAAGCTGAATAATATTTTTTTTGACAGCACTCCAAAGACTAAAGAATGAACATTTAATGATTAGATCTTGACTGGGAAATACTCTTGGGATTGGCACAGGCTTACACTGAAGTGGGCTCATGGATCAAACTGAGGCTGCAGGCAGTTCATGGAACTGACCTGTAGCCGTGTTGTTGCATCGTGGCTGTTGGCATCCACGTGAATTCATATCTCTGCATAAAGCTTGCAATACTCATAACAGTTCATTGGGTCAGAAAAATGAGGAATTAATGAAGTGGATGGCAATTTCTGCTCTCTGTCTAAATTTGTTGTGTGTGGTTGTGTCAAGAGGAATGTGCTAGTGGGCTGGCAGCAGCAGGAAGCGTAGATTCATGGAAAAAAAATAACAGCAGCCTCTTAGAGGGCTAATTTAGCTGAGTGAATAGCAAAAGGATTTAGAAAGGTCAAGGGGTATTCATGGCTCCCAAACCATCCTGTTATCTGGAGCTGAACAGGAGAAAGTCGTTTGGCAGGTGGTAGTCCTATGGTTGGATGCAATTGCTGGAATTCCTGCTAAATAATTATTAATAGACAGTTGTGAGTGTTTAGTATAACCTAATTTGATTAGAACATATAATTTCCTACTGTAAGCTGATTTTGATTTCAGCCTCTGCCCCCCAAAAACCAAAAGTGAAACAGAGATCTTGATAGAAGTCAGCATTCTTGCTAATGTTTTGCTTATGATAAAAGGAAAATATCCCAGACCATGTTGTACAGCATCAGCATCTGCCACATTTGTTTAATAAATACTTTAACCAGATAATCCACATAGGGAACATGAGCCTCTAAATTCAAGGAAGAAAAAATATTTGGTGAGAAGGGAGGAATATGAGTAAGTTACTAAACAAAAACCTGGCCATTTAAGTGGAGAAGTGCCGAAAGTGCATATTCTTTTTAAAGCAAACAAAAAAATCCCACCAAACCACCAGGGGAAATATTTTTTCAGGGAAAAAGTGGTTATTTGCATATTTTGTGTTCCCATTTTAAGCACAGGGTGAGCTCCTGGGGGCCTTGTGGGGTCTGCAGAGATGGTTTGTTAAGGAATTACATTGAGAAGCAGAGAGCAAACGTGGCCATTTGCAGAGATGGTTTTGCCTGGCTGCCCCATGCCTGTACTGCAGTGGGAGGTGATTTCACAGCCCAGGATCAGGGCACTGCTGCTTCAGGTAGTGCTGCTCCTGCTTCAGTAGCTGCACACTGCAAGTGCAGGATTCTTTTTTAAACGAAAATTTTTATACAGGTAAAAGACAACTTTTATATGCATTCTGCATGTGAAGGGCACAACATTAACTTCTGTTCCCTGTATTTTTTAGAAACTACCTTGTAACAAAGCCCACGCTGTACAGTGCATTTCCAACTTGAGTTCAACTTGATGAAAACTGTTGATTTGTTAAATAGCACAGTGTGATGGTAGTTACTGTGATGTGAGATTTTACAAGGTTGTGAGGAGTGCCTGTTCAAAAAATCTTCTGCCTTTTGAACTTTACCTGTTTGGAGGACAGGCTGCTTTGTTAACTGCAGTACCTGATTTTGAACAGTTTATTTTAATCCAGCATTTCTTCCTAACGAAGTATTTAAATGCAGTTGTGATCTAGCTAAAATTAGTAGATATTTGTGGCACAGAAAGCAATTTTTTAAGGAAAATGAAAACTGCTGGGAAGCATGCTTGTTTCCTTCAATTTTTTGTTGGTTATATTGGATATTGCTCCTGGATAGCATCCTGCTATGTTCTTTCCAGAGGCTGCTGTTAGAAGCTTTAATATTTTGGTTTTTCATTATTCTTCCAGTCACTGAAACTCCTTTCAAAATGAAGTATCAGCCAGGTTCCAAAGCCAGCTTATGGGAATGCAAACGCTCAATTCCTCTTTGGAAAGAAAGAACAGGCGTTAATGTGGCGCTTGCCTGGTTGTTGCAGTCCCTGGAAACAGCCTCTCCCCCAGCACACTGCCAGCTTCAGAAATGGTGCAGTATGGTGCTCCAGAAATGGTGCCCTTCCTGCAACAGGGAGGGCTCGGTGCCAGGGCAGTTTTGGCAGTGTCTCCTGTGGGAGTGAATCACATCTGTCACAGCAGGAGTGCGTGGTGTGCTGGGGCTGCAGAGTACTCAGGCGCAGCAGGGGTTTGGTGGCTCTCTCTCCTGAGGACACGTTTGGTTTGTGCTTGACTGGGTGAGAAGACACCATGTGCTTTGCTGCCCCTGGCACTGGGATGTTTGCTCGTAATTTTATAGCTGAAAATAAACAGAACAGGAAAACTAACTGATAGGATTATATAAAAGAGGTCATCAAGCTGGACTTTGGTGTTTGTAGGAGCTTCTTTCCTCACATGGGAGGTGGACTGCTCTGAGTTCTTTCCTTGCCTCCTCTCACCCTGAATAAGGGAAACTTGGAGATATTCACCTGGTGCCCAGTGTCCTCAGTCCTGCACATGCAACAGCCCCTGTGCTCCAGCCCCTCTTTGCTGTGCCCTTTTGGTGTCATCCTCCCATCCCTCACTCCTGAGTGCAAGGTGTGTCACTGACACAGATTTTCTTGTGGAATGGGTGAAGTTGATGTGCTTTAATGCTCCCAAAAATTGCTGCAAAGCGAATCTGCAGCTTGGTAAAGGCAGCTGTTGTGTCTCATTAGGTGTCCTAAAGGATTATCTGCGAGAACTGCCCTCTCCTCTGATAACCAAGCAGCTCTACGAAGCAGTGTTGGATGCAATGGTGAAAAATCCCTTGAAAATGACAGCAAACGGTTGTGAGAATGACCCAAGTGACTCTGAGCACACAGCAGCCCTTCTGGATTGCCTGCCAGATGTTGAGAAGGTGAGTGGTGTTAGCACATTCAAGTAAATCACAAGCTTCAGGAACTAAAGGAACGTTTCTACACTGTGTATAAAATGTCTCAGAACTGTTTATCAGATAAGTGGTTCACTTGGATTTGTGATGCTCCACATATTTGAAAATAATTCCATGCTGCAGTGAATTGGAGGGTCTGCATTGCTGGATTTACTCTAGTTTTCATTTTATATTGTTTCTTTAAAACTGAATGGAAGGCTGTGATCTCTACTTTTACAAGATTAGATGAATGGTTATTCCTGTGTGTTGTCCTGCTGCACTTCTGCAGAGCTCTCTGATCTGTATGCTGTAATTACCTGGGCAAATCCATTCCTCTTTCTTAAGTATGTGCAATAAAGCCTTTGCTTCCCATGCTGTGCAGTGTAAGAGAGCTATGCACTGTTGGCTGCCAAATCCCTCTGTAGCACCACAAACCACAGCCCCTTCTGGGGGGAGGGAGGGAGGGAGGGGCCTGCACAGTATCTGGAATTGCCTGGAAGCTTGTTCAGATGCTGACATCATATCAAGGGTTTCTTTATTTTATAATGTACCTGGATCATCTGCACTGCTTCTGCAGCCTCTCCTCCCTTCCTGATGTACCCTTTTTACTGTGAGAAAACTCATCCGTGTGAAACTGAGTTCAGATAAGAAACAGAGTTTTACCAGAAAGTCTCTCTTAATTGGTCTGCTCTGTCATAGTCAAATACAGCTTTTCTAATTCAGCACTTGGATGTTCTGTTGATGGGCGTTGGTAGTAAAACCAGAGCTATCAGCTTTGATCTTTTCCCTCTAAAGCCTTGACCAGCACCACTGTTGTCTAGTGTTTGGTTTCCTGAGCAGTATTTTGTTTCTTTAGGCTACCCTGAAGATGCTGTTGGATCACCTGAAACTGGTGGCTTCTTACCATGAAGTAAATAAGATGACATGCCAGAATTTAGCTGTGTGTTTTGGCCCTGTGTTACTGAGCCAGAGGCAGGAGACCACCAATCATAACAACAGAGTCTTCACAGACTCAGAAGAGCTTGCTAGTGCCCTGGACTTCAAAAAGCACATAGAGGTTCTTCACTATTTACTTCAGTTGTGGCCAGGTACTTTCATCTGATCAAAGAAAAAGTCAAACCATTGCTGTGTGTTTGCACTGTGTGACACTGTACATTAATTCGTGGGATGATTGAGCAGCATCAAAATTCTTAAAATGTGAGGTACTATGGTATCACCTATTAATCTAAAGAAATTATGACAGTTTCTATTTGGGGACTTTGCTAAATGGGAAGTTTGTTGGTTTAATTGCTTTCTTACCAGATGGCAGTGTTTGAGTATAATGAAAGAAATAGTGAAGATTTATGTGAGTAAAGACACTAGAAAACACAAACCCGGTGACATTAAAGTTTCCACATCTGAATTAGAGAGGTTGGAGATTTCTTTTTTCATGCTCTCTAGCTTTGACCTGATGGGGTTAATTTATTTCCACCCTTGTAACTTGGCAGAGTTGAAGGCATCCTTAGAGTAAGAGGTCTGCAACTTCTACTTGTTTTTGCAGAGCTTTGCGTAAGGAAAAATGTTGCTGCTCCATGATGGGTTTGAGGTGACTGAAGATGCTGCTGCTGGCTTGTAGCTGCAGGTGGGCAGCTCCAAAGCTGCTGATCACCAAAAATGAAAAGAAGCTTTCAGTCAGATGAGTGTGCAGGAGAGATGGAGCATGTAGGTGGAGGAAGAGGGAGACCAAGAGCTGTTTGTGCACCAAATACTGTGCAGAAACTAGTCTTGAAACCCTGGGGATGGGTTGTGGCATGGCTGCTGTGGACTACAAAACCAAGTGGATGCAGCTCTGCCCATAGAAGTGTGTATTGCTCTAACAGGGTAGGAGTAGGGGAAGTAGTCGAGTTTTCCTTCACTTAGAAGAAAAAGCTGAGTTCTATCCCTTGGCTTGCAAGAACTGTGCAGGATGTTTTGTTAAAAGGGGGGTAAAACACAAATGCAGAGACTTGAGTAGGTGAACACCACACGGTGTAAACAGCACACTTGAACTGAATGGAAGGATCACAATCTGGTCCCTTATATATAATCTTCTGTAGTTTGAGACAGCTTGATAACCAACGTGTTGTGCAATACTCTGATTTCTGTATATTGCCAGGGGAAAACAAATAGGCCTTGTTTGGTTAGACTGTGTAACACTGGCAAGTTATTGTTAACCCATGGCCCTTCATCTTAATGGAGCATAGTCTAAACAGAAGGGGTTTTGTTATAGTAAGGGGTGGGGGGAAAGCAGTGAGAGTTATTGCATGTTACTGTGCAAGACGTAAAGTAAAATCCCCTGGAGAGACCTGTAACGTGGATCCAGAAGGAGAAGGATTGGGCACATTTCAGGTCTGAATCTTTGTGCTTGTGTGTGGGGAGTCTAACAAGGAGGGGATCAGATGGTGAGCTGCATGGGTTTGTGTGCACTGCCTTTTCAGTGGTGAATGGGAATAGGAAGTCTCTGCTGCTCATTACAAGAAGCAGTGGTCTGTATGAAACCAGAAGTTTTGCAGCTCAGATACCTAACAGGCACAGGTCAGTGAACAGAGCTGTGCTGTTTGCCTTAGGCAGCGGGTCACAGCGGAGGAGCCTGTTAGTAACTTGTGCTGTGCAATCGTGAGCTCAGGTAACACTGCCAGCAAACCCGTGTAAGTGTGCGTCTGCTCGTGGCCGCTCAGAAAAATTACTGCAAGCGAGCTTCTTCAATAGCACAGAACCTTAGGGCAGAAGAGAAGCACGGTGTGTTGTCAACTTCTCCAGGTGTTTCTCAGCAGTGGTATTTTTGTTGTCTTTTAACCTCTTTTGCTGTGCCTGCTTTCTGTTACTCCTTAGCCTGGACAGAGTGTGTGAGCTGAGTTGTTTGCTTTTCTTTGACCCAGAGCTGGATGGCGATTAGCTCATACAATGAATTTAATTGGTGTTCTGGGAGTCTCTACTTTTAGAAAGGCTTCTCTGCTGCAATTTGAATCTGGCATGAATCTTCAAAATTGATATTTTGCAGTAGTTTTTTGATTATTTCATATCAAACAGTGGCAAAAAATGTGCAGTGTATTGGCTGTAAGATTGCATGTATTCATGCATGCTCTTAGTGGGTCATCGAGGGATGACAGTGGGCATCTGCCGTGGACTTATTTGTTGCAGCATGGATTGAGTTTTGACTGGTTTAACTTCTCTCTTCTAGTTCATCACTTGTCTGCCAAAGAACCAGCACATCTGAATGCGTTTCCTGAGCACTCATCCTCCCTGAATTACCTGAGGCCCAAGAGGCAGAGACCTCAGGTGCTGAATCTGAGCAGTACCGAGATGTCAGGGGTGCTCAGACCAAGGCCAGCAGGTCTAGACAGCCCATCGAGCAACCGCTATGCAGGGGACTGGAGCAGCTGTGGGGAGAACTACTTCTTAAACCCCAGAGACTGCCTGGGCGAGGCAGACTACGATGATGTCCCTTCGGAGGACACGGAGAGTGGGGATGACAGCAGCAAAGCCGAGGAGTCGGACACCCCTGCGAGACGCCCGCAGCCCGGCCCCGGAGAGCACCCCTTTGGGAGCTACCTGACAGTGCCAGCTATAGACTCTGCAGTGGATCACAAAACACACCTCAAGGACCTGCAGGAAAGTATTGACACTCTCATAGGAAACCTGGAAAGGGAACTCAATAAAAACAAGCTAAATATGAGTTATTAAATCCTGTCCTGCATGACATCTCCTTGTGCCTCCATGCCCCTTGTTGGGCTTCCCTAGCTGTGTGAGGAACAATGGTGCCCCTGAACACCTTGTGGTAAGGCCATGGCCCACCTAGTGTTAGCACATTTTAAGCCATTCCGTAATGTTTCTGCCTTTCTATTAGAAGGCATTGTCCTGATTTATGTTGGAGACAAGCTTAGACTGTGATGTGATTCCACATAGTGGCATTTCTGCCTAAAAACACTATGCACTTAGGTGGCCTGGGCAGTACCTGATAGAAGATGAAGCAACATCTCTGCTGTCAGTGGCAGCAGAATTCCTCATTCCTGAACTCCTGGCTCCGGTACAGATGTTCCTCTCAGAAGAGGATGAACGCTGCTTGGCCTGAGGTTTGCAGCAGGGACTTCAGATAGATTTGTTTTACTATATATGCAATGGCTGCTATGAAAAATGCTTTATATAATATTTATATATAAAGTTTTAATTGTACAAATATTAACGTATTACTGTATTAACACTTTTCAGTAATTATTTAAACAAGCAAAAATAAATATTTTTCTAACCTTGTTTGTATATATCTATGTATAAATGTTCGTGTGTCTGTAGCCATCTTTGAAAAGGAAAGGTCTCAGAATTATGAAATGTTCCCATTTCTAGGAAGACATGTTCAGTGGTGCCAGGACAAGGTTACCCCTTGGGTGACACAGCATTTGATTTATGCACAGAAATATGGCCAGAGAGAAGGTAGGGTGAATGATTAATGTAAATGACCTTGTGTGTTGCAGGAACAGTGGTTTGCAGGTGTTGACTATTAACTCTCTCACACACACACCACCCTTTCTCTGTTTTGGTTTTTTTTTTTCTTCATTGTTTGTTTCTTCCTCCATGGGTTTTTTCACAGATAAAGAAGGTCTGGAAGGTATTTACTTTTCAAAAATTATTTTTTGTTTTTCCTTTATAACCTGTTACTTTGTTCTTGATGTTTTGGTACATTTTATTCTTTCCAGAGTTTCATGTATTCTTGTTGTGGTACTCTTGGCTGCTGGTGGCAGTTAGATGTGTTTGAGCCCTCTGTAAAGGGTTGTGGCTCTGGAGATGCAAGACACAAGTTCAGCACAAAGCCAGTTACTTTTTTTTTTTAAATTCCTTTCCCAGAAATGGAAACCAGAGTTGTCACATGAGGTTGAATGGGTGGAGTGATATTACTCCTGGGAAGTTTGGGTGGGATTGCAGCTCACTGTGACCTTATTAGATTCAGCTATCACCATCTGCTCAGAGCCTCTTTTATCTCTAGTCATTTATGGTGAGCCATTAAACATTTCATATTAAGGAAACACATTCTTGATTCAGGTAAAAATAGTCACCAAATTGTATACAAGTGTTTTGATAGTCCTTCTAACCAGAAGGACCTACAGAGTCATTCCTTGTCCTCTACAGGTCACATGCACACCCCCAGGGAAGGGGGGATTCGGGCAGGTGGGGCTGAGAAGGTTTTGGTGTTTTCAGAGGTCAGTTGCTGTCTGCTGGCAGGGTAGAAATCAATTCTACATCTTTTTGGTACAATTTTTGACATCCCACCATGGCTTTCCATTCACCCTGTGGGTAAGTGCTTTTCTGCCAACCTATACTTCCTTATATTGCTTAATTGAAGAGTTATTTATTTACAGTAGTAAGGAATTAAGAATTGCTATGGCAAAGTTCACCCCTCTTTTATAAGGAATTATTTTAGCATGGTTCCAATGGGTTATTCAATCTCATTAATTTATTTTTATAAGTGTTAAAAGATGCAAAACAATTATTGCAATATAATGATATGAATGAAAATGTAAATTTAACCTGAAGCATTTATCAATAAATCGATGTATTTTTTTAAACTTTTATACCTACAGAATGTGCATACTTTTTAAACTATAAATTTAAATTCTAAATAAAATTTGAATTAAGAATAAAATCTGTCTCTGCCTAGCTCGTTGTTATTTAAACCTGTCTTAGCTGATGTCATCCGTTTGCACTCACTGCACACATGAATTAATTATATGAAGACATTTAGCTTTTTAGATGTTTTGTTGTGTTGTCATGTCTAGATTGACCCAATATTTGAGGTAGAAAATTAAAAACAAACCACTACTCCATTAACACTCTTTGAAAGATGTTTGCATTTAAATTTATTTATTAATCTTTCATTGCCTGTTATAACCCAGATGATGTAAGTGGTCACCTCTTGAATGCACGTAAGCTTTTTCTCCAGGAGGGCTCTGTAACTTGAGGCAGCAGTGCACTGCTCTGTCAACTTTAATAGTTTAATATTACAACAGTGGAAATCAGTGATTCAGTAAATTGTATTCATGTTAATATCATGAGGTAATTAAAATACATTAGTATATTGTCTTACTCTAACATTTCCTGGTAATTTAGTTGTAACAACTTCTAAAACATGTTTTGTATTTTAGAAATCCTCTTTTATTGAGACATTTCCCAAGTGGTATTTTTGTTATTTTATCTCTTAGATATATATATATATATTCTTATAGAGACTATTATATTTCATATAGTTAGTTATATAATCTGGTCAAGCTGCATTCTTTTTGTGATTGTTACAGATTCTTAAGGAACAGGATTACTGTGGGAATTGCCTTAATCTAGAAACACTAAACTGGGAGATTAAAACAACCTGCTTCTACCAAAGCAGTAATTAAGCTTTTTACACAAAAGGGCAGCTCTGGCTGTGTGTGGTTGCAGGGCAGAGCTCCTCCAAACCCTGTGGCCACAGCCAGGAGCTTCCTTTGCTGTGCAGATCTGTGCTGTTGTCTGCTTGGTGAGGCTCCTTTGGCATCAGGAGCAGCTCCTGTTCACCAGGGCCTGGAAGAGGTTAACAGCAGAGGACAGAGCCTGCAGTGGAGTTGAGAGAGCAAATTGTCCTTGGAGTAGTGAACTTCCTTCAGGTGTGACCTCTGCTTCCCAGGTAAAGAAAATGGGTGTGGGTGCTTTTACCGAGGCAGTTCCAAGGCTTGCACCAAAATCACACACCAATGGCTTTACCTGAGCACAAGCCGCTGATGGCTGTGTGCAGGGCTGGGTCACAACCCAGAATCGCAGTTTGTAGTCCCCAGGGAAAAGCAGAAATGCAAAGGTAGCTCTGTGCTTTCCTTGCTGCCAAGTGTTAGGGATATGATACACTTAGGTGGATTTAGGAGTGGACTAGGCCCATTTGTAGAGTTTTAATCCTTTCCTGTTTGTTTAAATAGGATTTTCCACATTCCAAACACTGCTGGTGCTGTGTGGCTCATCCACCTTTTTGCTTCTCCCCCTTTTAGCTTCTCAAAGTGCTTATTACAGGAACATGCAGGAGGTGGGTGGGGTTTCTGGAGTGTGGAATAGTGGGGTGCATGACCTTAGGCTAGTTTAAGCTACTGGGGACTTACATGCTCAGAAACTTCAGGTTTTTACATCTGTCTTTCCCAAATGTGTAACCTGTGTGTATGTTTGTTAATGCACCAGACAAGAAATGGATCTGCAGCTATTCAGCATTCTAAAAATAGAGGGAAGCACCTCCAGCAGATAAACAGGATTTGTACAGAATAAATCTATAAATCTGATAAACCAGAGACGTGTGGTATTTCCACTGTCAGGTCTTAACCCCTTCCCTTTCATCCCCATCCCAAGGAATAGGATGGGGATACTGGGATTCTTGACAATAAACGTATTTTGATATAGGAAGCTCATGTCTCACATTCTGCAGCTACCACCAGCTAAAAGATGGTTATTTAGGATGTGGGAGGGACTGATGTTGCACTGTCATGTAACTATGGTAAGTTTTCTTTAAAATGTCATCCTACAGGATGAATTTACTGTTTTCATTCTGCTTGTCTCTTAGAACCAAGCAGAAAAACCTGTAATGTGTCTTAACATCTTAAGGGCAAAATTGGAACAGCCTGACATGAGATGATGCAAAGCTGACCCTACAGGTATTTGAACATCTAGAAGTGTATTGGACAGATTAAAGGATCCTGAAGGGATGTATAATCTCATGTCTCCTGTGTTACTTGGGAACAGAGATGAGGAGGGAAATGGCTCTCAGGAATATTACTCCCTTTCCACTGGGGCATTCCTGCAGCTCCCCAAACTACTTTGCTCTAGGGAGGGAGGGGAGCTGATATGCAGAATCCTGATCTGCTGCCTCTTAGGCCTTGCTGTTAGGAAAACCCATCTGAAATCCCTCTGTCTTTTGGGATATTTTCTTAATCAAAACTCTGAAAAATGTCTCTGTGGTGGGGAGCAAGGCTCCCATTGAGGCTGCTGCCTCTTCTGGGGAGTAGTGACAGAGCTGCAGTGGAGGGGGTTGGCTGAGCTTCCCAGATAAGCCATGACCATATGATTGACTGATTTATAGTAGTTTGGAGCCCTGGTAATCAAAAGAAATCTGTGGAAGATGCTCTGAGGTGGTGTACTAATGAAGTCCAAGCCTGATAATAGGTGAGCTTTTTAATTAGTCAGTTGTATAATATTTACATATCTGTGTAGACCAGGCTGTTAGTTAAATATTGATTTAGTAGAGGAGCAGTGTTCTCTTCCTGTTTGCACTCTGACTGCAAACACTGTGCTGCAGGTGCTAGGGACATGCTTGTTGAATTTTCCTTGGTTTTAATTTAGAACTAGTTCAACATGAAGGACAAGGAATATGGCTATAATATTTAAACTTCGAAGTAGCAAACAAGAGACCATTTTTCAAACCAAGCCCTATCTGGTTGTTCCAAACCTCTCTTAAATCTGACCAAAATTCAGTCAAAGTGTTAAAAGTACATGGTAGGGAGATCGTGGCTGTAGAAAATTGAAGGGCCATGTCTTTAACACTGCCTAACCCCAATTTGCAGTGTTTATTTTGGAATGCAGGAGCCTCACACTGATCCTGTTTTCTCTTTGGCTGTGCTTTACTCTGACGAAGCAGAGCACTGGAGCTGGCTATTGCTTGTCAGCTGAAGATCCTCTCTGCAAATCCCCTGTGTGTCAGTTGTCTTTTGTGCTTTAGTGTCTACTGTGACCACATGGACATTTGTTTGACAGGAGTCTGTGACCCTCAAACAGTTTGGTGAGTCATGGAAAGAGTGAACTCATCCGTATAGAGTTTAATCTGTCCTCCTCTGATAGATTTAATTTCTGCCTGGCAGGCTCTGCTCAGTTACATGGTGTCTGACCTGGCTGTTGAAACCCAGTAGCAGCAGAACCACTTACCAAAGAGTCCTCTCTGGATGGAGAGTGGGCATTAATATTCATGAGTTGTTACTTATTTACACTGGTAAATATTAAAACTTCTGTATAGCACCATTTGATCTCTCTGAGGGATAATTGTCTTTTGACAGAAATGCACAGCTACAGTGAGCTTACTAAAAGCTGTTTGTTCTAAATAATAGTGATTTATTTGAGGGAACAATATATTTTAATGGACTTGGTTTTCTGTTTGCAAGCACTTGCCAGGATTAAGTAACAATAAGTTTGTAAACTGATGATAGCAAGTAAAAGTGGTTCAGAGTCCTGAAAGAACTTTGAAAACTGTTATTTAAAGAGAATATTCATTATAACAGTATTAAGGAAAAATAGTGAGGAAACTGGGTCCAAATCAATTGTTCTTTAACCACAGTGTGAACAAACAGATAAGGTTAATGAAACAATAATCTCTCACTGCAACATTCTTTATTTCTAAAGCTAAACATGTTCTGCTGAAATAGAGGTCTTTCAATAGGAGGCTTGCTGGTTCTAAAGGTGATAATGGGCTCTAAGCATCCAATGAGGAAAGTATTTCTTGTTTCTAAATCCATTACTATCTGCTTCTCCAGCTCTAGAAACACGGTACAATGTGCATTTTCTTGATCCTCCATCTCTTCTTTTGTTTTCTGTAGTCATACACTGAAGGAAAAATAATGCACTGTTAAGCTTTGAAATCTGTATGTGACCCCATTGCTTTCCAGTGGATTGTGTCAGTGCTGTCACAAATTAATGAAAATAGGCATCACCGTGGGCTGCATCAATCAACCAAAGAAATGACAGTTTAGTTATTTAGTATTATTAAAGCATTTACAAAAGAATTGATGGGCAAAATTTGTATGTGAGTAAATTCCAGCCAGAATGGAAGGCTGGAATCCATCCTTGCTTGAAGGAGCAACGTTTATAATGAAGCTGACAAAATGTAACTTTTTGAACAAGCAACTGGTGTAAAATGAAAAGCAAATATATAGTTATTAAATGTCCAAAGGCTCTACTGCTCTTGCAGAGGGTTCATTCGACCAAGAAATGCACCACATGAACTGGGACCATCTTTTTCTTAACAACTGTAGATATGAAATAAAGAGCTGCTAAAAAATTCTGATTATGTCCACCCTGATTTTTTTGAAAATACTATGGAAAATCCTGTCTAACAATGCAGGTGCATTTTAAAGATACAAAGAAACATAGAAAATTTTCTTAATTCCAAGTATAACATACTGTTTTCCTCTCAGTCTCCAGTTCAATTTCAATTCTGCTTTGGCTTGAAACTTTTGATACTCTTCAAACTCCTGTTCACAGTACTTCAGATATTTGACTTCTCTTTCAAAGTAATCAAGTATGTTGGCATGCTGCAAACACAGTGACAAACAAGGGTCATTACATGCTCAGGGGCACAGATCTCTTGCTGATGATCTGAATGGTATTAATATTTTATCTGAATTGGAAGTATAAATATCTCTATTTATCCCAGTAGTTTGCAGCAAAACAATATAAAGATGTGACCAACTTCAGGCACAAAGAAACCATAAACTACCACACTCTGGTAGTACAGTATGCATTTATTTTATCTGGGAGTCTGTGGTTTAGTTTTTTTAGTCTTTTCAACAGCCTAGTATTTTTCAGTGAAAACTTCAGTTAACAATGAACGTAATCTAAACATTAGTGACTGTTCCTTGGTTGATAATTCTGCACTCTAAAGAGTTTAGCTCCAAACCACAGGTTGTCTCTGCAGAAGCAGTGCGTTTCCTCATATCACTCAGTTAGCTCCTGCCTTGCTTTTCATTTTTATTAAAATGAAGCTGCTGACGTGATGTTTTATTGCTACCTACTGCATCTCTGTGCATGGCATTGAGATGGGATGTTTATAAACAATTTAAGTGCCTACATAAACATAAAACTGCAATAGAATGGGAAGATGGTTTTGTGATGTAAGAGTAACAGACTAGGCAGCAGGCAAGACTGCTAGACTGACACACTAGCTTGATCTTTGGCTGGGAGGTGGAGGAAAAGAAAAACTGAAAACTATGTAGAAAAAAAGAGAAATTAAAACTGCTTGCATTGTTCCCATGGCCTTTTGGTACAGATAGTCCTTATTTCAAGAGCGTGAATGAGTGGGCATGTTAGTAACAGTTTTCAAAATGTGCTTTCACTGAACTAGAACCAGATATGAAGACATGTAAATTGAATTACCAAATTTAAAGGAAAATATATTAACACAAATGTGGACAAGAAGATGTAAAGAAAAGGGAATTCAGTATATATACATTGCTATGCACTCTAAAGCATTGTTTTACTGCATGAAAGGTGTCATTTTATGGATGTGGCAAAAAATGCTGACCTCTTAATTGTGTTTTCATGTAGCCAGGTTGGAACAGTGGAATTCTGCCACCTGTCAGTGAGATTTCCTTTAGCTGACTCTTATCTAAGCTCTGTACAAAGCCAGCTTGGCTATAGGTGATCTTTGGAGAATATGGCTATACTGATCTCAAATTAATTGCCATTATTTGAAGGCATTTTTGTCTAGACAGACTTGTTTCTGTGTTGGAGTTTTCAGGATAAAATGTCAAAGAAATTTAATAAAAATTCTTACTAACCTCATTACTCAAAGGGTGACATAACGCTTGACAGATTTCCAAAATATGCAGAACTCCAAGATTGTCAGAAACAGCCAGAAAATGCTGCTTTGCTGAAAGATATTTGACAAAAAAACGTATAAACAATCCAAATTCCAACAGCAATGTGAACCTCCACCCAAAGACAAGCTACAGAGGATTCTTTTTGTTTTTCTGGTCTTTTTAGTTTGTTGTTCACTGCAGCAAAAAAAAAAGCAAACTTTTTGTTCTGTTATTTTATTAATGCCTTTAAAGTTTTTCTTTTAACAGCCTTTTTTTTAATGAAATAGTTTCAGTTGCTTTTATGGCATGGTATCCATTTTTGTATGTACAGTGTTAAATTTGTGGAAGTATGTGCTGATATAAGATCATTTGTAGTAAGATTTGTGTACCTTTGAGTCATGGGCCATGTTGCAAACAGGGTAGCACAGTAAATCACCATCCACATACCTGAGGCACTGGAGGGGCTGATGAAAGTGATGGTTGATTTGGAGATGTTCTGGAAATAAGATGGCTTGTGAGTTTTCTTCAGTAAGTCCCAAATATCTATATTTCCATTGTCTCTGCCAATGAAGAAAACTCCTGGTCTTGTTAAGGACCATTGTCCTGCAGTGTATCTTCCTGCAGAGCAGCTTGACTGAAGGATTGGTCCATTCTTAATTTTTTTTTGAAAAAACATGAAAGATAGACCAGACAATCAAACAGTACTATCAATTCACTACTTCAGATCTCCTATCTTTGGAAAATGCTCACAATTTAAATGGTCCCATTACAAAAATTGTATCAATGGCAAAATTCCTGCTACCTGCTGCAGATTAAAAGGATTGTGGGGAAGTAAAAAAACCTGGTATCTCACTTGCAGTCTCTTCAGGTAATCTGTCTGTCTGCTGTTAAAACCTGTGGTCTAGAGATTTTGTCAGGTGCAGCTAACATGGATTCCTGCATGAGACACTTAAACTCCCCCCCCATGTTTCTTTGTTTTCACATGATGAAAAAACCTTGTCCTAAAACAAAAGTTCTTCAGATTTGTTCAGCAGGTATTTCCCTAGCAGGAGAAATGAATAGGTGAGAAGCTATGCTTTTTACAAGGTTGGAATTTAAGAAAGTCACTTCACTTTTTCTGTAAAAGTCAAGTTTACTAAGCTTTATGTAAAATAGTTTTCTGATGTGAAGAAGATGGAAAGCTTCTTTTTATATCTGTTTTGTTTCTAAGATATGAAGCTTCATGACTTACACGTTTCTGAAAATACAGTCTCATACAATCTCTGAGCCTGTTATAGTCCTGTCTTGTATATCTATAACAAATGTTACAGCTGGGTTAAAGTAACTTACTGTAACTCCTTCTTTCCAAATGGCAAACTTCTGGCCTCCAATGGTTAGAAAGATGTCTTTAAAAAATGGAGATGTCTGGAGAGTGTTGATAGTTTCAGTGTGGAGGGCATATTTCTGGGAGTGCTTCTCACCTAATGGAGGGAAAGGGCAGTTGCTTGTTACTTGTGCCTTAGGGATCAAGAAACAAGAGTGCAGGACCTACCACAGACCTGGAAGATATCAGCCTCTTTTTTTTTGCTTACAAAGTACAGGAATTGGATTTGCCACAAATCTAGTTACTTCCATTATTTGTGCCAATATCTTTGTGCTATTTTCTGATGCCAGCTAAAGTCCTTGCATTTTTGAGGGTGTACTGTTAAATCCAGATGTTATCAGTCAGAGAGACTATTAGGGCTATGAGCGAGTACCTTAAAAAGACAAAGTATAGACACAAATATTTTAAAGCTAGTGATATATTAAGGCTTGAACAGGTATTGAGAAACTTGAACTTACTGACTGGTTTTGCTGAATGAGTATCAATTTTCTTTTTCCAGTCAGAATAAACAACTTCTCCATCCTGTAATACCAAAAAAAATCAAGCAAATGCTAAGGTTAGAGCTTGGTAGCTTATAGTGACTTGTTTTTAAGCTGGGACTTTTCTTAATTATAACCACTGATTGCAAGATGATTTTTTGCCTTTTCTTTTATATACCTTTTATACAACTTTTATATATCCTCAGTATCCTTAGCATGCATACTTGCAATTCCTTAAGTCTAATAACTTAGCATAGTCCTAGTGTTCTGTTAGGCCAGGAGACCAAACACCCTAAAGGCCTGGTAGCAGGAGGCTGGAAAACCCTACACTATCTTGGGAAACCAAGGTCCTCTCTAGAACATATCCTGTAAACTAGAGATTTGGCCCATCCAGGGGGAGTTCCTCAGATGGGGGAATGTCCTGCCATTCATCCAGGCCTCTCGTTGGGGATATGCTAATTTGGAAGGTCTATAAATTGTATATGAGATCTATGGTGTGTGTGCATTGCAGCACATCCCACCTTGGCAAAGTGATGCACCCGTGGGGATCCTCATTAAATACTGGGGTAAAAACCCCTTATCCCTTAACCGAGTCTGGCTCTCGATTTTCATGACCAGGGAAAGGCATCATCATCATTAAATATGATCTGAGTAAATTAAAACCTAAATTTGCAGCCAATGACTGAAAACACAGTATAGTTTTGCATCACCATTTTTCAGTTATGTATTGCCAAAACAGCTTTACTTGCCATGATGTACTGTGTAGGCAGTCCTTCCTGCAAAATTAGCTGTTTGGTTTTGATAGCTCATGCTTTGCTCCAGTATTTGGGGAAAAGGTGACTGGAAGCAAAAAGGTAGCTAGAGGCCTAATTTTCATTTCCATATGAACTCAGAACTGAGAAAGACCCATGAATTTTAGTAGCATAGGGTAGGTAGAGGGCTATGAATAGTTGGAATTTCCTAAAGTGAAATTAAGTTGGGGGGCAAACTGTAGAATAAATGTTTTCACATGACATGTGGGAAAACACTAAAAAAATTACTAATCTTATGTGTTCTGGAAGAAGGAAATACTCTTTGGTTCCTAATAGGTGGTTAAGCTCAACATATTTTGGAAATATCTTCTAATTCTGCTCTTGAAGTAAGGGTTCATAGTCTACTGAATATTGGAGGTTTATTATTTTTAAAGCATGTAGCTGAAAGTATTCAAGTGGAAGTAAAAGGTGGCATGTTCAGAGAGATATTTTTTGTTATACCTGAAGAAAACATGCAAGTCCATACATTTGTGAAAACTCTGTTATTTAGCTGTCCAGTCTTTCAGATATCTTGGATTAACATTTTAACACCTTGGATTTACATTATTTTCACTTACTTCATTTCCAACAAAAAAGTCTGTGGATATATTCTCTAGCAGCTCCAGATTTTTGCTTGAAGAAACACTCATCTCTATATATGGGCTCTCTTTGATGGCTGCTCTTAGTATGCTCCTAGATCTTGCCTTCCCTGGGAAATGTAAGTTACATTTTTTTGTTACAGACTGGAACTTATTAGAGCAAGCAAATCCTTTGTCTTGTAAAGGTAGTTTGTGGATAAGGGGAATTTCAAGAAGAGATATGAAGAAAGACTGTCAATTAAAGCAGCAGTTCTGTAGGTTTAATGTTTCCTGAGGGAGTCTCCCCATGCTGCAACTCTGAAGTCAGTGCTTCTTATATCCAGACAATACTTAGGGTAGCACCATCCTGTTCTTTGCCAGTTTTACACAGCAGTGTCTCTGTGGCAGCTGCCCTTACACATCACCCATAGCTGCTGCAACCAGGAGCTATCTTTGCTCCAGGGAATGGATTATGTATCTAAAAATAGTTTTCTGTAATGGCTGAAAAGGACATATTGTTTCAGGGATAAAGAGATTGCATGAGGGATTTGCATAGACTTTTAAGTGAAACTGGATAGAGTCACTGTGTATATGGAATTGCTCAGTTTGGATTTTTACATGTACATCTCTTTGTAGTCAGTACATCCAGGTCACACACTGAATACCACTACACTTATAAAATCTTTTTCTCCAGATGTGTTTAGCTATACAGTATTTTGTTGGTCAGCTTTTATTAGGTATATACTGAAATACAAGCTTTTTAAAAACATTTTCCTCTGTAAGGTGTAACAAAAACATTACCTGGGAGTTTGTAACGATACTGCAGTTTCCTGAAACTAATTCTCATGGGACCATACTCTGTGTCGTTATCCCTTTCACGCAGATTTATCTGTTCAGAAAGAAGTGCATTTGCTAAACCATTTTGTCAAATCTTTGAGGTACAAGCCTAAATTACTTTCTGCTGTAATGGAACAGATTTTTGCGGTGTGTTTGTAATACTTCACACACAGTATTTGCTGCCTCACATGCAAGCATGGAAAAAATGATCCATGTGTTACCTTCTTCCTGTAAGAATTTTGCTTTGTTTCTAGCAAAAAAGCCCAAACAACCCAGCACCAGTGGTCATGCTTGTTCAAAAACTGTGTCAGCTGCAGGTATTCTGAGCAGCACAGATCAGCATGCCTAAAATTACAACTTCTTTTTCTTACCTAATATTGTTTTCAGCCTCACATTTTTTCACAAACTATGACTGTTTTCAAGAGACTGAGTGTTGGTTTGCTGGTAATTATGGCTCTGCTGGCCACAACCATGTTGCACTATTTGGGACCCACTGAGATAGCAGAGCACCTGAAAAGGTTGACAGGAACTTACACTATTTACACAACTGCTTTTGCACCTGCTGCAGTTTTTAGAAGCAGTCATGCTGTTTCTTGTGAACTAGCTTTTCAAAATGCATTTTATTTAAGTTTCAAGGAATTTAAGTTTCAAAGGAATGCTGAAGTACTTAATTTCATAATCAGAAAGAAAATCACAAGGAAGTCACAATTTGCTGGAAAAAATAGAGTTGAGAAGGAAAGGAATACATTCCTATGGAGTTCTGGCAATATATCTACAGTTTGGCTCAATCCCTGTGTTCTGTATTTTGGACACTACCTTTAAAAGAGGTTTCCAGGAGAGGTCTAAATCCTCATCAGTATCTGGATCATTAGGGGCCATGTGAGATCTTCTCTCCTCCTTTAGTTTCTCAAATAAAAATTGTTCACGACGTTCGATGGATGGAATACCCCAAAATAATATTGAGCTGCAAAATAATTGTATAATGTATATTGTATAGTGTTTTGGTTTACAGCTACATGCAATTTTCCTTACTTTTTAGACCTTGAGGGTTTCTTAACCTTTTATCTTCAAGCCTTATATAACAGTAGAGACTCTGAAAATCAGACAAAGGCTAGATAATTAATTGCTTCTTTTGTAAATGATGAAATATATTTCTTTATTCACCTTTTAATCAGTTAATTACACCAAAGCAGCTAGATTGTATTCATACAGTTTGCTTATGGACAGTTATTCGGTGAACTTTCTGGCACTGCCTGGGTGAAATTCCTGAAGGCTGTAGCAGATAATTTAGTAACTCAAACTGAAGATGAGTCCCAATTTTTGTGTGTACCAATTAATTTGCTGATGTTCAAGGCAAATGATCCCACTCGTATTTGTCATCTCATTGGAATCTTCAGCCCTCTGATTGCTCCTTTTGTTCTACTCTGGACATTCACTCACAGGTTTGATATAGCCAATGAAACTGCCATCATGGCTGATATCTCTTTCCCCTTTCTAACAGGAGTTGCTCAGGGACCTGTGCTCTTCAAGTATGACATTACAGTGACTTCCCTGTTCTTAACTTCAGGTAAATACTTTCAATTTGGAACCCTGGTGCATGAGTAGTTAAAATAATTTCTTCTATGTGTATTGCTTGCATTAGACTGCAAACTTATTAAGAACTGCATTTGCAATTTCTCATTTAATTCTTCAAAGGTTTCTCTGTTATTTGATTTGGAAAAATAACTTGGCATCATTATAAAATTTTGCTCTCTCTGGCCCTCCCTTTGATGTAACTAACAAATATATGATTGAGCTCAGCCATGCAGCCTTGAAGTCTTAAATCTTCTGACATCATGAAAGCTGAACATTTATTTCCACTTTTTGCATTCTA
This sequence comes from Irena cyanogastra, assembly GCA_013397155.1. Classification (NCBI taxonomy): domain Eukaryota; kingdom Metazoa; phylum Chordata; class Aves; order Passeriformes; family Irenidae; genus Irena; species Irena cyanogastra. Next base: position 68,510 of record VWZV01014995.1, read on the forward strand.
CCCCCTTGCTAGTCTTTCACACAGAAGAATAATATAACTATCATGACTATTCAGTCCACAAAAGAGATGCACAAAGAGTAATTCTACCAGCTAAATATCCAAATTTATATATAGTTTATAGTATTTCTGTAGAAATGGGCCTTAGAATCTTTTAACAGCTTTTTGTGCATGTCACACAAACAAATGTAAGTGTGAGGATGTGGCTTTCCAGGCTAATGCGTGTGTGATCAACGCCCTTCTGAAGGGGGTACACACAGAATATAAACATATATGTGCAAGGTTTTCAGTTAATAAACTCTTAATGCCTTTGCTGTAAAGGGTTTAACTGGGCAAGAATGCAAAATGCTTGTCTTCTGCATACAGAATTTCAGCCACTCAAGATATGCTGATAGGAATCCAGAAATGTGCTAGTTAAATCATGGATTATGCCTCATAAAATTTTCCAAAGGAAACTGGAAGATATCTTGTAGAGTATGTATTGTATATACCAATCAGGGGAGCAGGTTACAAGCTGCAGGTTTTTTTCATCTCTGTTTTCAGTAGTACCACCCTTTGGGTTGTCCTGAAAATAACAGTAATAATTATTACAGGGAAAGAAGATGATGAAAGACAAAAATGACACTCTGATATGTAAGTACTTCAACACATAAAGCAGGCTACTAGAAATTAAGTCACTGTTTCTGCTTGGGTAAGGTTTGAAAATCAGGACTCATTAATTTGCAGTTATAAAGTCAAAGTATTTTACAAATATGCTTCAAGTGAACTGATACCAGCTTTCCCTGCTACACATCTAAAATTCTAAATTAACTTAGCAGAATAAATACTTACTGGTACCACTGCAAGTCAGGCCCTCTTTAATTTGCCATGTTTGTAATTTCTTTTATGCAGCTTTACCAAAAAGCCAGTAATTGAAAAATTTATCTCCAACATTTCAGTGTAGTGGGAGAGATGTGCCTTTGCCAAGTTTACAGCATTGGTCATCTATCTTAAATTATCACTTGGCTAGACCTCACTGTAAGATTGTAGTGGTGCCTTCAAATGTTAATTATTAATAGTTTAGTTTGTGTATGTGGGGTTCTGCAGGTTTTATACTATTTATCATTTACTACATAGTTACTGGTTTATAGCAAATTAATTTTAATTACTCAGGAAAATAAAGGAATGGTGTCAGGGGTAACAAGGGATTATAGGCTAATCAAATCTAACTTCCAGTATATAAAAACCAAACATATTTTGGCAAAAACTCTACTTATCAAGTATGTGGCAAAATTTCAGCTGAATTTTTTTAAGCCAAATTAGGCCTACTCTAATTTTCATTCATGAGTTTGTCCACCTGGATCACAATGGCAGTAATGCAGCCAGACAAAGCTGAATTAGGTTCTGGATATAATTTTGAATAATTTTTCATTAATATGTAATTATAAAACTGCTGATTTTAGGAACTTTGCCATAAAAACTGCTATGTTGTGCAAAGGCTGACACATATTCCATGTTTATATAACAAAAAGTATGTTCTAGTACATGTTGCTAAATACTGGCAAGTGACTCCTTTGTCAGTGTTATTTATTAAGCATGGGTCTCCTGTATCTGTTATCCCAGATGAACACAGAAACAGCCTTCTGAGCCTAAACTTTGACTTAAAAAGCCCCACCCAAACAACAAAAACCACAACAATGTTCTGCTATCCAATCCCTTTCTCCATGCTTTACATCTGGTACCAGTTAGTATCCATGACTATTACTGTATAAAATAATAATGAACAGTGAGATCAGCTGACATTTTATGATATATGTGTGCCCCTTTTCTCATTTTTCTGGAAATGCCACTAAGGACTGTAGTATCTGTGAAGTCTTAAATTTTTTTCCAAAAATTTATTAATATATAATTTCCAAAAACCTTTTAAAGATTTCAGTTTTCTTCTTCTTGGCCTGTTTTTCCACTGTCATTATTTAGCATTTGACTACATTTGCATCTGAAATTAATTTAGCACCATTTGCAATACTTGGATATTAAATCAGCATCCAGTGTTCCTACAGAGCGTAAGTACTTTGGAGCTTTAAAACCATAAGGGAAAAAGTAAGTTTTGAGTACACAGCCAGCATCTAGAAAAGTTAAGGTGACTACAAATAATGCCATTCTTGGGTATCCAGATATTTAGGTAATTGAAATTATTTCTTGGAATTCTTAGTGACAGGCTAGATTGCTCCTAGTAGAAATTCAATACATTTTGAATATGGAAGGCTTACTATAATTTTGAATTATACTTTTCTGTAAAGTTCAGGAAATTTTTTCCAGTATTAGCAGATTAATATTAGACTGAGAGCACAGCACAGTTGTAAAGCACAATGAACATAAGAGGCACCAGATTATTAGTATTTACTAAATGCAGTGAGAAATAATGAATACAAATAATTAACTTTTTAGTATTTTCTCTTGAGCTTACATTAGGATTTCTGAGGTAGTAGATTAGAAAAGCAATAAAAAGAAGTGAATTTTTAAACTCACCTCCAAGTTAGATGGTAGCCAATGTACATCTGTTATTGGCTTTGTATGACAATATGGTATGGAAGAGGCTGCACAGTGTCTCACTAGAGGTGGCTCTGTGTTACTCTGCTGGACTTCCTTAGGTGATGGCTAGAAATGTTTTAAGAAAAGATATCTTAGTGTGTTTTCAAAATAAAATAGTAGATCTATCAAAGAATAAAAGGTTACTTTGCATTCTGTTAACACTTTTTCATGTGTTTCAGATCAGTTTATAGAACTTTCTAGGAGTCTAATACCTTCCATTTGAGGGGAAAAAAAGAGGAAAGTATCAAAACAGGCCTTTGGATATAAAGCTCTAAAAAGAATTCCAACATGCCTCCACAGACATGCAGATATCATTAATGTCTCCTCTCCTCTTAGGGCTTTCTTCTGCTTATCCTCCTTATTGTCTTTTTCCACTGAAATCATGTTCTCATCTTCCAAGCTACCTTTTCTCTGTTCATAAACATCTAGAATACTTTCAGTATTGCTTTCAGTAGCAAACAATATCTGTATTTGACAGGTAAGGTAAGAGTGGAGGGTATATTGGTGTCCATTAAAGAGCAGACTCACTGAAACGTAAGTTGCACAAAATGCAGTAAACTTTTTAAAGCTGTACTAATCAGGTAGAAACCATGATAATTCTGATAATGGTTGGATTTCATGAACTCATCAGGTTTCTTATCCTTTCTAGTGTCTCATTGCAAAGATTATCTTCTCTCTTTTGAGTCAGGATACCTTCACCTGTTTTTCCTCCACAGACATACAGATACACTACAATATACTTACAACAGAAACATTTACCATGTTAACAGCTGTTATCTTGATTTCATAGAATCATAGAATGTTAAGGGGTTGGAGTAAGATCATCTTTAAGATCACCTAGTCCCAGCCCCCCAGCCATGGACAGGGACACCTCCCACTAGACCAGGTTGCTCAAGGCCTGATCCAACCTGGCTTTGAGCGCTGTCAGTGTTGGGGCATCCACAGCCTCCCTGGGCAACCTGTGCCAGTGTCTCACCACCCTCACAAAGTAAACAATTTCTTTCTAATATCTTACCTAAATTTTCCCTCTTTTAATTTTTACCCATTACTCATTGTCCTGTCACTACAGTTGCAAAACAAGAGTCCTTCTCTGGCTTCCTTCCAGATTCCCTTCAGATACTGGAAGGTTGCTGTGAGGCCTTCATGCAACCTTCTCTTCTCTAGGCTGAACGGCCCCAATTTTCTCAGCTTGTCTTTGTAGAGGAGGTGCTCCAGTGCTCTTACCAACTGTGTGGCCCTTCTCTGGACTTGCTCCAACAGTCCATCTTGTGTTGGGGGCACCAGAGCTGGATGCAGTACTCTGGGTGGGATCTCAGCAGAGCAGAGGGACAGAATCCCCTCCCTTGCCCTGCTGGCCACACTGCTTTGGATGCAGCCCAGGATTCAGCTGGTGTTCTGTGCTGCCAGTGCTCACTGCTGGGGAACCCCTGTACAGCACTATCCAGCCTTCAGCCCCGTGATTACCTCAGTCAGCACTGCTGCTCTTGGCTCACCCTCTGACGAGTCAATGATTTCATCAGCAACAGGATTTGTACTTTCCAGCATTTTTTCATGTTTAGAAATATCCCACAGTACAACCTACAATGATAAATTAGTATATTACAAATTATATTTGAATATGTGTATTAATATGCTGTGCGTTAATACACTTTTTTTTCAAATTGTGGAGGTTTGGGGAAAGAGAAGAAATTCACTCTCTGCACTAGAATTTATGAAGTCTTTAAAGTATTTGCTATTCAGTTTGATGCAATCAGAAGAAAGGTTACATTTGTCTCTAAAAAGAAGTCTTTACAACTTGACCTATTTATCAGTACTACAAAGAAGCATTGGAATAAGAAGAATTCAGCTATGGAATAACCAGACATAGCTTCAGTCCAGGATATGAGAGCTTCAAGACTCTGTGACATCTGTCTTCTCTCTGTCTCTATGTTTTATTATGGATGTTGAGTAATCTCTTCACCCTTATTTTTATACTGGAAGAAAATACAGAGATAGGCAATTTTATTTTTAAAGAGCAAAAAACCTGTCCATCAACACAGCCACCAGCAATGATATTTGGATCACTTGGATTGAACTGAAAGCAGTAAATGTCTTCAGGAGCTTTCAACACCAACTAGAGAGAAGAAAAACAAGATAGTTGAGAAATACAGTCACACCATTTGTTTGTTCTCATGTTATTTAAATACTTGGCATATTTAAAAGTCATTATTAAATACCTGGAGGCAGCTAGGGTCAAACAAACTCCAGAGAAGTATAACTGACTGGTGTAGAAATGATTTATTAGAAAGGTTAACTTGTTCTTCACATGAAGGCTGCTCTCTTGCTGACAGTGCTATAATCCCTAATCAAAAGAGAAAATTTATTTTTTCTCAAAAGATACAATTCAAGTTTCAACACATTGATAATTATTCTAAATTACTTATATTTATACCTTCTGAATACAGTGAAAAAATGCCCAAAGCAGGAAAGAAACCCTAAACAAACCAACCATGTATATTTCTTTTTTTTTCAAATGAGCTTTGAGGAGACTATTTTTGTTACTTAACATTAGATTTAAAATGAGTCATAGAACCTGTGCATGAGGATAAAACTCATTTTTTGCTCATGCTCCTCAGTGGCGTAATACTGTACCTGAAATGCTGTGATAGGCATGTAGTCCTGGCCACCCATCATGAAAACAAATCCTTGTAACCCAATCAGTTTTCTTACTCAGGCTGTAGTGTTGTTGGCTAGTAGTATGCTGGGAGCTGGGGCATTTTTGTAGAACCTAATTGTGCCTTTAGGTCTGGCTGTGGAGAGCAATAATGCACAGCAGAGAGCAGGAGCTGACACTTCCTATGCCTTGTGATGCTCCCTGGCACTCGGCAGAGCTGTGTCCCGTTGGGGCTGAGACATTCCTCACCAGTATTAGGCGTGCTGTGGGAGCCAGGCATGGGCACATGCACAATGGTATGCAGGGCCATCTGAAGAGTCTGGCACGACAACCCTGCTTAAATGAGCCTCATGGGGGGGAAATTTCTCTCACCTATAATCTCCACTTGTACATTAGGGTAAAGGACTTTGCATGGTCTATATGAATTCTACAAAGAATTTGTCTCATTTTTCATTTTTCCTCAAACTGGCAATTTAAACAGGAATACTAAATCACTTCTGATTTCTTTTTATATTTGAAAACTGATGATTTTATGAAAGATGCATATTTTATAGCTGTCATATAATACCCATCATTGAAAACTCCAATCGGTACTGTAACTGCATTACCATAAATGGTTGGATGCCAGTGAACGCAGCTAATGGTTCTGTCCTTAAGGTATTGCACATCTGTAAATGATTGGTATGCTTTAAGATAAACATCTGGCTCGCTTTCTTCTTGGTCTTCTGCTAGGGCCTTCCAATCATCAAAAAAAACATTCATAATTTCATTTTGCTGCAGTGCAATTTCCATTCTGTTACGTGAAAAGAACAGTTAACACTTCAATAATCCAGATGTAACTATTCAATAGTAGAATTACAAATATTTCTGTAAAGAGGTAGCTTCTGTTTTTCATAAAATTATGTTCACATTAGTTAAAAAATCAAGTATTAACTCCTCAGTGATGTGTCACTGCAAGGAAGCAATCTTCTGTTTAAACAGAAACAGCTACTGTATCAAAAATTTAACTCTAGTTCTTTGTGGACTAAGTACAGAGGAACTGTCCAATTCTTAGTGCAAAAAAAGTCACTAAGCAGGACCTGTCCCACTTAACGGGACATGGCTAAGAGCATAATCATGGGTAGGACAGCACCTTTGCTCACTGCACAACCATCTGGGTGGGCAGTGTTTGAAAGATCAGCTTTGCCGTTGGTTTGAAAAGATGTATCACTATCAACTTCAGTAATTCTGATATCTGTTTAAAGCAACAATCGTATCTATATAGCATAGACTTAATGGTTATTTTCATGTAAGCAAATATTAAGTTATCATTTGTTAATACTATAATAATAAAAAAGGAAATATATATATAGAAACAAAAAATAAAATTTATATTTGACTAGACCAATGATCCATTCAGATGAGTACTTGCTTGTATTCTGTATTATTTCAGGTAGTCTTCAAATGTTCTGCTGCAATAATTTTACCTTAAATGTACGGCTGTAAGAAATTTTTTCAGCGTCTCAGATGACAGACTCTCTGCTTTTGCTTCATTTGACAACTGCCTTGGATAATACTGCGTGGATGCATTTTTTGGATAGGTCCTACCCGATTGGAATAAATTTGAATGTAAGTATAGAAAACACTTCAAAGACAGAAACCTATTTAATCTGTAAAATTTAAATATATTGTTTTTCTGGACACTTTTTAGAAAATATTTAAGAAAAAATATGCAAACAGAGCATCCAATTTTGTTCTATTAATCAGTTTGAGTAACTCCAGAGTTTTAATTGAGATAAGAAACAATGCATAGCTTAACAAATAAGCTTATTAATGTTTTCTCATACTTACCATTTTGTCTGAGTACTAGCTTCTCTTAGTTTTGGAACCATTTGCACCCCCACATCCCTTTCAAGCATTTTGATACTGAAAGTATCGTCTTCGTAGGCCGTGCATTCAGCATAGCTCTCTTTTTCTTCTGAGGCATTCTTGTCAGTAAATGTAATTGGAGCACCAAACTTCCTGCGAACTCGAGAGATCTTGTACTTAATCTGGAAAACATACATTTCCATGGCTAGCAGAAAAGAAAGTTTTTGGAAAGTTCATTCTTTAAAATGGCTGCATTCATATAATTGTAGGTTTAGCTCTGTTACGGATTTCTTTGTTGAGCTTACTCATATTGCTGCATTTTGAAATTCTGAAGTGCTCTTATAAGTAAACTACATATGTAAGAGAAGACAGGTTTGTAGTTGCAAAAGAAGTTGTAGCATTTTTGGATTACTGCTAGTAGGACAAGAGAATTGCATTTTCTAATTCATCCAGTATCAAAACTGCACATTTAATTAAAAGACTGATTTGCAGGAAACCTTAGGTAATACTGAATTAGGCTTCCAAGACCTAATTTTCAGCTCTCTGCTGTTGGTGGAATTCTCAGCTTTGGGAGAGGTATTTCAACTTCCTCTGCAGTGCCTGGGATGAGAAAAGTACTCTGAAGAAGATGCAAAAAAATTCAGAGGAATTTCCTTATGTAGAGAACTAGGAAGGATGAAGGGATGTGTCTTGACTTCTGCCACAAAGAGAAGTAGGCTTTGGATTTTGGGCAGCAGAGAGGTATTGCTTTGTCTTGAATTCATGTCCAGGTACTTTTTCCCAGCACCTCCCACAGAACTGGAAAGGAAAGTAAGCTAAAAATACTTTCGAGCGGACCTTACCAACAATGCAGAATACAGAATTCTTGAATTGTGAATGTGTTAAACTCAATGACTGTGAAATAGCTTTAGAAAAATCAGACATCTTTTTAGGTGTAAGCAAGATGTTCAGTTGCTGAGAACTATCAAAACTTAGTCTTAACTGAAGAGGGACTTAGGTACTGAGTAAAAATCACTCATGGACAGACAGATACTTGGAGATGCCCCACACATCACCAGTTAGGTGACAGCTGTGAGTGGATCTAGTTTTTGGACATATAATTTTCTCTCTCTCTCTCTTTCTCTCTCTCTCTCTCTCTCTCTCTCTATATATATATATATATGATCTGTAGATGTAATTAATCAAATACATCCTTCTGTAAAGTCAACTTGTAATACCTGTGGATACTTAAAGACCATTGCATGCTACTTAAATGCCATCCATATACTAGAACTGAGCTTCATGGAAACAGAGCAATGACTCCCATTGTCATCTGGACATTTGGTAAATTGAGCAAAAAGTGGCAGAAGTGCCAGTGACCAAAGATGGTCAGGACTTTTGAACTTACACCTTAAAAAGTAGTTATGTCCCATGCGGTGATACATGCCTTATTTGCAAGACTTAAAGAGAGCAGAGTTCAACATAAAAGTTTCTGCAGCACTTTCAGCTTTTGTTAAAAGTTCAGCTCTTTTTCTGTTCGTTTTCTTGAAAGACTTCAAGAAAAACGAGGATTGCAGCTTCCAATTTCCTGCCTTTTTTTTTTAAAGGAACTTAAAATAAATGCAGGGAGTTTATGTTTACTTGGTTGACTAACATCTGTTGATTCTGACCTTTGTATCCCTTTCTTTAACAGATTCTTCTTCGACTTCCTTTTCGCTGCCAAGAGAAACCCAAGGTTTGTGGACTTCCAGAGTTTCCTCTCTGTTTTCTTCTTCTGTTTCTTCTTGTTCTTCCGCAGTTGCAAAAGACTGTGATACCAAACAGTGAGAAATGGTACTTTTTCAAAAATTTGTTACTGAAATGTAAGTATTAACTAGAAACCCAGGTTTCAGGCTTCACTCACACGTTCTTTACTTTTCAGTCTCAGTGCAGTGAGCCTGGGTATACTGTGCCCTTGGGTAGGGCTGGCTTAGGTCGCGTTCATTTGTGCATTAGAATTTTCCAATAACGTTTAACATTTAACTACTAAAGAGAGACTGTTGTCTTGAAAGCAAATCATTTTATATAAAAAGAATTTATAGTGATTTTTTCCATTAGGCCCTCTGGCCTGGAATGCATTTTGCTTTTCTTAATTATTGCTTCTCCCGATTCCCTGATGCTGGATGGCAAACTCATATTCAAGAAGTATATAATCTTTCTATAAACATTCTCCAACAGTGCAGCATACAAGTTCTATTTATCTAGAGCTATTTAGAACAGAAGAACATTTTCATGATTTGAAGAATATATTCATAGATATTTTGAAAAATAAGTATAATACTTCTTTGAAAATGCTTAATATATTTATTGTCTGTTACTTTTATGTCTGAGAAATCTGAGTATTGGCAGAGAAAATGAATGCTTATTATAAAAATGCAGCAGTGGGGGTTATACTGGCCTCTAAAGTAAAATACAAAAACTTAATTTAGCCCTTCTCAGTATAAAATATATTTTTACAGTGATACACATATTTTTCCATGATCAGCTTAACCAATAGAGAAATATTGGGTGCTTAACAATAGCATTCCTGACATCTTTGTTTGAGACTAGATTCTGAAATATTTATAGATAGAACAATGCTGTGGCATACTTGGAATTTACCTTTAGAAAGTCTTCCTTGGCTTCTTCAGAAGCAACAATGTAAAAGTTCTCTCCATATTGGAAGTTTGGATCAAAAACTACCAAGAGTTCTTCCCCTGGATATTCCTATTTTAATCAAAAAAATTAGTGGAAAACTGAAAACAAATTATATTCAAAGCAAACATGAGGTTGTGACTGGAAAAGCTACCACCAGTTTAGTATCTTAGGTTAATTTTGTATTCTTAGCAGAGAATTTCATGTGCCAATTGAAAGGCATAGATGGGGTTTATTTTGTAATAAAAATAGGTCTGGGACAAAACTAATCTTTCATACAGACAATTAAACAGAAAATAAACTGTTTTAATGATTCTCAGTAAATAGGCCATGAACTAGGGGAAGCCAAATATGTGAAGCTCTGTCAGTTCACAGAATGAAAACTAATAGTATTTATGTTACTTTTAGCGTATTTTCAGTCTGAAGTTAGTAAAAAAAAAAGCATGGCAAGCCATGAGAAACCTTGAGTCAACAATGGTCCATGACCTCTAGCACTCAGATATTACAGCATCAGTGTGTTTACACAGAGTCAAACAAGAACAGACCCATTCTTCAAAAGAATGGACGCTCTGAGAGCATAAGTCTTAAAGTGAGAATTAAATATGCTACATACCAAGATAACTTTTTTGAGAGGGTGGAAATCAGAAGATTTAGCTCTTGTTTTCATGTCTTTAATTATGTCCTCTTTTTTAATACACTTGAAACAATTTTCTTCTGTGACATCTTCATCAGGTCGGCAGTTAAAAATTTCTTGGGTCTTTGCAGTCAAAGGCAAAGGAAAGATTTCTGGGTGGCCTATAAAAAAAAAAACCTGTGTGATAACTTCAGTCTTGTTTAAACATGCACATATACTTTGATAACTCTATGCTTTTACTGTTTATAGCATAATGCCTTTGAATCTCTCAACTTTGCTTTTGGAATTTTGGAAGGCATGAAATACAAATTATATTTACTTTATTAATCTTTGAAAATACTCTACCCAACATTTCGCACATAACAAATATAATTTCCCTGGTATGGGGAGCTTTTTTTGTTCTTGATGAACAGGTTATTAACAACTTTAGTGGAAAATCTTTAACGAGTTGGTTTTAATATATTAAGGACAAAACCGCATGGTTCTGACTTAAGAAAGCCTTTGAATAAACACACTGTGCTCCTTCCTTATAGGGCAGCACCACATTAAGCCAAAGTTTAATCTAGGTGAGGCTTCTCCCAAGTAAGGATACTTTTCTGATTTCAGACTTTCATCTTGCTCCCATTGAGTTCAGAGTGCAGGAGAGACTATTTCTCACTTATGAAATGAGACTAAAGCAAGCTCACTGAGATTGAAGTCAGATATTTATTTTCAATTTTACTGGAGAATATATAGCTGTTGTTTTCTACACACATGATCTCTGTTAGGTTCATTCATGTTAACTCAGAACAAGATATTTCTTATCCTTGTGCTAGCACGGATATCTTCATTGCTTTGGGGGAGGCTGGAGGCAGCTAGGTGACCTGTCAGCTGTGCTCTGCAAACACTCAATCTGAGGATAAGATGCAGTGCTTCTTATTGTGTGTGCCAGCTGTATGTGAGCAAGGCAATGTATATAATGCTGGTCTTTCTCATGTTACATCTTCTGTCTCCAGCTTGCATAACAGCTCTAAGTGGCTAAGATCACTCTAGGCCCAGCTAGCTGAATCCTGCCCCTCAGACTCCCCCTCTGCTCTCCTGCCCTGCTAGCAAACTCATGCTCTGTCTCAGCTGCCCTATGAAGGCCACTACATTTTTGCCTGAGAAGGTTAGTAGATATTAATCTTCTTGGTGAACTGGAAACTAAAAGACTTAAGGACGTCTATACTATGTACTATTTTTCTGTACTGAAATGTGCTGGCTGTTGTGATAATAGCTGATACTTTCTATCTTTGTTTCAGTTTCTTTTCTTAGTTTAAATTACTTAGTATTTTTTCTTAATTCCCAGCACCTGTGGGGTTTTTCCTCTTTGTGCATGCCTTGAAGAGACATTGACATACCTCAAACGATGATTGTGACCAGCTGTGTCAGCATGTTTTGAGAAGTCATCTCTAATCTAAACCAACAAGGACTAACAAAACGATAAATCCTCCTTAATCTCTGCATAATCCTATCTCATAATGCATTATGTTTGATGAATTTGACATTTATCCTTTAAAATCTTTCAGTGCTGCTACTCCACTGCACCTGCTCTGCCATAGTCATCACTAAAATTAATGGCATGCCTGATGTTTCTGGTGCATGCTACACTGTTCCAAGTATGGATTACTTAGTGTCCACTAGTTATTTCATGGCAAATACAATCTGTATGTAGCATGCACAGGCCAATAGTTCACTTTCATCACAAGCTGTAATCAATATTTCATGACTTTCCTTTTTGGTATCTTGGAGATTTCCAGGATTTGTGCGTGGATGCTTCCAAAAAATACAAAACCATAGTGATGTTGATTGAGAAAGACCTCCAAGTCATCTGGTCCAAACTCACTTCTGCTAGCACCAGACCCCAAAATCAAAAATCCCAGCCAGGAGTAATGGTTGTTTTAGACATTATTGTTTGTAACAATAAACTTTCATGCTGCTGTTTTTTAAATGCTGAATCACGTATACAGCCTTGTGCACAAATGCTAATACTGAAAAAAATCCTTTTAAGGAAATGTAGGTTTCATTGCCAAATGAAACAATACAGGCATGCATTAAAGTTAAGCAAGAATACAATGGACATCACTACAAGAGAAAACAGAGTAAGACAGATACTCTAGGTGCATTTTTTTCAAAGCTCTATTGCTATAAGCCCAAGCTAAAAACAAAGTAATGGTCAAAATTAAAATTACACCTTTCAGTCTAAAAAACTAAAATTCTATATTGCAGAATATTATTTTTAACAGAATCTATAATATAAGGAGCTGATACTGGAATTTTTACATTATAAACATTTTTATTGAATGCTCTTTTCCAGTAAAAAGTGTGTAACATCTGATCATAGGCTTCACATTGTTTTTCTATTAGTAAATTGTACTTGTGTCATTTGTAAGAGTCAGCAGCTCTTAGTGCTAGGAGAACTTCACAAAAGACCAAGAAACTCTAAGGAAGAAGTAAAGAACACTTGCAGGGCTAAGGAGTGTGTGCATGGTGTTTAAATCTTGCACAGCCAGGGTTTGCTTACACCAGTGTTATTTTCCTGCTTTCAGCAACAGGTTCTTAGGAATTTAGCTGTTAGAGCTTTAATCTTATTTGCCAGTAGGTGGAGGTACAATTCTCTCTTACTGGAACACTCTGGAACACTGAAAACACATTTTTTGAAGTTCCACCTTAATTATCGGAGGGACCACTTTTTGTGCATTTTCATTAACTGCAGCTTAGGCATGATGCTATGCAGAGAACAATTTTCACGCAGTGCTCATGGGATTATGGAGGAAAACAAGTGATTTACAGATTCCTTTAGAATTACCTAGTTTGTGTACTCCTTGTTTGTCACACTGTTTTAGCTTTTAACAATAAAAGCTGTATTGTTACAAGCCAATTAATAAGATAACCCTTTGGACTGTTCCTGTAAACCATAGATAAATTTTACTTTTATATCAATTTAAGTTATATCTGAGGGATAATTGCACAAATGGCATCAGAAGAAAAATACAACCAGAAATATGGAAAATAACAAACCATTGGAAATAATTTGGTGTCTAAGAAAAAAGAATACATTTAAACTTGGATATTTGCATACTTTTAGCCCTTAACTATAGCCATGCTTAAAACTAAATTTATCTTGAACGTAAGCCAAATTGTGAGTTTTAAATGGTTAATTTTTTCCCCCTAAAAAAAAAGGATTTTAATAAATGCCTATTGGTATCTATGATTACGAACCACAAGTGATATGCTAAAATAATCTCATGAAATTTAATAAGCATTTGACAAAGATCAAATATTAATGAATTATTAAAAAAAAGAATGTTTTTCTTTAAATTGCTAAACTCTTTCTAAATGCCAAGATTTTTCACCCTATAATTCTGCTATGATGCTTATTTCCCCCATCCCAACTCCTCTTAAACCAAGAAAAAACCATCTTCTAAAACCCATACCTGATTCCTACTGCACTTCCTGCTACTCAGACAGCCACTGTAATTACTGTGATAGCAGCATTTCTAAATATTTTCTACTTTTTCTCATTCATAATTTTTTTTTTATTGCCTGCATTAGTAACACTGAAGCTTCAAAATGCTTTGAGTATTCCAGAACTACTACTTTAAACCTCAGTCATCACAGCACTTACCTATACTGGCCATAGAAAGATCAGCTTCATCCTTTTTACCTGAAATATAATGACATGATGTTATTAGTAGTGTTGGTTACAGAATTAGAATGAGTAATTTTACCTCTCTCAGTTATTTATATAAAATAGCATATTCTAATTGATCTCATGGGTTTTTTTAATGCATGGGGCCAAAACAATTAAGGTAGATCTCATGTGAGCCCAGACTGCTGCTTGTTTCATTGTTGCTGTACCTTACATACCAAGATGTGTTTCTTTTTCCTTTCCACAATTCCTCAGCTTTGTTTTACCTTTTTTTTTCTTTTGTTTCTTTGCTGCTGTTATTGAACCTTTCGAGGCGGTCTTGCTGGATTTGGGATTTTCTGACATTTTTTCAGATTTCTCTAGAGAAAGATACATATCATCAATAATTTTAGATTAGACAACAGAATGCACCATCTATGAGTGAAAATTTGGTTAATGACTTTATGTAGCTTATCATTATAGTAATATTTTCATATGCAGCTAAAGGTATGTTTCATAGTTTTAAATCATAAGCTGTATTTTCATATCATGTGTAATAGATGGAAAAACTTCTTTTGCCCAGGATGTTTAAAAATGAACACTAATTGTCCAAAATAGTGACAGGTTAAGTTAGGATAGAGGTTTCCCTTACTGAAAGCTAAGGACCGGAGATAAAGTGAGAAGAGCATGGGTGAAAATTCACTGGTTATAAATCTGTCCCAATGTTTGTAAGTGTAAATCATTACTCAGCTGCACAAAGCATTTCTATTTCCAGTTTATTTTTCAGTGTAACTCTGCAGAGGACAAACTCGGGAACAAGATGTACGCCTAATAAAATGTAGCAACCACACAGCAGCAGATGATATTGTGTAGAAGACTGCTCCGGTTTCATTTGCTCTCCTTCATCCCAATACCCGGAGAAAGGATTAGAACAGAAGTGCAGGAAAGACTCAGTTCCATGGCAAAAAGAAAAGCAGTTAAGCCTGCCCGCGGCTCAGGCTGGACAGCACCATCATGTGGGATGTGCTCATATAGCAGCCGATGGAACAACTAAATCAGGATGGCCCAAATTCTCTCAGCAGTGTTAAAATTGTTTGATGTTAATATTGAAGAGCCAGAGGCGTTCAGATGGGATGAGGACAATGAGGCTGTCACTTTGTTTGTGTCCTCTATTTTCCATGTTCACACTTTTTCAGACTGTAAACTGACTGGAGGAGGAACCATTTTTTAAATGTCTACAGAGCACCTACTGTATTTGGGTGCTGTTACAATTTTACCCCTAACAAGAGGAAACTAGATGCAGATAGGACAGAAAGAGGTGGCACCTTCAAGAACACTGGCATGACATAACTATTTCTGATGATCTCTTACAGGAGCTGCAGCCTGTCTGCCTGTGCACATGAACAGCACATTTACTGTCAAGATGTTTAAGGTGAAAAGGTGAGTTTATAAAATAAATGTTCTACCTTGAGGGTTACCTTATGAACAGCCTAAAAATAGTGAGTGCTAAAACAAACATGCTGTGGCCTGTGCATTTGCAATTTCAGTGGTGTACCCAGACTGAGAAACAGTGGTTTACTGTTTTGTAGCATGGTTCTCAATACTCCAGAAGCAAGCAATATAATCTTAGCTTCTGATCTAAATTTTAGTATGGACATGGCCACTGATGGCAGGATATAGGTCATCATGCCTGATGGAACAGCTGAGGTTTGGGATACATGTTGGTCTTCCCTGAACTCAAGGTAAATTTTGGTGTTGGCTTTAATGTGAGCAGTCTGACACTCTCATAACAGTTATGCATTTTTTCTTCTTCACTCCAATCAAAGTAGAAAAATATAATCTATAAATCCTCAGACTCTGTTCTGTATCATACTGGATCTTGCAGATCACAGGGGGCAGGCTGCATCCACGGCATGTTAATGTATTTCTCTTGTGTTTAATCTCTCTTAATTATGGCAAATGCAGTCCCCTTCATTAATCTGTCTGAAGAATGGTAGTAATTTGATCTTATACTTCTTCCAAAAAGAAGTATGCAAAGAAAATTAATGTTTCAGGATTCTGAAACTTTTGCTGTGCATGGGATGATGTTTTTAAACACTCCCCCCCTAATGATATATAATGAATCTAAGGAGAAAGTTGGGAATTTTTTCTGCCCTCATTCTCACAGTCTTTTGTCAAATACAGGAGTAGAAACACTGTTAATGTATAAGCCAATATATTTTCATATATATATATACGTATAATCTTTCAAAGGAGCCTATACAATATGCTTAGCTTATAGTTTTGAAACACTTAGGCCTACTTCACTGAGAGTGCATATCAACTCAGATGGTCAAAAGAGACTATTTTTTCCTTATTTAAAAAGGAAAGCTGTGAAAAGCTGTTTCTTATCTATCATCGTGTATACATATAAAAATTGTGACCCATTTTGTAAATGGGTTCTGTGACTATTCTAATTTGAAACCAACCTTTATGCCTCTGTATAAGACAGCCCTCCAGGATAGGAGGTGGGGACAGCTGTTGTAGAAATTAGTTGAAGGACAATATGAACCATCTTGTATATATTCCAGTCACAATGTTTTACTTCACCATTTCGTAATTATGGATTGTAGCAAAGCTAGTTTGGAAATTTTGAGTGAGTTCCTCTGAGTATCCTAATCTTTAAGTCACATGAATGGAGGAAACACTGAGAAGGCTGACCTAAGTCATGTCCTATGTTTAGTAAAATAACTCACAAATAAAAACATCCCTTTTCTTTCAATGGATTTCAAGTATATTTTACCTATAAAAACAATTAAAACTCTTGAAAATGGTGTCCCAGTAACCAGTTCCTCCTTCACTGAAAGGAGGAGGTATAGAGGTAGGTGCAGCACTAGAGAGAGAAGCGCCGTGGTGGTGAAGCTGGTGTCAGTGCCTAGTGCACGTATTTGCATTTGTTAACACAAAAAGTGTCCCTGTTCAAGGCTTGCAGATGAACAGAGCAGGCAGTGGCACTGTTTGTGCTGCCCTCTGGGATGCACAGGACCTCCCAGCTGGAAAGCAGACAGAGAATGACAAACTACTTATCTTCTTTTACAATACCCTCAACAGCGCATCGCCCCTGCCCCTCTGCCATCCTGGGGCCATATGATTGTCAGTGGTCAGGAAACGGAGAAGGCCTGCAGAGAAAGCAAAGGCAGAGCTTCCAGAAGCTTCTCTGGAAGCATAACCGGGCCCAGAGCCATTTACAAAGCCTAGATGCAAAGTTGGTTTTTTCACAGGAAAATGGCAACCTCCAAGTGCTCCCTTCAGGAAACACACACACCAAACTCTCAAATATGTATTGAGGAGCAGCCTTTTGCACCTCACCTCTTCCAGAAAAGTATAATAGAACAAAAGTTCCAAAATGTAAGTTAAAAGCTACTATTTTCAGTAGTTATCTCTTAGTTCAGGAGTTTCCTTTTTTCCCTTAAGTTTTTATACAAAATACTAAATGCTATCAAGACAGCCATGAAAAAGTCATTCTGTATTAGTGGACTGTCTGAAAATGTGACCAAAATGATTAATTTTTTAATCTATGGTTAGTTTCTATTCTCTTAGGGTTATTTCTATACTGCTTATTTAAAAAGGACTTGTCAAGGCACACACAAATGTATTCTGCCTTTCTGTTGTGTTTACAAAAACTCATGATTCTATGATTGAGAAGAAGTTGGAAACAACATTTAAATTAACATAATCTGAAAATTTTAAGAGTGCAAAATCTATATAAAATAATAGCTTTGGAAAACGAATTGTCACAAATATTGCCATGCATTTTATTTTTAGAAAGTAAGTAATATTTAGATTTCATTAGTTATGTTCAGTCTAATTTTTCAGCAGTTTTTCAGTGGAACACAGTGTTACATTAGGTAATTGCTAAAACCTGGGTAAATATTTGACAACTTTGTTTGACATTTTATAGCCTAGTTTGTTTACAGATGGCTCTAATATTTTGAACATTAGGCTTAAGAGAAAAAATAAGATCAGAGTGTTCTCCTAATCATTTAATGTACTGAAACATTTACAGCTGAAAACAAATCCGTGAAGTTGCTAGGTACTGCAAAAGGAAAAACTAATTAGCTATCAGTTCTGCAAAAGATGCCATCTGATTTTAGGACACAGAATGATTCATTAGTTGCCTAATTGAATGATTTAAGGTCAAGTTTGTGTGCATTGCTATTTTAGGACTCTAATTTACTATAATTTGGAATGACAGAAGAATTGGATGCACGTCCATTTTACAAAAGCACTACAAGGAAAAGATCAAAACCATGTGCTAATTGCTTTTTTTGATGTATCACTAGCAAGCTAAAAAACACATTTCTGTTGGTAAACAATTAGAAACTTGTTAAAATACCATCTTGAAAATTATTTTGTCCCTCCAGAAATTCACATGCAACGTTGCCTTTAATTAAATTTATTCTATTTTGCTCTACGCAAAGAGCAAATACTACAAAATTATTAAAAATTATTAATAATCCTTGTGCATATTTGGACACAACTTTAGGGAGTAAAGCTGAAGTTTTCAGCATATAAATGGTTCAATTTGAATGTACCTGTTTTCACATTTACAACTTTTGATTAAATCAGGCTTACTTGAACCTGGCGTTGATTTTGTTATTTGACAGAAACCAGTAGGTGTAGTTACAGTATCTGGGATGGTAAGTACAATATGTGTAAAATTAGGTTAAGAATTAAGAGAACAAAAGCCATAAGAGAACAAAATGGAAAACTTCATTAGAATGTTGGCTAATAATATGTTCAGGTTCTCTCCTTTCTTTTACTCAAAGAGAGATAGATTAAAATTGGAAAAGGTATAACAAGGATGAGTGAAGATACAGAACATATTTTGTACTGGGAATAAACTAGGATTATTTTTAGCCTGAAAATGATATGATAGAAGTCAGTGAATTCACAAGAGACACAGAGAAAGTGACCAGGAGATGCTGATTCATGGTCCTAACACGAGATCGAGCTGGCATCACATGAGCTTACGGATGTGGGATAAACAAGTGGGAACAAACAACAGGACTGCAGAAACAAGTGTTTCATTGCACAATAAGTATGTGAATTTGAAAATAAACTGCTTGTGAACAGGACAGCTGCCACAAGCACAGAAAGTTACAGAAAGTAACAGGGCAAACCGACAGATGAAAATTTGAGGCTACTAAAAATAATGATAACACATCTGGCTACAGAAATTAAACCACAAATCCAAAAAAAAAAAAAAAGTGCAAAGAGTGGAAATATGGCTTTACTATTATCTTGGCCAGGCAGAACTTCTGGTATGAGCCAGTACAGCTGGTCTAGGTTATTAAAATATTGTAACAACGCGGTTGGTACTTAAAAAGTTACTAAGTATGATATAGACGTTGTCATAACATGGTCCTGCCAGGAACCAAACAGCAACATATGTTGCACTGCCATGACTTTTGAAACAGAAATGCTATATTGTAAAAATTTACATTAGATAAGACTTCTTTAAGCAGAGGTAAGAAAAATAATCATCTCGTCTTGGAAATGTGGTCGCTGGTTCGCTGGAACAAGATCACGCGTGGAGAGCGGGGATGGGGCTGTGGATGCGCGGGGCTCTGCAGCACCCGGGGCCTGCGGCGGGGCTGGGCAGAGCCTGCAGCCCCAGCTCCCCTCCAGCCTTCGCACAGCCCCTCCTCAGGGCCATCCAGGGAGGCGCTGCCTCGGGCCTCGGCCGCCCGGGGCAACCGCGGGCTCCGCGCCTGCGGCTGTGCCCTGCCGGCTGCTGCCCGCGTGCTCTCGGTCCGGCGTCTTTCACCGCTTCCACAGCGCGGCCGGGTCCCCGGCGTGCCCTTTGTCCCCTACCTGCGCGGCCGCGGCCCCAGCCCGGCGCGGCCCCGGCGGTGCGCGGTTGTCGTGGCGACGGGGCCAGCCGTGATTGACGGCTCTAACAGCCAATCAGCGCCCTGCCCTACAAAACCGCCCCCGCGGCGGCAGCTTGCAGGGACGCGCCAGACAAGAACTACTTGTCCCAGCATGCCGTGTGCGGGAGACGCGCCGCCGGCGGGACTCTGGGGCGCGGGGCATGATGGGGTCTGTAGGCGACGGCAGTCCCCTCTGCAGCCAGGCCGCCCGCGCACCCCGGCGCAGGCATCGCCTCGGTGTTTGCCGGCCAGTGCTGAGGCCGTCTCCCGCTGGGATTGAGGCGATTCGATGCGGTTTGTTAATATGACGATTCGTAATCTATATATTTTGTATTTTGGATGCATAAAAATAATGTAGTTTGCCTTGCTGCAATGTAAAACACAAGGACCCCCGAAGCATCTTTGTCCCTGTGCGGAGCACCCGGTGCTGGTCGTTGGTGCCACTTCGAGGTCCATCCACCCTCTTATGGTAAGCAGGAGGGTTCCTTCTGTCTTCCTTGTCAATCTGTACAGCCAGGAAGTTCCCTTTCTCAGAATGACTGCTACTCTCCTTCTGGTCTTGGCCTTATTTTACCTTCTCCTTTTATACCAGTGTTCAGAGTGGTACTCGCGGCACAAATTAGGCAGCTGAATACTGTGCACAGTTATAACCCGAGGTTTATCCTCTTGTCAGGCAGTAATGCTAAAGGGATCATTTCTGCAGTGCAGTGTGCCTGGCACAGACCCAAGGCAGGAGTCCGTTCTCTTTGAAGTCCAGTTAATAACTTTAATAGCTTAATTGTGTATCAGCGGAATGACTTCAGCATATCCACTGTACCACTAGCTGCCCTTCATAACTACAGTTCTGTGACCTGGGATTTTTGCGGCTTTTTTTTTGTTTGCATGGGGTTTTTATTTATGACGGGTGCGACACAGCTATTTATAACAACATTACTTCCCCTGGTGGAGAAGCCTGGGTCAATAAATCTGGAGCCGGCATTGCCATCCTATAGGAAGTGTATTACAGTGCGGAGAGCCGCCCGTCACGTGCGGCAGGAGGGAGATGTGCCGCACAAGGTGTCAGAGGCCGCGTGTGCCGGCGGGCACGGCACGGCACGGCACGGCACAGCACAGCCCCGCGCAGCCGAGCCTAGCCCGGCACGGCACAGCGGCACAGCC